>OZ026596.1:4154150-4256627 GCA_964020085.1 Micromussa lordhowensis | reverse complement strand
ATAGAATTCTTGACGTGTGATGGATGTGAAGATGAATACAACAAATAGCTATGAGAATCTGTGGGTTTGTAGTGCACACTGGTGCATAAACCTCAAAAACTTTAAATTACTTCAAAATGATCCCGATACTGGTAGAATCTTTTCGCAACCGCCATTAATTTCATTCAAACGCGACAAAAACATAGGTAACTTTTTAGTTAGAAGTGCATTCAAAACGACTGAACAACCTGGAACTTTTAAATGCGCACGCGCGCGATGTAAAACATGTCCTTTCATTTACAACGTTGAGAAATTGTCGGGACCCAAGCGATCCATTAAGATCACAGATCAATTTACCTGTACCTCAGCCAATGTCATCTACTGTATAACTTGCACTCTTTGCAAAAAGTTATATATCGGCGAAACAGGTAGACGACTAGGCGACCGTTTCCGAGAACACCTTCGCGACGTAGAGAAAGACGATAAAGACGCTTCTAAACCGGTTGCTAGACACTTTAATATGCCGAATCATTCTAAGCAACATATGGCAGTCTGCGGCCTCTCCCTACATCAAGGAGGCACAGAAAGCCGTAAAACTCTTGAACAAAGATTTATTTTTCAAATCGGCACTCTTAATCCTCACGGTATCAACGAACGCTTTTCATTCAACTAATTCATTCTGTTGTTTTTCACGTTGCCAGGCACCAACCAATAGCGTAGCTCCACATTTCTGTATATAAACCACACACAACCCACAATTCCTTGATTCGCTCCGACGAAGGGCTAACGCTCGAAACGTCAGCTTCCGAATCTCTTTACGGTGGACAATTCACATTATCAACCCAGTTGATAAAACCAAATTATATTGTATTGGTTTGTTTTCTTTTTTCCTCGCAAATTGAAGTGAAATCAAAAGAATAGTGATACTGTCAATAAATACGTTTTGCTCGTTAACTGATTTTCGTGCTTTTTGTTTCGAAAGGTCCTGATATCACCATCACCCGAGCCTCGATATCAGAACGAGGATTTCCCATTATCACTTTGTCCAATCACGCTTCCTACTCTTTCGACACATCCGTCGGGGCCTGGTAAGGAGCACATTATGACTAAAGAGTTTTCGCGCCACGCCGCGTTATTTTTGAAGCATACATTGTTAATGGCCCATCTTGTACTCTACCGCCGACCGGTTAGCTCAGTAGGTAGAGTTCGAACTAGCTTGCGGGAGGTCGCGGGTTCAAACCCCGGCCGGACCAACACTTAGGGTCTTTAAATAACTGAGGAGAAAGTGCTGCCTTTGTAATGACATCTGCAAATGGTTAGACTTTCTAGTCTTCTCGGATAAGGACGATAAACCGTAGGCCCCTTCTCACAACTCTTTATAATTAATTCTGTGAGACGTAAAAGAACCCACACTCTCTTCGAAAAGAGTAGGGGAAGAGTAAATGCTCGGAGATATTAGCTGCATAAGCTACTCTAAAATCCGACGGTAAATAAAGTAATGCATGTATGTATGTAGTGTCTGTCAGCTCCTCCCGAGCCTGTTGAGTATGAGACTTGCTTCACGTAGCCTGCGAACGCAGACGTATTTCCGGCTGTTACTTGGTACCTAGTGTCAGCTGGAAAAACGTCTGCGTTCACACGCTATGCCTCGTGGTATTTTGAGTCATTTTGGCCGCCTACAAAACTACCTTTAAATTGAAAGAAACCTGAAAATAGTAGTTTACTAAGATAGAAAAACACCAGAGAGATAACAATAAATTATAAAGAAACAAGGATGGTTAAGGATGGCGAGGATTAACACGGATTAAAAATGACAAACTTGAAAAATTTAGGCTAAACTAGATGCGCAAACCGTGACGTAGCTCCTTTAATTTGCTCCAACGCGTTCCTTGCAGGGTACAGCTGATCTATGCTGACGACCTCTTGGCGATCAACTCCGATCATCAATCTGCAGCACCTTCGCAGGATCCTCTACAGGCTAAGGGACCTCTTGCTCAGCTCCAAGGGCAGAATTCCAGGTCGGTAGATCTTTCGTTGGGACGCCCCGCAGCTTTATTTCTACGGTTAAGCCTGCCGTCCACACTAATACGTCACGAAAACGAAGCTTTTCGTAAACGCTCTTCAAACCGGAGGAATTTGAAAACGCCGGCTTTTCGTTTTCGTTTTGGTGTAGGTGAAAACATTTTGAAAACAGAGCTTTTCGAAAACAATGGCGTCACGATAATCATTTGATTTCCCAGAACGAGTTTTCGTCAAACACAAATCCAAAATAACCGGTGATTGTTGCGTTTTCAAATTCCTCCAGCGTAGTTTGGACGGAATTTTTTTTTTTTCGTTTTCAGAGTGAAACCTCCGTTTTCAAATTCCTCCGGCGTACGCCGTGGATTATTTTATGAACCGTGTTGCGTTTTGCAGGTTCGGTCGTCAGTCCTCGAGAATGTTCCGCTCCAATCCAGGAAGACAACAGTCCGCCACAGCAGTTCACTTGGAGGTCAGTTATAAGCCGCTGCTAGAGCTAACAAAACGTTCCTCGACACGATAAAGTTAAGCAGTTCGCAGGGTGTTTGGACAGTTCTTTCCAGTTTATATATAGCTGTTTTGAGAAAGATAATTTGGTTTTATCAACTGGGTTGATAATGTGAATTAGCCGCCGTAAAGAGATTCGGAAGCTGACGTTTCGAGCGTTAGCGTTAGCTGACGTTATGATTCGCTCCGACGAAGGGCTAACGCTCGAAACGTCAGCTTCCGAATCTCTTTACGGTGGCCCAGTCACATTATCAACCCAGTTGATAAAACCAAATTATCTTGTAATACTCCCACCGACGCAACACCACAGTTTCTTTTGAAACTTGCCCCTTTATTGTTTTGAGAAAGGTTGTACTGCAATAATCTAAAAGCGTACTCGACAATGTCGAAAGGTACCGTAAACGACCGCTTATAAGCCTTGGACTTAAACAACTTCGTAAGGGGTTTTGGATTGGCTTATGGTATATCCCGAATGGAGGGGGGAAGGGGTAGGTGCTTATAAGCGGAATAAAAAAAATGTTTCGAAATGAACTACAGCAGCGCTTCTATCGCAGTACGTTTGCCATAAACTTTAGTCACGTTATTAGTTAGGCTTTAAAACATTTCATTTTAAACTAGAGGGGGGCTTTTATCCCGGAGTGGGGGGCTAATAATCGGAAGTAATAATTTGGTTTACAGGTAGATGGGCTTGTAACCGTGAGGGGTTTATAACCGTGGGGGATTATAACCGTGGGGGATTATAAGCGTGAGGGATTATGACCGTGGGGGATTATAACCGTGGGGGGATTATAAGCGGGAGGGCTTAGGCTTACAGGCGTTTACAGTTTACGGTGTTATGGGTGAAGATGTTTCAGCGTGGTAGAAGGAAACAGCTCAAATTCGTGTACTGATGCTTGCTGAAACATCGCGAAACTCAACCAGGTAACAATAACCTATCACTACCCATAATACCTATCGGTATTGTACGCTTTTACACCTTTTGTGGAACTAGCTTTGTCGAAACAGCTGTAGACACATTGCTTTCATCTGTAGACCGAGACGCACTGGCTAGCGGGATCTTTCCATCTCCTCAGCAGTATTAAACAAATAGTACACCGTAAATCTGCAACGTATGCTTCAGACACAGATTCCGTGGCTTGTATGTATGTCAAATACGCGCGAGGAGCGTTTTCAGCACCATACGATCAACGTCTTTCAGATCACTCCGAAACGTTTGTACAGAAACACGTATCTCATGCGCGATGAAACTGAGGCCGACGTGTTTCTGTTTAACATAGTATCGCGGTGGTAGATGTTTTAAATGTGAACTTGATTAAGTAGCCTCCGTGAAACGTCCAAAATAGTCGAAGAGCAGTGCGAAGAATACTTTCATTCCAGTCATTCCATTTAGTCCTTGTTCTTTCTTTCTTTTAGAACCAGCTGTCGTCATGCGTCGCATTGGGGTCTGGTAAAGAGTACTACTTCTGGCTGACGACGTACGTGCGGTATCTTTCTCAAGCAGGTTAGTAGTGACTTTTTTATTTTACAAATCGCTACCATTTCCTCTTCCTGTACTTCAAAATCATCTCATGTTTACACTAGTTTCTTTCATTCTCAAGTGCATTTGCCCTTCAGGCAAATCCTTGGGAAAAAGCCGGTTGCCTGACGAAAAAGATAACGCTTGCGAAGAAGATAATGTTCAGTGTACTAAGTTCATCTTGTTCGCTCGTGTTAGACATAGCTCTTGGCTTGTCCTGTCAATGACTACTTACATGTTCGGCCTTTCTCCTTATCTTGTACTTACTTCATTGAACATCGCAAGCTTCCAGGACTGTTTTGATTCAATGATTTGTAGTTGTTGTTGTTTTTTTTTGTTTTTCATTCAGGGTTTGAATCACGATTAAGGGAAGTCTGTGAGGAGCTGCTTGGACCACCCCACAGGTAAAGTTTGGACATCACGGCTCAATAGCACTTTCACACTTCGCCGGAGAAATTTGAAAACGCAGCTTTATTTCTACGGTTAGGCCTACTTGCTTGTAGAATTATTACTGGAAAGCGGAAATTTTACCATATAACACCGGTATTAAGAGAGCTAAGGTGGCCCCCCGTGACCAGTTTTCTTAAATACACACTTGGAGTTTTAGCATTTAAATGTGTTAAGGGGTTAGCCCCTAGCTACCTTTGTCATAGATTTAAGACACGTGTTTGCGTTCATGACCGTAATACTAGATATAAAAATAACCTGAATATCCTGGCTTATAAGTCAGCGTCTGGGCAACGCACATTTTTATACCGCGCAATGAGTTTCTGGAATTCTCTTGCACGTGAAATAAGAGAATGTGATAATTTGCCAATCTTCAAGAGACATTTAAAGGAATTTCTCAGTAGTTTTTAATTAGCAATACGATATATTTAACATCTATTAGAATTTTAGATCCTTAATTTTACTGTATTTAGCATTGATTGTAATTAGTTTTTAAACCCATTTAGTGGAAAACTAATAAAATCTTATCTTATCTATCCATACTAATCCGTCTCGAGAAGGGAGCTTTAGAAAACGCTGTTCAAACCGGAGGAATTTGAAAACGCCGGCTTTTCGGAAAACATTTTGAAAACGGAGCTCTTTTCGAAAACGATGGCGTGACGACTACCATGTGATTTCCTTGCTACAGTTCCCAGACACGAATCAAAATGAACAGTGATTGTTGCGTTTTCAAATTTCTCTCCAATCATTGGTGAACAAGTTACTGTCAATTTTATGGCACAATTGGTTACCATAGCAACAATATGACCTTCTAAAAACACCCTTAATTTAAGCTTTAAGCGCTTATAACTCAAAAACGAGCTCGGTGACCCCCACTTTTTATCATTCAATTTTAATTTACATGATAAGATGCAACTTTCTGCAAAGTTTAAAAAAATTCTACGGAGGGGGTTCAGAGCCACCTTAAATTTTCGAAAAATTGAGGTAGCTCTGAACCTCCTCCGTATAATTTTTTAAAAATTTGCAAAAAGTTGCATCTTATCATGTTCATTAAAATTCAATAATAAAAAATGGGGGTCACCGAGCTCGTTTTCGAGTTATAAGCCCTTGAAGCTAAAATTAGCAGGTCATATTGTTGCTGTGGTAATCTATTGTGCCATAAAATTGACCGCAACTTGTTCACCAATGATTGGGCAGTTTTTTGATACCATGATTTTGGTATCAACTGATACAGAGTGGTTATAATGGCCCATCAAACTCGAAGTCTTGGAAAGTACTGGAAACTGTTTCGAGCCACCTTAAACCTTATGTTAAACCAAGGGAGGTTTCTTTGAGCATTTAATTTGCGTTGCCTTAATGCGCTTTTCTTTTACTTCAGATCGGTTGGACCTCAGGATAAGAGCTCTAGTTGGAACCCGTCGATTCTGGTAATGCCAACAACATCAATCCTATCTAAAACTACCAATTACCTTTTGATAGCAAATCAATGCTGAATTTAGGTCGTATTAACTACACTCTTTCTTTTTTATTAGAATATATTTTATAAGAATATCGAGGCTGAAATTTGCGAAATTTTAAGAATATTTTGAGAAAAAACCCCATCCTGAGATTTTGAAAAGAATGTAATTTTTTGTGTTGAAAATTTGTAAATACCACACAATTATAATTATGTTTTTAACTAAACCGTATAAATCCTCCTTTCTCTAAACGTCAAAACTAGGCAAAAAGCAACGAAAACAGCTCTAGCTGTACATTCGATGCTCTGATGCCAGCGGGCTGGCTCCAAAATTACTCTAAAGGTCCGGATACACGGTGAATATTGCGCGCAATGGCTGAATTGCATCGTGTATCCACCCCAAAATTTGTTGCGCGCAATATTGCAGCAGTAGAATCTCGTCCTACTTCTGCAACATTGCGCGCAACAAAGTTCTTCGTGTATCCACCATCTGCAGCATTTCGTGCAATAGTGTGACGCAAATTTCAGTGTTCAGCCCATCAAACCTCACATTCAAATTTAACCGCTGACCTGATTTTCGCCCGTGGTACGTTTCACGTAAAAAGATTAATTATTTTATTTTATTTATTATTTTTTAATTTTGTTTTAACCTTGCTTTTCGTACCATTTCATACCATTTAGCACTTGCTTTCAGTTAACCTATTAACATTTCTGTATTTTATTTCGCTTCATTTTATTTCTTTTAATCTGTTATTGAGCTGGAGAGTGCTGTGTTACAGAAGTCACTCCCTCAATTAATCACTAATATTAACATTTATTTCTCATTTGATTATCATTATACATATACATTCCCGCCCTCACAAACGCAGCATTTTCTTTTACCCACTGTTTGTTGTCAGTGGAGTGGGAACCCTATTTAGGGATTCCATATTCAACACCTATAATGCCACAAAGGTTGCTAGTCTTACTACTGAGAAATAAATTAATAAAACGCAATTTTGGATTGCGTGATGTAAACATCATCGCATGAGAGCTTGGTAACCGCTGATCAAGTATTGCGCGTAATGTTGCACGAAATGTTGCGACCGTGTAGCCACGTCGAGTGACGGATGTTGCGCGCAATATTGCGCGCAATGTTGCACTGTGTATCCGGGCCTTAGTACTACCCAGACACTCTAAATACCTTCGAAAACAGAAACGTCATACTCTGTACGTAATATAAGAATATTCACAAGAATATTTTCAGCCTAAAATCGGTAGAAAAATAGGATTATTCAGCCTCGGCCGGAAAAAAAAAACCACAATATTCTTGTAATAAATAGAGAGTGTATGAATTTCGTGAAATGTCAATTTCAATGAGCGTGTTTAATCATCGCGACACTATTTTCCTTTGCATTGTTATCTCTTTTATCCTTCTATATAGCTGTTTTAAGTGGAATGCATGTCTGTTTTCAGGGATACCAGAAGAGAAACCTTTTACGCGAACTGTTACCCCATATTGGTAAGTCTTGACAGTATGCCTGTGTAATGTTTCATCGTAAACTTTCGTCGCTGGTAGTCCTAACTGGTAATATCAATCTCCTACTTCCGTTTTAAAGTGCAGCTAACAAATAACGGCTTAGAGTGGTTTTCATTTCAGTGCCGAATAGTTTTGCGCTTACTACGCCACCCGATTGGTTTAAAAAACTCGCGCCATTTTTTCATCCAATCAGAAGTAAAACCAAAACCAATCTTGACTCACGCGCACGCGTTTTCCCGCGCTTTGCGTCAGCTACATGTAATTACTTCGAGTTTTGATTGGTTCACTGTTCTGTTTATGTCCTTTGTGATTGGCTAGAGCGATTACTTTGGTTTTGGTTTTACGACACTCAAGTGAAATTCGCTCTAGCCTGGTGGCACGCTTTGTTGTGCGTGGCTTCGCGCCTTCTCTCTCGTATGTGTTTTGCACTGGCTTTTACGAAGGTCTCAATTTAGCCGTTGGCGTAGAAAGTATAAATCGTGAAAAGTTTTAACCACGATAGTGAAAGTCTCAAGATTTCATGTCAAGACTTGTTTGTGTCTTGTAGTGATACCTTTTTCCGGCCCGGAAAAATAATGAAAATAAACTAACCGTTAGCCGGAAAAGTGACCCTATTTTGCGTAGCCGTAAACAAAAGAACCTAATTGCAGTCTTGTAATGGTTAGCAAGCGAGGTTTTATGACTTGCCATTACTCTGTCTTTCAGGGACAAATATTCGTTTACAGAGACTCTTCACGGAGTTCAGAGAACAGCTAGACGCGCTCAACGTGCGGTAAAGTACTGATGTTTATAGTGAAATGAACTGTTTTGAGGCCCACTTTGCACTGCAGTTGAGTAGATAGCGTGACGCTGGATCTTAACGAATGTCACACACGACACGACACGACTCGCATCCTGCGTCACGGAAGCCAGAGGCCTTCTGGAGGTTGATCGCGCGGTTTCTCCCGCGAAGTTGGTGACATGTACGTGCTGATAAACTGCGTTGTGTACGTTTGGCTTACAAATAGGAACGAAGAGTTGGTTATTTGTCGCGCGGTTGCATCGTTTGTCTACTCTTGGCGCTTGAAGAAGAAGTGTACAACTTTCCGTGCGCTATTGAGGCGTGGTAAAATGATGATGTAGTGATGGTGTGAATGTCAACGGAAACTTTTCGAACAGTTTCATATCTGTGTATAGAAACCTATGCCACTCTCTTCGGTGGCACTGGCTTTTGGTCTGCTCGTCTGTAAACGCATCTCTTCCTTAGTTTAGAAGTGGACTACTCATTACAAATACCTTCTATAGTACGCTGTATAGATATTCTAGAACATGCAATTTTGTATTGATTTAAGTTATCACGCGTGAAACTACCTGTATAGAAGGATTTCAACTAAAGTTGAAGGAGTTTTCAACCGGGCAAGCTTATGTCAGTGTGGAGCTGTCCTGTACTGAAACGTAGAATGTTCTCAAAAATGTTAAATGCCATGGAAAACTATTTTAAAATTGCTGTTCTCAATAGGCCATTTCCGAGTTACATTTAGCCTCTTTCTCAAAGCGAGTCTTGGTGCTCATCCTTTCATATGAAAATGAGATTTCATTCACATGCAAATTAAACTCATTTTCATATGAATGGTTGTGCACCAGGCCTCGCTTTGAAAGAGAGGCCTTAGGTAACTCGGAAATGGTCCATTTTCACGCGGGATTTGTCGAAATCGGTTTTTCGTTACTGTAGCAATCTCCACGCATTCGTAGATTGAAAATCAGTCTTAAGCAACACTAGGAAACATTCTTTGAAATGTGACAAGAGAACGTTCTGGAACTTTAAACGATATGTTTTGGAGCTATTAACTTAAGTACCAGAATGCAGTGTTCGAGAGTTCTATAAGTGAGTGAACGAGATTTTCTGTAACTGGACTTTGATTGATCGACTGATATTTGTAGGCGTATAGAGACGGGTGGGGTGGGGTGGGGTGATATTGTATGTAGCCAGAATATTCCGTTTTGTTACAAGACTGATATGTCTATAACCGGTAGAGTAGGGTGGGAGGGGAGGGTTAGGCTAGGCTATTAGCAGGACTTGCATTTCTTTTGCAAAGGAAAACAGGTGTCTTTAAATTAAAGCTTGTAAATAGCGTATTTTCAACATGTGTTGAGTTTGTGGTTTATGAGTTACGAGTGCTCGACTCCGTGTAGCTTGGTCAAGAAACTGTATTTAAAAAAAAGTCTTCTTTCTACATTAATTAGTTTTTCCTTTCAGAAACAGTTCAATACTTTTGACTTCAGTTTCTATGGTTCAGTTTGAATTGTTTCCACTTTTCTTGAACGAAATGAAGCGCACCTTATTTGTTATGCAGAAAAACGTGTTGGTGACTTACATAACCAATGTGATAACATCGTTTTGCGTGCGTGAAACTATAATCAACTTGAGAGGTCGCAGATAACGTTGAAGGAAAACAAATCGCCCAAATTTTAGCGCTGAAGTGTTCTTGCTTTCTATGTGATTACGAAAAGAATATTCAGAAAATTCCAGCACTTGATGAACATACGCCATTTGGTACATTGCTTTGATACATTGAAATACGGTGAGAACTCAAAACACGATGTAAAACGAATTATGGAAGCTTTGGCTACGGAGCTGTTAAGATACCACTTTTAAATCCTTTTCAAATTAATGCCACGAAAATATTGGTTTTTGTGACATCGGAGAAACTACTGATTCGGTCGACCCTCGTCGCAAGTTTTAAAATGTTTTGTCTACAAAACAAAGCGCTCGACTCCAATACGGCGGCCATCTTAGTTTGAATAGGAATGTGAATGGAAGCTTTCGTTCTCATTCAGGGCTTAACAGTCTTGAGAAAAACTGTTCAAAACGTGGGTTTTGATAACGATAAATCGCAATGACGTCTGCCGCGCTGTTTATTTTCCCTTTTCTGCGCGTAAAATGACATTTTTCTTCACATGGAAACGTTTGCAGTTGATGTGACTGTCGGTAATTCAGATCTGCATTCTCCTTGTTCTTTGTCGACTTGCTCAGAGCTCTCGATGTATATTTTTTTCTGATAAAGTTTGTTTTTTCTATTCTCAATTGTCGATCTTCTTGTTTTACATCGAGCAAACGCCAAGTGTTTTAAGGTGGTGTAATATATCCGAAACCCTTTCAGAGTATCCTTGATTGAAGGTTTTTTTTTCAGTTTTGTTATGCTATGAAACTCTTGATGATCAAACTTTATTTTTGCTACAACATGATTTTGCTTGTGGGGAGAATTGATGAAAGCAATGAAAGTGGTTGTCTGGTAGATAAGGTGTGATAATTCTCATTGCTTTCTTAGGCAGCTACGGATATTAGCGAGAATTTGCGATGGATTTCTAGACAAATCGGCTTTTACATCTAGTGCCTAGAGAAAGTTTTTTTGTGATAGTAAACCTTTCACATGGTATTGAAACAAAATAATTAAATTGGAATACGTGGCAATTATTCAGATTAGTTTGGTAGATCTTTAAGAACTGGAGTGAGCTGTTAGTAGTGCTTTGTGATTACAAGCGCTAAGCTTTGATCATTTCCTGCGTATTTTCATTCAGCCTACAGATATCTTTGTCCTTTCAATATTAGATAGAGTGTCTGAAGTAACTCTTTAATGCCCGTGGTATTAGCTGGCTCAATTTACGTTCAAAATAGTTACGCGAGTTAATGCGGAATCTATTAACACTCGTTTCAGTTTCTTTCTGTTTTTTTCTTTTTGCTAACCTAATCGTTGCCGCCAAAGGGAAAATAACCAGCGTGTCGAAAAGGTTATTCATTGGTAATTTTAACAACCCAATGGTTTAATTGGATACATTTAAATTCCTCGTCAGAAATAATGCAGCTATTCATGGTTCTCCGAATCAACAAGATATTTGTAAATATTAGATGCGTTTGTCTCATGGCCATTAGTTGACTTTGCATGTTTCTGTATGGCAATAAGTTCAGGGCTGGAAATTATTTTTTAGCGTCAAATGATTCGTGCGATTTTGTGGTCGCGCGAATCTCTGCAAGTCTTTCAGTATTTTTTCTTGTTTTATTTTCGCTTATAACAACGATTTTATTTTTGTTTGCACCCTTATACATGTGATAAATTTGCATGTAGTATTATCAACGTCCCATCGACTCTTAACAAGCATGTTTTAACACAGCAATTGATGCCCTGGGTAAGATTTGTGATTCCAGAGGTAAGCGTTGTATGTCTTATGAAGAGAGCGATTCGGATTGCATTGGTGAAGTTTTCTTTTTATGCCATTTTTTTTTTCACAAACTATTTGGTGATATGGAAATTTCCAGTTTGTTGGCAGCTGTTGTTATGTTTAGCTATCACACTGCCGAAGGCATAAGATAAGCGATTTAGTGCTCATGTAATAAATAAATGTTAGTTCGTTGTTTCAAACTGTGCGTATTAAATTACAACCCATTTTCAATTCCGAAGGGGGGAAAATAAAAACGGTTCTCCCTTTCCAAAATAAAAAAAAAAAAATCAAAACCTCCAACAAGAATTCCTAACAAAAGAGACTTTTTTATTTCCATATTTATCTAGTTTCGTTTAGTGATAGTATTGGCCATTAAAAGACACGATGATAGACTTTCGCATTCTTTTCCTCGCCGAATCGCGAGGTTGTTTTATTTTTGGTTAACGAACGTTAATAGCAAGCGATTTGCAATTTGAGGCAAAACGTAGACAAAGCATTCTTATCTCGAGTCTCCAGCGATAGAACTTTTGTGATCATCGTTTTTGATTACGATTGTTTGTTCAAAGGTTTTTGCCATCATTAAACTTTAATATGGGCAGCAGAATTTACAGCTTAAAAGTTGGTTCTTATTGAAGTTGGATGTCCAAGTTTCAGGATATTTACCTTGCAAAGTAATTTCTATTAAAGAATGTCCTCCAAATTAGTTGAAAAGCGTCGAATTGAGATAATCGTAATGGAAAAAAACCCATCTGGTGCTCGCTTTCTCGAAGTAATTTATGGCTGTTTGCGGAGGTGTATAGCTAGTTTACATTTAGTGTTTGCCAATTGAAATCGTTCGCGGAAAATTTCCCATTCGGGTCCGTTTTGATCTCCACAGTGCGCCGTGATGTTTATGTGGAAAAAGGCAATTTTCTTTAAGGATGTAATGATACAACCAGTACTTGGGTAAAAGGTTAAGCAATTTTACCTTATAATGTACCCCGTAATTCTGCAACACCGCCCACTCTCAATCTATAACTCCTTTATATTTTCAATATTAACAGTTGCTTCAGTTTCGCCCAGCTCATCACAGCAACGAAAAAACTAATTAGCAACCTTTCGATTCCGTATTACCAGTAAAATACACATACGCCCGAGTACTTTCTGCGCGAGGTTTTCGGTATTATATTGCTCGAGGTTCAAGTTATGCGTTTTAGAAAGTGTTTTCAGTTTTGACACAAAAAAGCGTGAATTTGTTATTTCCGGGTCATCTTGAACATTGCAGGTGTACTAGTTGTTCAATCACAATAAAGAATTCCATTTCTACGGCCGCTTTGGCACTGTACAAACACAACTTGTACACCAGAAAGAAAAAAATTTGCATGATAATAGAATATCTGGAGCAAATGAGACTAGCGTTCTAAACAATACGTTTTTCGCGTTAAAGTAATATTCTGGTTTTCGTCCTCTTAGGCTGTTCGTGTTTTGAAGATAAATTGTTGTTATGGAAGTGCTGCAAATTGTATTGCAGTGGTGACTCCGAATGGAGTCCTTAATGCGCTTAATGACGAGTTATTCTACGACTGTTTTGACTTTCGATTAAAGTGCCGGTTTTAGTTTTTATACGTGTAAAACATTATCATATTTTTATATTTTATACTCATATTTTTATCATATATCTTTTTGGTGAGCCCCGAATCTTTCTCTTCAAGACAGAGTTCTGTTCGGGAAACACGTTAGAATACTTCGTGGATTGGAGAGTTTGAAGTTTAGAACTTCAACGAACGACGGTTTTTATTTGAAATTGGCAGACAAGCTGTGATTGCCTGTGTTCTCTCGTAAAAAAATCTTACTATTGTTCAAATTTTGTCGCAGTGAACAATGGCTCATGTTAATTTATTTTGCGTGGGTGGAAAGGACACGTCACTCAAGCGACAAGCGCGCGCATTACCAATAAAGGAATATACAAATGGAATGAAGCTCTGTAGAAGCTATAAAACAGCCATCACCTAACACTTCACTATATCGCTATTTCAAACAAGATGCTGACACGAATGCGCGTCTCTTGAGAGCGGGCGAAGCCTCTGAAAACTTCTCGCTGTAGACCGATGGCGGAGAAATTCATTCCCGGTTGGCAGCGGAACTCCATGGCGCCAAGAAACGATGAGTAAAAGACTGTCAGACTGTCAAGCGAAAAAGAGGGATTATCGAACTGGTCTTTGGCTGTGTTTTTCAGCCGGATAAACGAGGGCTTTCTTAAGTAAGTGGCCTTTAAAGAAGATGTCAAAGAACGACAATCAAATCACATGGAAAGACCAGCTTGTAGGCGCGATTGTGGTCATTTTATTTGCTGTAACTCTAGTCTTGAACTTCTTGGCACTTCATTACACCTATGTCAAAGTTCGCAAGCCTTCGCTGAAAAAGATTCCACATCTTTTCGTGGGGGCTCTCTCTTTGGCAGGGCTTGGAATCGCCTGCTTTCAGTATATTCCGTTCATCTCGTCTCGGTTCACGGGTGAGTGGTCGCGCAACGTCGGCGCGTGTCACTTCGTCGCGTTCGGCGTTCTGTTTTTCGGCACGTTAACCATCTCACTGGTGGTAATGATGAGTTTAGAGCGACTTGGCGCCATCGTCTTTCCCTTCTACTACAAGGAGAGCGTCACTTTTCACAAGTGTTTGGTGTTGCTAGTCGTCTTGGTTCTGTACTCGTTTTTGCTTGCCATCTTACCGACGGCGCTCAACAGAGTCGAGCTGAACGTCGCTACCGGCGTGTGCAGCTACGCGGTCGAGTCTCACAACACGGACACCAAGGCGGTGGTGTACGTCATGTCCGCGCATTACGTACTCTCAGTGCTAGTAATGGTCGTATCCAACATCATCGTGGTCTACACGCTGCATGTCTTGGAGAAAAAGTCTCTCTCCGATGTTTATGATCAAGAGAGCAGACCCGAGAAAGGGACACGCGCGAAAAGCTCTGGCACCTCTGCCTGCGTGAGCTTCGCCAAGATGGTGGTGCTGATGGCTGTTTGCTATTCAATTTGTTGGACTACAATATTGGTAAGTGTTGACTATCTTTTAATTATCAGTGTATAGGCGAGTACGTCCGTTGGCCGCCGAATTTATGCGTAATTCCGTGTTATTTTTCCGCGCACCCGACCTCTGGATATCTTTGCTTTGTTTGTTTGCTAATGTTATTATAGATTCCATCTTGTTATTAAATGTTATTGTAACTTTTCCGCGCGTATACAACTTTGGTTAGACTGTTTTCACCAAAATGTTTCTTTCATTAACTTAGTGCCGGGTGTACAGAGTTGATCAGTTTGGTTTTTGTCGGTTCAAAATTCAAGCCGCTTCGCTTTAAGTGACCGGAAATCCAAGCTCGGAAATCAGGAAAAAATAAACCTCTCTAACCCGAAATTTCGTCGAGTTCCTCGTGTTGTTTTCGCGGATTGTTTAGGTAATGTGTAGCATTAAGCTGGTTTATCGACCAAAGGAACAGAAAAACAGACAAATAAAGTTCCTTGGAAATGAATAAACTGGGGCGTGTTGTTTAAAATATACTAATCGGTACAAGAGACGAAGCGCAAGCTTTAAATTGATGTGGACATCAAAAACCTGCAATAAAAAACATCACAACACACTCAGGGTAAACCCGCGCTGGCCGAACGACTAACTGTAAACATCTCTCGATTTGAATTTCCAGTCGTCTTCGATAAACTTTCCGTAAGCTATTAAACTAAAAGCTTCATTCTTCTTTAGACACACAGGCTAGTGGTAATTAAATCGAACTTTTTTGAGATCAGTGAAAATTAATATTTTCCAATGAAAATGATTGGTTTCTGTCGGTTGTCGCGAAGTTTCTAGGTGGCAGCTGTAGCGTGTGGTAGAAACATTAACAGGATTCGGAGCGGTCGTGACACAAAGGCAAGTGCATTGAATGAATGAATTTGTTTCCGTGAGGAAAACCAAGATAAAACAAAAATTGCATAATGTGTCCCCGAGGACTTGCTTATCTCGAGCTAAGTGATCGGCCATCGCATCAACACGATTCACTGTGCGTCAGTGTAATAGGAGCGAATTGAAGTCTGATTACAACGCTCTCAGCGTAATAGCGGCATCTTTCCATTTTTCGGCGCAGAAATATCGGAATTATATTCCCATATTACAGTTAATTTTTATCACCTTTCACCACTTACAGAATTCATGCCAACATGAACTGATAAAAGACCGGAGTCGACATCACATTTGTCGTGTAGTTGACTATATTACTTCCTCAAAAAAAGAAGATGAAGTCAAGATTTCATTGATGGGTTGATCACAAGCGCAGGTCTTGGTTGGCTGGGGAAATTAAATTAATTCCTTTCTCGCGTCTTCGGTGAAACGTTTTAATTGGCGACTAGCCTGAGTTGTAGAGAGCCGACAGTTTTTCCAATGCTAGCTTTTGGTTGATTCGTGTAGTTCGAGAATTGCGCGAATCTTACTACCAGGCACTGATCATGACGGAATGAAATCGCTGTAACAACCAATGCATTCACCCTAATGTTATCCTTCTACTCTTTTCGCGAAGCTCGTCGAATATCTTATCCGTCTGCATTTTAATAAAAATACCGACTCGTTCGAACATTTAATTGACGGTAAAAAAGCCTTTCACCTCAAATATTTATGAAATATTCCCCGTCATGGAGAAAACTCCATCGAACGTCAATGCACATTATATACTTTGATTTTCAAGCAGCCATAGAATGCTTTGGGATATGTATAAAAATTCACATGCAATGTGAGTGAGTTCGAAGACCTTCGATGAAAAAGGAGACAGACAGACGAACCATAATATATATTGTTGTTAATTTGTCCGTCGACATAGTTGCTATTAACGTTATGACATTCTGTTTTCACTGTTGTTTTCCCATTTTATTAAGCAAGACGTTAAAATATGGCGGCGAAGCTAGAAGAGTAATTGCTAGTCGCTTGTTGATACCAATAAATATTTTATAGCATTTCGCGAGCTCCCACTATCTAATTTAATTCCCGTGCAACGGTGCGAATATTTGCGACTAGTTTATTCTTGTAGAATACAAGATTAAAATCGACCGATAGATCGATCAATCCGACATTAAGCCGTTTTTCTTGCTACTCGCACAGAAATTATGATTTTGTTTTTCGGTTGTTTTTCTCAATAATTAATTAAAGTTAATTGCCTAGTTTTGCTAAAATAACGGAACGGTTTTTAGTTGCGGTGAATGTGGAAAAGACGATTTCTTTTATCTAGTTTCAAACCTTTCGCATTACATCCTGTATTTTCAAATGAACTGCCGTAAGCAAATTTGAAATTGAAAAAATGACGCGCTAGTTGTAGAACAGATACGACCGTGTTTTCCTTTTTTTTTGGCATTGTTTTGTTTCAACTCTGTAGAAAATTGCCGCCACAAACTCGTACAATGTAATATCCTTTTCTTACACAAAATCCTCCACGCTAATATCCGCTAACAAATCACAATGTAATTGTTGCAAAAATAAAAAAAACAGGTAGAATGGCAAATGAAAGAACTTCACAATTTTTTTTTGGAGCGCTAAGTTTCACCCGAACGCCTGGTGGGTGGTTTTCGCACGAAAACTTGGCATTAATGTTATTTTATGTAATCTGCTCTAACTTTTGCTATTTGAATGAGAATTTTTTTATTCTCGATCTCATGAAGCCCCAATATTTTCAGTCAAAAGAAAATTATAAGAAAAAAAGTCAAACTTAATTCATGATCAGAAATTGAAGTGCGAGTTCGCTGTTTATCGTGTAAATGAGAAGACTTTGTGCTGTTCTGTCATTAAGCAAATATTATTGGCATGTGCTTTCGTTCAATATAAACACAGCACTGTTAAAACGAAGCTTGAAATATATATTTGTAATTCCATTTGCTCTTTTAAATGACATATTGGAAGTTTTTCATTTTTAAGGTGACGATTTCAGCAAGATTTCATGGCAAATTTTGGTCATTTTGATGGCTTGACAAAGGCGGAATTAAGCGATGGAAATTCTGTGAATACTAAACCTAAACTACATCTCACGGATTAATTGCATTCCCCAAAAGTCGCTCAAATCTCCAAGACGAAACATGAAGCTGTTTGTTCATCCTTTAAGTTCCACTAAAGCCCGAGCTAAAAAATGTCTGCTTCCATATTAATTCAGAGAAATTGATATTACACGAAGGAAATGTTTTAGTTTGTACAGCACAGTCCACGACTTGATTCGTTATTTTTGCAAAATACTTTTTTCTTAATATGTAAATAAAGCCGGTTTTAAGGCAACCGGCTCACGTGTCATCCTGGTTATAGATCAATCTGTCTGTATTTCAACCCCCTCCCCCCACCGTTGATATGAGCTTTCCCTATTATATTGTTTAGCTCCTGCTCACCCAAGGTAGGGCCCTGTCATAGGCTCACCGAAAATCCCTGACGACGTTGTCTAAGCCTAGAGCATAGATGCATAAAAGGCATTTAAGTCATTTTATCCTTCCATCTTTCGTTCGTTTATGAGAACCGATATTAGCTTGGCTGCGAGAAAAAGCATCGTCGAGTAACAGAACAACCTTGAACGCCTTAGCCAAACATCCCATTGTCATTACCTTTTAATTATTTGGTAAACATGTTTAGTCTTGCAGCAATGCATATCAATCAAACCAGTTCAACTTTGGAACTAACAAATTGAAAATCATGTCCGTTCCCTCCACGAGTACTTAAAATCAAATTGCGAGATATAGAACTGAGCAAACATGACCAACTCGTGAAAAGACTGCTCAATTATTATGCTGGCAAATGAAATGCAATACAATGCAAACCAGGTACACGAGCATATAGCAAAAGAAATTATGTGGGCCGAAAACATGCATTTTCAATACAGTTGGACCCCGGTTATTTCGAACACAGTTACTTCGAATTCCCCGTTTTTTAGAACTAAAAAACCATTTCCTTTGGATTTGCCCTTCAGTCATTTACTATCGGCTATTTCGAAGTATTTTTCTTTCCCCCTGAGAGTTCGAAATAGTGGAGTTAAACTGTAGTGCACCGCTAGGAAGGTTTTGGATTCACGGTAGAGCCTGATCAAACACGCGCGCCGAATATGTCTCCAATAAAAGATGGCGCGATCTCCGTGAACGAGAGTTTGCTCTGTGAGTGTGGCCATGACCAGCGGGATCTCATTTTATAGCTCGTAGTGTTACTGTAACTATTTTGAATCCACCGTACAACGAGGCAAAAAAGCATCGGAAATGAATTGCTCCAACAAAACGTGGGAATTGAAGGGTTAAAATACTTCTCTGAAAGCTTTACTCCGTTAGAGTCAACCCTTTTCTAAACCACACGTATAAAAGTTAGCTGTAAGGTGTATTAGGAAAGATCAAATCGCTTCTGTATATTTCAGAAATAATGTTGTACACAAATGGGGATTACATCAGAGCACTTCTTTCCCTGTATCGCCCCACTTTCAACGTAGCGCAACTTCAGGCCCCGCGCGAATGGTTTATAACAACGTAACACGGACACAAACGACAGAAGTTCTTTTATAACCCTTTTATTTCTTGCCATGTTTTCCACCACTTTCAACATGGCGCAATTTCAAGTCCCTCGCGAACGGTTTATAAGAACGTAACATGGACATAGACGGCAGAAGTTCTTTATTAACAACTCTTTTATTGTTCAATTTCAGATGCGAATTGTAATCCTATACGCTTATAACTGGCATAACAAGTACTTCGATCAAGTGGTGCTGGTGCTGACCACGTTAGATCCGCTTATAAATCACTGCGTCTGTCTATGGACTATGAGAAAATATCGCGATGGTTACGCTTCCTCGCTAGGCAAGGTGTTCTCCTGCTTCAAGCCGTCGGAGGAAGGCATGTTTCGTTCCGCCATCACTCGGATCAGCTCTATATCCAGGCGCTCTTTTAGTCGCTCGTCTTCTACCGCTAGGTCGTCCTCCATGCGAACTTCAAGGAGAAAATCTTGTAAGTTTGGAATTGCACTATATTTAGATATAAATGGGAATATTTTTAGCTCAAATTGTCGGTCATTTCCTCATCCCATATCCATGGCTTTGAGGTGTTGATAAGGAGCGAGGAGCCTACGCCACGCGATATATTTTAAAACTAATTTCTTGTGATGTATACAATCTCGTTCATCTCGAAGGAAGCCTTAAAATTATAGTACACTAAGACCAACACCAAAGGAATTATTACAGTAATCCAAAGAGAACTAAGGATTGCTTAAAGTGATGGAAATTGATGCGAACTAACGAAAGACACTTTTCTTCTTTTCGTGCTAATCTTTGCCGGCAGCAGGGCTAAGAAAGAAACAAAATTAAACTAGTTTAAAAAATAATGGCTAGAAGGTCGTAGTCGTCTCTAAACTGATGCATGACTCAGCGAGCTGTTGAAAAGTAGGAATTATTTTTAATTTCAGTGTTGTCAAAACCACGATAGATCCAAACATTGAACATAAGATAACTTTAAGGAAAAAAAACTTCCCAGTCGGTCATTGTGAATTGGAGATTGTAGTGTATGGATTTTGGGGCGGCTGGTTTTCCAAGATGATATAGTGTTTGCCATTTTAGCCGGAATAAACGCTCTTAAATCCATTGTCAAACCCGCAAATGTGCCATTTAGTAGGCACATTGATTATGTTTGTATTAAAATAAAATTAATTTATATACACCCAGTTTCGATGTGACTTTGAAGCCCTGCTGCATTTTTCATGAAAAGAAAGTTAAATTCTGCCCGCCCTAAAATTCAGCGTATCGTTATCCTTTTGAAACGGTCATTTTTATGTCGGTTCGTTTTCAACTCTGAGTCGCGAAGAACATTTTTTCCCTTCTCCATAAATATATTTTTCCCTTCCTACTCAAATTCGATATTCAGGGTGGCCATTAACCGTTTAATATGATCCGTAATGGCCTTTTTTCACCTGCTTTGGTTCTCTGGTTGTAGCATCAAAAAAGTTATTTGCCATTCAAAGAAAGTAGTAAATTTAACGCCAGTCCCTGATTGGTCCAAAATTCTGTGTTTTGCGATGTGAAACGATTTTGGAAAGATGTTATTGCGTGATGAGTTTTCAAAGAGAAGCAAAAATTTATCACTAACAACCATTATAACACGGGTTCATGAGATGCGTTGTAAGACGAGGAACACGGAATCTTTTTCCATAAATATACATAGTGACGTCTGTTTTGTTTTTTATATTATGCGCGGTTTACTCAACGTTAAGTGTCTCTATACTGTTCGAGTGCACTGAGAAGAGACCTCTTATCGACTTAATATTAACCACGGTTAACTGATTGTAGTCAACGTCAGCGTTTCACGAGAAGATATCCCGCGCCAAACTGTCGAGTGGCATAATCGGCGCTCCATGCTGCGTGAAACCAAAATTAAAATTTTCCTAGTCAGTCGGTCATGCATGATTCGTTAATTGTCTCTTTGCGTGTGGCTAAATCGACTAAGTTTTGATAATTACAATATTTCACTTATTACCCTTCCCTGGACTTCAAGGTCAATAAATCGTGTATCAGTCCGCCGAGTGATTTGTTACTACTCCATCAAACACGTTTGTTTTGAGCTTTCAATAAGTTCGCAGACTCCCAGGTCAAATTTCGGCATTTCTCTTTTCTTACAGTGCATTTAGCATTCATAGATAAGTTCTCAGCAAAATGCTTAATTAATTTTGAAACTGCAAAATGGGACACCTTGTTTATGTTACAACATGCCGAGTTTAAAGAGTAGTTCTACTACTCAATTACCAAGTCGCCATAGATTACTTGGCTTTCGTTCACACAAATGCCTAACTCGTTTTTATTCCGTGCGAGCGACTTACTTTGAGTGCGTCGTAAGTTTTTCCCCATCGATGAAATATTTATGTTTCAGCGATTTACTAATAGATACAAATGCCTTTTTTCAGTTGAAGTTCGTTCTTTGATCGTTTTTACCCTGGTCTGTTTCGATCCCGCTTTCATTATGGTTTTTGCGAAGTTCTCATATTTGTGGTTAGGGAAATTTTCCATGTTGATCGGTTTTCGTGTTTTCGTGATGGACTGGATCAGCTCAATTGATTCTGAGGAGATATTTTAAGCTGTTATTCATAGCGAAGTACGTATTTTGAAATATAATCACGTCAGAAGAAGCTTTCATGTTTTGTGATCACGATGTTTCCATGATAATTATAAATATTTAATTGCAAAGCTGATGTTGCACGCAATATCACAGTAAACCTGAAGGCTTAATAATTTCGCCCATTTCTAACTTCGAATTCGAAATGAGAATTATTGACCGAATTTGCTCAGAAATGCTTTGTTACACTTTTCAGGAAAAATCTTCCCAGAAACGTGTTCACCAGTCACATGCAACTAATCATAATCCGCTAGCTTCCACCTTTTTTTCTTAAACCGCTAACATCTCTTAAAACACGTAACTGAAAAATACTTGTTTATGGATCCACTACAAATCTGGTATTTGTAATTTGGTTCAAGCCCAGATGCCACTCTAAGCGTGGTGTAAGAGCTATCCAGACCCTACTCTGAGTGTAAACAAGTTTTCTTTTCCTTTAACATTGTGACTGAAAAGCCCTGTTGAAGGGAGTCCAATAAAGTATGTATGCATGTATGTATGTAGTGAAATTCCACATTGTGTAATAGCTCGTACCCAGATCGCACTCTTAGCGTAATGTCAGTTACAATCTACATGGGTGCAGGATAACAGTGAACAGCGCAAGAATGTACAAACAACAATAGAATATCATCTATAATCTCTCCTGACTGGAACTCTTTTTTTTTTGTTTCTTCTATTTTTTTAATTTCCTTCTAGCCGCCGCACATACGTACAAACAAGTGGCTCAGAATAACCCAGATGTACCGGGAGCCATGCCGGCACCAGTTCGTGCGGAGATTCAATCAGATCCCAAGGAGCTTGTAGAGCAGGGCCACTCGGACGATCCTTAACGATGGCCGGCCCATCATGCTAAAGGTGCAAAAATGATAATAGTGACCTTCCTCAAGACCACGGAGATTACTTCGATATTTACAACGACGTTTGGACGACCGAGGCGCCAGGAATCAGATTAAAGAATATCTAGATCACCAAGCTTCATTACTTACGACCTTGCAGTTTGCATCAGGTTGATGTACCCACCCATAAATTTAAAATGTAGAATGAAGTTGAGATGAAGTAATTATCCCTACTAAAAGCTGATTTGCCCAAAGACATCAAGGGGCGTTCTGCCAATCTTTCACGTTGGGCTGAGGCATCCGTTAACGTGCTAAAATTTCATACACAAAAATATATACTTAGAAACGTTTCCTGGCACGAGGGCGTACAATAGAAGGGGTCTTCCTAGAAAAGGCCAGCGTTCATAACACTTTAAAAGTTGTCCTCTCAGAACTATTCCAAACAAAGATGAAGGATATATCGAACCGTACACTCTTGTGCATGCTAGGGGCGGTTTATTTTTCTCTCGACTGCGGTAAAACAAAATCAAACTGAACATATCTGGATAATCATAACACGGAAAAATGCGATGAACCAATCAGACCTCAAAGAAAAAGCTTGGAACGGGTACCAAGCGCGGGAAAACGGTGCCAAGCGCGGGAAAGGCAGCCAACCAGTGCCAAAGGCGGAAACGTTTTCGTCAGAATTAAATTTGATTCTATTTCTGATTGGTTGAAACAAGGGCATTTCCTGATTGGTTACAGTCCATTGCACGACATTTTTCGAACTAATCATAAAATGCAATTTCTTTGGACACCTCGAAAATCACTGTAAGGCCTGTTTTAGTTAAGTCTAATAATCCATCTAATTTTAGAATATCGGTTGCCCATAAAGGACATCAAAATTCAAAGAATAACGTGGTATCGAGGAGCAGTTGAAAACTGCGATAGAAAATTTTAGAAAAGCACCTCATTATGTCATGATGGCGTATTAATTTAGTTATAATTTTTCAAATTAGTAGAATGAAATAAAAACTAGTTCCACACATATCCGTCGTTTATGTTATGTTTTCTAGTTATGCAAAAGCTTTTTCGAGTCGTATTCCACGAAACATTCCACTTGTCACTTGTATTTTCTCGGTATACACACAAACCTTTAGGTAAGTGTTGTCATATTACGTCATACCACATGCTCCCATCGGGCCTCGGGAGCTCGGAAAAGAGGACTATTGCAGACCCGCCATATTGTCCGCTCGTGTTGTCGTTACTCATTGCGTTGTTAAATACAGAACTTAGAAGGCAATATTGCGACATGGATGTCAGAAGTGGGATCGATTTACGCCAACGGAGGAATTTTCAGTGCTAAGACAAATAAAGAAACCGCTGCGTACGATTTTACAGTGTTGACTACAAGGTCTTATCGTCATGCGGCGATTCAGCCAAAATGAGCGACTTGGTTGGCCCAGATTTGCTTTCTAGATTCAAGAGATTCCGCCAAAAGTGTGAACTGCTACTTGATGGACCATGAACAAGTCGAGACAACACTCGGAAGTGCAAACATGAGTTACTGTGGTCAGGTGATTATGGCCTGGACTTATTTAACACTTGGACGCTAACTGGTGATCAGCAGAAAGACCTGAAAGAATATTAGACAAGATTCGAAGATCACGTCAAACCGCAAGCAAACCATACCTTGAACAGATATCATCCACGAGGTTTGAAACGGAATAATCGCCCCTTCCTTACCGAAGCAAGTTTACTCATATACAGCTCTGGTTACCCACCTGAGTTATATGACGAACTCATGCGTGACACACTGGTTTTTGGCACCGACTCGGCGGAGGTCACACGAAAATGCATTGCCCACGGCAGTGATCTAACCTTTGCAAAGGCAAAAGAAATCGTACGAACCGATGAAGCTACCCAGATGCAATTGAAAGCAATGAGCGTCTCTTCAACCCCAAAGCAAGAAGAGGGGGGAGTAAATGCAATAAGCAAAGGAAATAGGCCCGGAAACCAGCACACCAAAGGTATACCAGTGGCAGAGGAAACAAACGACACGACAGCAATCCAAGGCAGTGCTACAGATGTGGCGATACACCACACACCAAAGATCAACAATGCACAGTTAGTGGAGTAGAGTGCTTCAACTGCAATAAACGTGGTCAATTCAGCAAAGTTTGCTAGTCTTAAACAGAGTTAGATGTGATGACCCAACAGAAGGAACAGCCTGATAGCGTAACAAGGGAATGCTCAAGCTGTGACAAGGTCTTTCTGGGAACCCTAGTGTAATGTTAGCTACGTAACAACAACACGTTTAATCGAGCAACATGGCTGCGAGCACATGGCATGTCGCAAGGGCCTCTAGGAAACAATTGCTTACGCAACAGCTTACATCACATCTCCCTTCTAAGCAATAAGCAGTCCTTCAAAAGTTCAGAGAGGAACTCTCAGTTCAACCTATGAACTACTGTAGGTTTCTATCAACTACAACGAATAACCAAGACTGTCTTATAACAAAGTGAAAAAGCAAATAAACAGTCCAAAGTCAACTATTCTCGGAAACGTTCTGGAAATCTTATTTCTCTGCCACTTCGGGTACTTTGGGCCAACAAGTGGGGTAGTGCACACTGGGCTGTCGGTTCTCTCACAGGGGGAGGGTTGTCCGCAGGCTGTACTCTCCATTTCGCTGGGCGTTTCAGGGAGGAGGTTTAGGTGGCGCCTGTTTCTCCTTAGCTGGCCATTCGGTGTTGCAACTGTGTAGGACCGAGGAGTACCAGCTTTATCTATCACCGTCCCCTCAACCTTTTTACTAGGTAGCCAGACAGGATCTCCTGGAAAGAGGTCTGGGAGGCTCTTAGCAGAGTGTCGTCTATCAAAATTCTTCTTATGTTTGGATTTTACTGCAGAATCCTTCTCCCTGAACTGCTCTAAGTAAGGCCAGTTAGGTTCCAGGTGGCTTGGCAGGATAGGAACCGTGGTGCGGATTTTCCTTCCCATCAAGGGGAGTGGCCCGATATGCCATTAGGGCTTTGTATGGGTCTGATACCTTCTTTAGTAGGTTTTTCAGTCTGAACAGTACGTTCTACCTTGCCATTTGCTTGGGGGACATTGGGGCTTGAGGTAATGTGCGTGAATCCAAACTCTTCTTGAAACTTGGCAAATGTGTTCGCTGAGAACTGCGGGCCATTGTCTGACAGTAGCTGGTCTGGAATGCCGTGTCGCGCAAACATGGACTTGAGGTGTTCTATTATGTCAGGTGAAGTAGTCCAGGACAGCTTGGCTACCTCAACATATTGAGAAAAGTGGTCAATGACAAGTAGGTACTGTTGATCTTTCAGCTCAAAT
Organism: Micromussa lordhowensis; assembly: GCA_964020085.1. Classification (NCBI taxonomy): domain Eukaryota; kingdom Metazoa; phylum Cnidaria; class Anthozoa; order Scleractinia; family Lobophylliidae; genus Micromussa; species Micromussa lordhowensis. The sequence continues at coordinate 4,230,703 of OZ026596.1, read as the reverse complement.
AAGTCAGCAGCAACTTTCTGCCAGGGCCGGTCAGGGAGTTTAGAAGGAATCGCTGGCTCCGCTGTGTTAACATGCTGTTTGCTGCAGGTTGGACATCTCTTTACCACTTCCTCCAGTTGTCTTCTCAGACGCGGCCACCATACTGAGGTTTTTGCCCTCTCTCTGCATTTGGCAATACCCTGGTGGGCTTCATGAATTCTTCAGTTCATTTCTCTCTTTTGCGCAGTATGGTTTCAGCGGTCCAGGGAGCTGAGATCTCTCGGGCCATTGGGTCGAGGAGTACTCCACAAGATCTGCTTTGTAACTTCATCTTCCTGTTGTTGGCACCTCAGCTCTTCTAGACGATCCTCCGTTGCGGGTAGTTTATCAGATAACCGAGTCAACATAGGCCATAACATCATTTTCCAGCTTCTCTTCCTGCTGGTTCAGAGGCTTTACGAGAGGCGCACGGGATAGTGTGTCAGCGGTACACAGGTTTTTCCTAGGTACATGTGAAATGCTGTAGGAGAATCGTATCATACGCATCCGGAAACCCTGTACCCTAGCTGGAAGTTCGTCGAGGTTCTTGGTACTAAGCAAAGTGACTAGTGGCTTGTGGTCCGTCTCGATGTGAAACTTGAGTCCAATGAGATAATCTGCAAAGCGTTCACTTGCCCAAGTTATGTCCAATGCTTCCTTCTCAATTTGCGTGTAGCGCTGTTCTGTAGGACTCATATCTCTTGAGGCATAAGCGACTGGGTGCCATTGATCATCATGGTTTTGCAGTAGAACCGCTCCCAGGCCATAAGAAGATGCATCTGTGGAGAGTTTTGTCTGACGGCCTGCATCATAGAGGGGAAGGGTAGGAGTCGCGAGGCTGTTTTTGACAGACGAAAAGGCCTGTTGCTGAATTTCACCCCATGTCCAGTGGTTCTTGGTGCTCAGGGGATCTCTTAGTGGTTTGGTGAGCTCAGCTATATGGGCGTTGGAATTTGCTCAGTTGATTAACCATTCCAAGGAACCTTCTCAGTTCTGATGGGTGTTGAGGGGCTGTCATCTTAGCAATAGCTTCAACTTTCTTGGGGTCAACTTGTATGCCCTCAGCATTGGCAATGGTGCCTAAGAATTCCACAGATGGTTTGGCAAATTCACACTTATTCATTTAAGGTAAGGTTAGCCCCTTGTAGCTTGCATAGACTTTATTTGAGATGCTCATCGTGTTCTTTGAACGATTTACCAAAGACCAGGATAGCATCCATCTGGTGCAGAGATCCTTCCGTTCCTTCCAAGACTTGTGAGATTCGGTTTTGGAAATGTGTGGGCGCCGAACTGATTCCAAATGGTAGACGGTTAAAGCTAAACCGGCCCAATAGCGTGATGAAGGTGGTAAGCTTGGACGACTCTGGTGACAAGCCAATTAGCCAGAATCCTGAATTTGCATCCAGCTTGCTAAATACTTTCGTTCCAGCTAGTGGAGCTAGTGTCTGGTCAACTCAGGGTAAAGGCTAAAATTCCCTCAAGATGCTTTCGTTTAGTCTTGTTAGATCTACACAGATTCGGACTTTGTCGTTAGCCTTGGGGACTACGACCATCCCCGCGCACCATTCGGTTGATTCATCAACTTTGGAAATGATGTGCATTTGCTCCATGCGGGCGAGTTCTTCTTTGACGTTCGAAAGAAGGGGAACAGGCACTCTCCTGGGTGTGGTAAGAGCGAATGGCTTGGCATCTGGCTTAAGTTTTACGATATAGTGAGATCCGTCTAGTTTTCCGAGTCCAGTGAACAGTTTTGGAAACTGTGCTTTGTAATCTTTGTTTACCTCTATGGCATTAATCTTCTCAACAAGTTGGAGTGACTGTATTGCTGGGCGTCCGACGAGGGCTTGCCGGGCTCCGGTCACAACAAATATTTCATGGTCTCTAGCCTTTTCACCATGAGGGATTTTTCCCATAAAGTAGCCAAGGGTAGGGAGGGCTGTATCTGCTGGGCCGAACAAAGTCTTGCTTGATTTATCAGAGTTGGGGAAAGATGCAGTGAATTATAAATACTCTCAGGGATTATCGTCACATCCGCCCCAGTATCTATCTTGAAGGAAACAGGGGAGTTGTTTAAGGAGAGCTTTACTGACCAGATGTTTTCGCCTGCCTCGGTTCCAACTGCTTCTAAAAAGGCGTAGTCTTCATCCTAAACCGAGCCAACTGTTTTCGAAGCGATTCCCCAGTGACCTCTCTTTTAGCACTTGTGGCAAGTTGCTTCCTTGGCTGGGCAGTTTTGTCGAGTATGTCCACAGTATTCACAGCGTCTCACTGCTGGGGGATCTTTAACTTCATTCTTGAAGTGTTTTGATTTTGGTGGCTTCTTAAAGTTGACAGCGTCCACCTCGGCGGGTTCTTTAAAGTCGTTTTTCATCAGGGTTTGCTGTTTCTTCGCGGATTTGCTTTCTCGTGTCAGATGCATCGCTTTCGTAAGCGTAAGCTCGGGGTCAAGTTGAAGTTTTTCGGCGAGTTTAGAGTCGAGCAAGCCAACAATGATCCGGTTCCTAATCAATTCGTCCTGAAGTGTCCCGAAGGCGCCATGTTCGGCCAAAGCGTGTAAAGCTGTGACGAAACTATCAACTGTCTCACCTTCCTCTTGTCGGCGTCGGTTGAATTTGGCGCGCTCAAAAATAACATTTCTGCATACTACGAAATGTTCGTCAAACTTCGTCTTCACAGTGTGATACTGTTTCAGTTGAGTAGTTGATAACTTGAAGGAGTTGAGGATATCATCGGCTTTGTCGCCCATGGCGTAGATCAAAGCGTTGATCTGGCTTTCTTCCTCTTCTTTCACAAGGCCTGATGCTTGGCGAAAGCGTTCAAATCGTCGACTTAGGGTTTAGGGTTAGGGTTAGGTTTAGGCCAGTCCTCTGGATGACTGAAGTCGAAATTTTCCGGAAACTGAATTTGGAAGGACGTCATTGTCGTTCACCTCTTCTGACACCATGTAATGTTAGCTAGCTAATCGACTATGAGACAGAACCGAACGCAACAACAACACGTTTAATCGAGCAACATGGCTGCGAGCTCATGGCATGCTGCAAGGGCCTCTGGGAAACAATGGCTCACGCAAAAGCTTTCATCACGCCTAGAAGCCCAACACAGTTCCATTACCTCAATGATCGCAGGCATCGAGTAGAGAAAACCCGCACCAAAGTCTTGACCGAAATACAAGTCACAGCAGACCCCCTCTCTCCTCCCCAGCGGCTCCCTATGGGAAATTATTGAATAATATTGGGTTTGGGAGGGCGCACGGGGAAAGATGGGAAGAGGGAAAGGCGGGAGCCTGAGGCCTCTCTTCTCTCTTTTCCCTTCCCGGCATTCCCCGCGCGCTGCCTTTTTTCCCTTATACCAGGCCTACGGCCAAGAAACCTTTACGGTAAAAGCAGCAGGAAACAGGCCCCTGGGGAGGAGAGAGGCAGACCCCAGTGACACACACATGCTACAGAGGAAGAGCACGATACAAATATGGTAAACCTCATGATCAGATCCAGAGTGAAAGAAATCAAATACCAGAAAAAGGCTGAAAAGAACCAATACTATAGCCAGAACCACCACACCAACCATGGGAAAGAGTTAGTTCGGACTTAGGGTTCGAATTCAAAGGACAGCAATACCTCCTGCTAACAGATCAATACAGCAGATCCCCCGTCATCAGGAGGCTAACAAGCACCACGTCATCTGCAGTTGTCAACCACCTAAAGAGCATCTTTGCGGAACACGGCAGGCATCCCTACGCAGCTGATGACCGACAATGGACCGCAGTACAGCTCAGCAGAATTTCAGCACTTCATGAGCGTCTATGGAGCAGAGTACATTAATAGCTCCCCCGTGTACCCCGAATCAAATGGGTTTGCTGAGCGGATGGTCCAGACTGTGAAAAACATTCTCCAAACGTGTGATGTTCGTCTGTCCTACCGAGCCACTCCCTTGGATCACCAGCTGAAAACCCTTGCAGAACTGCTCACCAACAGAAAATTCAAAACCAGATTACCTGTGTGCCATAGGGCCCTTCTCAACAGTCCTGACCAAAAGGCCATCAGAACCAAGTTCATAACCCGTCTAGAAAAACAAGCCCATTATTACAACCAGAATTCTGGGCCATCCCAAAAGCCATTTGAAGCTGACCAAATTATCCGCATGTCCGAACACCACTAGAAGCCCAAATGTACCAAGGTTCTGAGATACTGTACCTCAGCAGGCAACTAACCCCGCCCCAGTTGCCCTTCCGCCGACAATACAGGACAATCCAGCAGCCAGATCGGGATCTGACGTTTTACAGCCCCACCGAACAACGTTCCCAGAACGACCTCAGGCACAGCTGGGGGATATGTGACCAGATCTGGGAGAACCGTGAAACCCACGCGAAGACTAGGGACACTGGCGGATAGATTTATAAAAATAAGGACATTGAGGAATAGGCTTATTAGGAGGCTAATCAGGAGTTTCCTTTTCAACCAGGATTATGTTCTGGGGATACGTTCCATTTCCTTGTTGTTGTTATATTTAAAGGAAGGGAGATGTCATATCATGTCATACCACGTGTTTCCATCGGGTCTCGGGAACTCGGAACAGAGGACTACTGCAGACCCGCCATAATGTCCGCTCGTGATGTCATGTAGTACTGTTGCGTTGTTAATTAAGAACTTAGAATGCAATATTGTGACAAGTGTGGAAAAAGAAAATACAAGTAAAAAGTGGGATATTCCATGGAATACTACGAGAAAGCGTTCCATTACTATTTTATACCATACCATAGAAAATACTGTGATGCGAAACACAATGGGAAAGTTGGGTGTCATTTTTTGTTTTTTGTTTTGGGTGTCATGCCGTGGAATATACAACGGCTTTTCTGTATTGACTGGCTGTATTTTCTATGAAATCATGGATATAAAATGACGAAATGTCACTCCAGTTAGCCTAAACAGCGGTTCAGTTAGCCTAAATATCACTGACGTGAAGGTGGTTAGCTCTCGATAATTGTATGCGTTAATCGTATCCCACATTGTTAAGTGCCATTCCATCATTTCGCCATTTCGTGTTTTAAACACGCCCGATATAAAATGCCTTATGCAATGTATTAGGCTTGCAGTCTAGTAACATTTTCTCTTAAAATCCAACGAGTGCTCAGCCCGTGAGCGCGAGCGTAAAACCTCGTCCCGACCCCACACCGGTCTGGACCTTAGCCTCCTTCTCGGTCAATAGCGTATAGCGACAGCAACCTAGTTATGTTGGGCAAGCAAAGCATAGGCAGGTCTGAATGATCCGCAATATATTTGTCTTTCCCAAGGTCCACACCCTTGCGTTCGGGCTGTTTTAAAATCCGCTGCGGTTAATACTTTTGCTTATTGCAATCTCGAAGAACTCAAAACAAACTGGAGGGTCTGTGGGCAGATTAGCTCCGCCACAGAAACCAGCGAAACTATGATGGCTTCATAGAGCAAGAGATTAGTTACCGGCAACGGGACCGGCAATTTAAGCTATACTTAAACGAGTTTCAAACCACTTAGCTACAACCAAAACCACCCATATGCAGCGTTTGTGCGACGACATTAGAACGAAAAAGAGGTGACCTCAATAAACCTCAACTTCAGCAGAGATTTATTTTCTTTTTGTTTGTACATCATGACCAGTCAAATAAGTTGATGTCGTTCCCAAAAACAAATATATCCCTCGCGCATACCTTCTATAAAAATGTACATATTCCCATACAAAAATGTGAAAATTCAAAAATTTGGGGGTTTGCAATCCAGTTACATGCCATGAATGTTGTTTGGAAATCTGTGATTTCAGTGGAAATCCAACTGCTATCTGTCGAGTGTAACATTCCGGAAAGACCCTAGGAGGAGATAAAGAAACCATAAGTAAAACATCAGATTTTGATAAAAACATAAATTCAAATATTGAAAGCGATAGCCACGAGAGCAGGGAATATTTCGGACTAGGATCCCTTGATCATCCCGTTAATGTGTTCCCGCGGGATCGGCACCACCCGCATTGTGGTTGCGGTGGCTTCCCGTTGTCTCGTGAAGGAAACAACATACCGAATCTTTTCAGCAATGCCTACATCTGCGACGAACAAAAACTGGATTAAAAACATGTCATATTCATACCATCTCCGGGATATTCGTTTCGTTTTCCAGGAAGAGTGTAAGAGAGCCCTGTCGTACTGTTGTATAACACAATTCTATCGCTGTCGTAACTGGCTGCGTATAGTGTTCGAAGATCAGCAAAGCTGTGGAAGACAAAGAAAACGTTTGATTAAAGAGAGGCTCGACAGTTTGGCGGCAGCTTTGTTGATTCCAATGGAACCACTGCTTGTAAAGGAAAGGTAAACGTTCATCAAAGATTGTTTAGTCGACAAACCTTTGCACATCTCTATTAAGGCGGGGGTAAACATAAATAGGAGTGAAATTTGAAGTAATATTAAAAGGAAATTGTTAGGATTAAGATGGGTTGGAAACACTACCAGACAGTTGACCCCCGCAAAAGTGAGCCCCAGGTTGGTAGAGGACTGTTTGGCATCCGTCTACTAATTCTTCACTTCAAATTTCAATTTTCCAAATCCATCAAATCTTCAACATTTCCCATTTTCCTCAATTTAACCTATGCGTTGAGAAAAAATATCTCTTTCCCAAAATGCCCAAAAATTTACACAAAACCGCCAAATAGTGGTTAATGAAATGACCAGAGAGATTTGGTGTCGCTTGAAACGTGACCGAGATATTGGCAGAAAGGCCGTGTTATTAAGCGACGTCAAAACAGCCTTCACGTGTACCCCCGCCTTAAGGTAAATTCTGTTGTTTTGGGTCAAGCAAAGTGAGTGACAGGCACGCAAAGCGTGCGCATTTTAAACTAAATCTTAAGTACCCTACCTTACGCTAGAAGGTCCCTCAAGACCACCACCCGCAGCATAAACGTCGATAAAATTACCTAAAACAAACAAAAACATTCACCGGAAAAGTCGTACCTTTAAAATTGTTGCCTGATCTGTTGAGCCTGACTTTTCGAGTCAAGTCCCTCTACAAGGGGCATGTTGAGAGCAGTGCACACTATCCGTCTTGAGAAGAAATTTAGTCGTGAAAAAAAAAAATAACAAAACGACTAAAAAATGGCAGCGATCTAATCGACGTGCCCGATTTAGAACTGCTTCGACTATACCAGCTGGGGTCTCAAGCAAATCGTGTCAATATCACAAACCGTTTTGTTCACACTTTCCCATGTGCTACGTAGTCCTGCGTATGTTGATCTCATTTAGGGTGTGAAACTGTACAGCTTGTTTTCCAACGGCCGCTAATAAAACTCTCAACTAGACGACTGAACTAGACGACGCGAAGTCCGGTTATTTTGTCCCCGCGGTACTGCCTAGAAATATTAACGGAACCCATTCCCGGCGCTTCCTCGCAGCGGGGCTTCGACATTACAGCTGAGAATTCCGTAGCAGTTTGCACCTATGCGTTTACATTTTATTACCTGTTCGTCCATTAAATCGAAGAATGCTATTTGAAACGTAGCTTGTAACATAGACGTTTCTGTAATTGAGAACAGAAAGTGTGTTAAGTAATGATAGACTAACCAGTCCGAATACCCAGAACATGTGCTGTAGATGAGATCGATGTACACACTTTGAACCTTCGGGATGGAGCAGAAGTAAAGGAGAGCGACGGGAGGAGGAGAGCAAGACAAAGCAAGACGTGAGGGAGGGGAAGATGAAAATTCAATGCGGAAGCCTCACCCATCAGAACCAACAGTCAAGCCGACCGGTTTTTCCACCCTAGCAAATACGCCAAGCTTTTCGCCTACAGTGAAAAAAAAAAATTCAAGCGTTAGTAATCCACAATAAATAAATCAAGTTTTGCAGCCAAAAAAGGTCTTTTTTTAATCATCATTCTCACCCACGTTTCGTCACACTACCTCCGAACACGAAGCCCAATAAGTTTTAATGAAAGTGAAAACAAAAGATATGCAGTTTCTCCTGGTGAAATCTTTCTGTGTTTCTCTCTTTCCCTAATATTAACACCACACTACAGTTAGTACTACAGATGTACTCGGTCCCGTTCACTGACCGGAAGAAGAGTTGAATTTCAGAACAACATCTGTGTAATGGCTGCAAATAAGGAGAGTGCCGTCTTTTAGGAATGCAACATCCTCAGGCCTGGAAATAAGAAAAAAATTGTTAACCTCATGATCAGGGTCATACACAAATACAACCGTTGAAACCCATAAAGGGGAAATGTCGTAAGGAAACTTCCCTAGACGTGTTTTTTTAATGACAGGAGAGGATTTCTGTACATGTACAACTCACTCTTTCTTCGTTTCTCTCTAGTTCTATGTTGATTTTGATCAAGAATCCAGTTGGTATTCAGTAAATGTGATTTTACACATTAATGTCTCCTGCTTTTCACTGACATACGTATAATACAAGCGGAGTTCCTGACTGCAATATTTAACCATAAAGGAGAAAGAGGATTTGTTTTTTCTGGATCAGAAACTCAAAAATGATCAATTGTGAGCGTGTAATTGTTCAGCGTGTGGTTTCACTACTTTTTCCAGTTTAGTCCTAACAAACTGTACCAAATAAGCATAAACAAGACTGTAGAAATTGCGTAATGGGACTTTCCAAGAGACGATTGTGCAAGGAATAAGTCGGAAGAAAGATCAACAACACGTGCGCCATGGGATAATTTGCGTCGAAATTTTGCCTTTGCGCGTACTCCCTTCTTCTCCCTCAGACTAATACCCTGGCTTGAGCCCTCGATCCAATCGAAAAACCAGTACGTGGTCAGCGGTCAACTTTTAAAAAACACACAACCTCGGTAACTTGTTAATCTGAGACTGCGATATGATCACGTGATATTGGTAAGCGGATACCTTGTTTTGACAGGTGTCAATCATAATAAAGGATGTCCAATATCAAAGATGTACCTATGGTGCTACAGTATTCTCCTATTTTTCAAGGTATGGAGCTTGGTGTGATTTAATTACTGAAAAGTTTCCATACCCCTTCAGGCCATGGCTTTTATCAGCAACCTGTAAAATGTCCAGAAGATGGTCGTAATAAATTATGTATTAACTCTGGTCAACACAGCATGATTTTTCAAAGGTGACTACTTATCATCACGAGTGCATTGTAAACTACCGCAGCCTAAGTAGACAGAGGAATTGTCCTCAACATGCTGTCGTCTCTGCTTAAAGTGCAAAACTGGAAAAAAAAAAACTCCCAGCTTGGGAACACTAAACCTAAGAGACTCTGAAAATAAGCTTAATGTTCCATTGCCGCGCAGAAACTATTATAAGAATAACTTTAGCTACAGTGGCGCCACCCTTTGGAACAGTCTTCCTCGTGACATAAGACAAGCAGAGTCCCTTGGGTCATTCAAGTGTTTAATTAAAGAAGTACGTTGAGGCACGGCATTCGTGGAAAGCAGCTTTAGTTAGGTTTAGGTTTTAGGTATAGTTTTTACAATAGTATCTTACCTTATCTATTTAATGCATGTTGTTACTGATATATTTTTATTATGCATAGCTGATGAATTGTCCGTGGATAAATAAAGATTACCTATCTATCTAACTAAAAGCTTGGCCCCTAATCACACATTACCTTTGTAGCAGGTTATTTATCTATAATTATTGAAACCCTATGGTCCCAAGCCACCAATTTAAAAATAATGTAACTTTCTTTTTTTCTGTCAATACTTACCACCCCAAGAAATTCTCCATCGGGGATTGAGAATTTTACAACTTTATCGTTTAGAAAGCTTGCCACATAAAGTGTGCCATTGGGTCCAATAGCCATACCCTCTGGACAATCAAGGTAACTCTCATTACCAAAGGCACCAACAAACCTACACACAAAAAACACTGCTTAGAGCCTAGTGCTAGAGCTTTGCATTGTAATGTACTGTTTTAAAACATCTGTACAAAAAGCACAAAACTTTCATGATACAGGATGTCACTAGATATCAAGGTTGGTGGGGAAACCAACAGCAAACCTATCAGAAGCAGTATTTTCTGTTTGAATTTTCAGTTCATTTCCAACCAAGAAGAGACATTAAATAGGGTCATGCTATGTTTAAAATCAACAAAAATTGGACATTACTGTAAATTTGTTGTTCCATTGCAAAAAAAGTTGCATAATCAAGACATTGCGCAGAGTTGCTAGACTTCATTTTAGGCAATTCTTAGTGCAACTTGTGTCGCAACCAAATTTCGCTCAAGCAAAATATTTTGCCTACAGTAGTGTATTTTACGACAACTGCAGAAATTCTCGCACACTCATTGGCTAATTTTTATCGTCAATATGCGGACAGACACATGAATTTGAAATTTGTGTGACGCATCAGCGAGCGAGAGTGGGCAATTCGACCATTTTTATGGTAGAAACAAATTGATGTCAGTTTTTAATGAGTCTGTCCTAGTCTGTGGATCCACTCGGCGATCCTCAGCTACTTTGACAATGTGATGACGAAATTTATGATCAATAACAGGACAGACGCATGAAAAACTGACGTCAATTTGTTAAATACCACCAATTAAATACAATTTAAGAATAAGAACAACATTTTTTAAATAAATCTATAATTCCAAATGCTAAATATAAAATAATGCAACTTAATTCAGACTTAAGTCATAAATTCCATATTTTACCTTTTTGTATCTAAGTCATACTTGTGGATCTGATCTGTTGTAAAACTCGCTACATACAGGTATTTGAGATCTGAAAGTAAAATGAACCACTTTGATTGATCTTATATTAATGTCACAACTGATAATTCTTAAGTAATAATTTGGGTAAATCTCTTGTTACATGTACATGAGAAGTAATATCATATGTCAAACATGAAAGACTGTGTTTGACCACATTTCCAGACACCGAGAAGAGAGTTGAAAATATGATGCGCAGCAGAGTATTTTTGATGCACTTCGAGGTGTCTGGAGATTTGGTCAAACACTGTAATACGTAATAATATTTTCACTGTCTTGAGTGTTTGATATATCTTCTTAGCTGAAACTAAAACTAAAGAGAAAATAGAGAAATAAAATCTTAAGATTAGCTATCTAAACACTGTCACAGTCATGATTTCTTTAATTGTTTAAACTTGATGAATTATTAATGAGTTTGAGAAAATTCTTTTCCAATCGATCTACCATCCTTTGCATCTTTGCTAAGAGCAGGCTGGAGAGGAGTAACAGACTGAAATCAATACATACATGTACAGTGACCCTGTTTCTTACCAGCAACCATTCCCCATGGCCCATCAAGGCCATGTCCCTGCGTAAATGTCACAGCTGGACTTCCTTTTACTCTGGTGTCTGCCACATACAGAACCTGGCAAACATTTAATATACTTTAATTGTAATTTATTTGTTTTAAGCATACTGTAATGATTCGATTTAGCGCCTGGGGTGCTAATATTTACTTTTGGTGCCTTAAGGGAGGGTGCTTATTCAAGACAGGGCACTTATTTGGGATGCTGGGTGCTTATTTCTTTTTTTAAGAAACAACTGAACGTTCAAAACAAAACTTTAATACATAATAATACTTTCACTTACAAATATGCAATTGAGCTAAAAGATCATGTGACTTAACATGCCTCAGCTTAAACTAGGGAATATCCAAATGATATTCCCCAATTTTCAAAACTGCACGTGTTGCAAAAAATATTTGAAGGATAATAAACTCAATTTACCCTCCATTTGATGCAAAAATAAGCTCAGTAATTTGTCCTTGGACATTATCTGTTCCTCGAAGCTCACAGTTTTCCTTGAGCGATGCTCTCATGATCAGAAAACTGTTCAGTTGACTTCTCAGAACAGATAATGTCCACAGACAAGTATCAGAGCATATTAAGAGATCCGAGATCCTCAATGTTCCCCGAGGTGAAGCCAAGGGGAACATTGAGGTTAAGGGGAAACAAAACTCACTGTTTCCTGAGGGGTCAGTCATTAAGTGTTTTGTTATACCTCCCGACTCAAATATAGAAAAAGCTCCAAAAAAAAAATGATTTGCTTGACGCCGTATACACTGGCCGCACTAGCAAAATTGAGTGGCTGCCAAAACCAACCTGTCCTATCGAAAAATCACGATAACAGTCTTTTTCTTCGCAGCTAACAAAAAATATAGACAATACTAAAGTTGCTTTGGCATCTTCTAATGCTTAACTCGAGCATTTTGAGTTTGATTTGATCAGGAGCAGCATATTTTGTTGTAAATCACAGAAATACTTTCCTACCTGGCGACAGTGATAATGAGCGAGTTGACAAACGCGGGCAACCAATTTTTGGCGCCAAACCAAAAGCTTGGAGACACAGATCTTTCATATTTTCCCTTTTGTTAATCTGCACGATATGTTTTTGCAACTATAAATCCCTTTTCTTGAATAATGAATGCCGTCTCTAATGAGAAATGTTGTCCCACTTCAATGGCTTTTCAACATCAGGCCGACTGGTACACAAATTTCCCACGGTTTCAAGGTGCACAACTTGATCATGTGCGAGTCTAAAGTTCAAGGTGTTGTTTCCCTAGGGCATCATTGAGTTTTGTTCGCCCTAGGGCGTCAGTGAGTTTTGACCAATGGCACGTCACACGTTCCCCTCCAATCAGGAAACGTATTTGAGTTGGGATGTATAACAATATGGTTTATATACTGTTAAGAAGCTAGAAAACTAGGCCTGCAATGCATCCAAAGAACTTCAGTGACTCAACACAGCAGATATGAATAAAGGGGGTAAGTTTCTAAAGAAACTGTGGTTCTGTGTCAGTGGGGAGTATTACAATTTGGTTTTATGAACTGATTTGATAATATGAATTAGACACCATTAAGAGATTCGAAAGTTGACATTTTGAGCATTAGCCCTTCGTCGGAGCGAATCAGTGGATATGATACTGGCCTATAATCAGTTAATAATTTTCAACTGAATAGAGAGCAACAAGTGTCCATCATTGTTAGTCTCGGGAAAATGAAATAATTAGTGATAAGAAAATTTGCCTACCTGGTCAAGTAAAAAGCTGTCATTGAATCCCAATTATAAAAAAGAAATGAAATTCAAAGATGTCAGTAAACTGCTGTAACTGAGTTGCACACAAGTGGTTTTCCCTGTGGGGTAAGGGAAAATATAACTTTTTATCTTATTTTGAGGGAACAGCAGGGAACAAGAGGAATGTATTACCTCAGTTAACTATCATGTTTGCAAAGATTTAGCATGTGTAACAGACATTTCCTTTCCACTTTCACGGTAAGGAGATTGAGCAAGCAAGTGAGCTAGTGAGCAAGCAAGCAAATGAGGGTGCCTGGGGTGAGCAAAAAATGAGGAGAAGTGGGAAGGGGGCTCCCCTGTTCCTCATTTTTTCCGCACTCGCTCACAGTTACGTTCCGTTCGCACGCTTTTGGAAATGAATGCTACTCATGCTAGCAAAGGTAAGGTAAAGTCTGCATACGAGCCAAGTGGCCCATCAGGCCGGAGCTTATCCCGGTTTCTGTAGCATGAAGCAACTAGGAATATTTCTACTCCCCCCTGGATGGGATGCCAGTCCATCGCAGGGTAACCCCCAGCATTAAATTGCTGGTACCCATTTATACACCTGGGTGGAGAGAGGCACCGTGAGAGTAAAGTGTCTTGCCTAAGAACACAACACAATGTCCCTGGCCAGGGCTCGAACCCGGAGCGCTCGCTTCGGAGTCAAGCGCACTAACCATGAGGCCACCGCACCTCCCCATGCTAGCAAAGATTAAGTCTTATTAATTTTTGTACTGCATAGTGTAACCTTACCTTGATATATATAATGTATGTTCTGGAGTTGCCAAAATGTATGATGGCTTGTGCACCTTGTCAAGTTCTTTAATTATTTGAGTTGTTTTCCCTTCCCTAAAAAAAAAATCAATAAATTGCTTGCACTTGATAAAAATAAACTAATGGCCAGGCAAGAATACATTTTTCCCTGAGGATATCACTAGATGTACCCTGCGAGCAGAGTCTCCTTCGTATATTGAGGGAGATAAGTGATTATTTCCCTAAGGAGTTATTTTTTTTTTTTTTTTTTTTTTTTTTTTATTAAGCTTTATTGGCATTCTACTCGGTTACAATGGTAATAAACAAAAAAGTTACACGTACATAATTGTGAGGGGAAAAATAAATAAATTTAACACGGTAAGGATAGCCAAAAGGGAGTGACGAACGGGTAGTGAGTACCCATGCAAGGAAACTCCCTACAGAAAGAAAAAATAAAAATTACAAAGTGATAAATCAGTGCGAATGAATATCGTTACTGATCTGACTCACCATAAATAATGTGCAACTTGAAATGAAGGATTAATGAATGTGTCAGGAAGTGGAATTTCTTGAGGCCCTACATAACAACTGAAATAAACAACACAAAATTACATATACCAAGTAAACTTTTCAGTCTGTCCCGTTCTTGATTACTGTATTGCACTAAACATCCCAAGAACACAACTCAAAAGGCACTGATCACTGACACCAAATATCATAGTTAATAGAGCGGAATTCGAATGGTTATGAAGGCCAGCAAGCATCAAAGGAGCAAACAAAGATGCCAAGATTTGTGTTGGAAGGTCCACGACCGTGCACAGTCTTTTGTTTTGCATTCATACAATATGCATGAGTCACGTAACCAAAACGTTTCTATTGGTTAGTTCCTCAGTCAGTAGTAAGCAAGTATAGAGATGTTTCTCGTTATGTCACCAGTTGTTATTATTGCGCCAACCAGAGTTTATTGGCTGTTGAAACAATGCATGCTATTGTTCAGTGGCTGACAAATTTGAATATCAAAAGAAATATGACGTCAATGTTTGTAAACAAGAAACATCGCTATATTGTGTTTTGTGCAGGGTCAAGGCCAAAAACGAGAACAAAAACCTACAACAAAGAACTTAGTCGAGTTTCATAACTCTCCTAGCTTTGGACACAAGGGAGAATGAATCCTTGTTTATCAGATGTACAAGCAGTCAGCTTTTAAACACGGCATGCACGGATAACACCTAATAAAACGGGTGTATCAATTGTAATTAATTCAATAACTAAGCTCAAGGTCAAAAAACAAATCTGAAAGAGTATCAGCTTACTTTATACTATGGTCAGCTTAAGGATGAATGATCGTTTTCCAAAAAGTGTTATTAATTATTAGATTTATTCATTCCAAATATTTATAAAAAATAACTTTCAGCGATCGTCGATTTTAATAACTCTGTTTAAGACAATAAATCTTACACAAATACACATTTTGAAACTCCGGATATCTTATTTAAACTGCCTTGTGTGTACCTGCCTACTTACCAATTTGAGAGAAGCCACGTCAAATAAACAAAGAATCTAGAATAAATCTTTTCTGCTGTTTCGTCCGCCATCTTGAATGTATCTCCCACAATATTCCATCGAGCCGGTAACCTCGCGGAGTGCGCGTGAGTGCGTGGAAGGAGAGATCTGCACGCGTGTATGTCGCGCTTCAGAGAAGAAGCCTGATCAGCCTGATGAACGGTCAAGTCCACGAAAAGACGCAAAATTATATCCAGAGTTATTTGATTCCTTAATCTTATATTTTTAACAAGCTTAGCCCTCCACGATAAGCAAAAGTTTGAAATTGATATCAGATGTAATGCCCCCAATTTCATCAGAGGGCAATGTTGATCACGTCAGTGCCAAAAGGACACATGTTCTGGAGACTTTATCTTGAGCATAGAAACTTCATTTGCCTCACACGTCGTTTTTGCTTTTTGGTTGATCTTGGCTGGCTCCTTCCCAATGGAATGGCAATTTTGATCTCTTCATTGGTTGCTTCCATGCTGGGCATGAGGGGCATATTGATTATGAGGAAGTTTGTCTAGTGTTACATCTCTATGACTATAAATAGATGTTTCAGTTCTTCTCCACTCTACCAGAAGAAATATGGCGGCAGATCAGGCTACCACAAAGTTATCCACCATCGTGCCAATTCTGCATCTTGTTTTCACAATCGTCTCGATTGCGGTTCTCTCGTACAAAGTTTATCATGTTGAGAGTGAATTGTCGTTTATTCGAGGCGAATTATCTACTCATGACAGAAGCAATGGCTTGGACGAGACGCTTATGCGCCAGCATTACCGTGATAAGAGAAGTGATCGAAACCGTCGACTTAGCCAGAAGACGCCTGAAACAGCATCAACAAAACAAATTATAAACACAGATTGTCTTCAGAAGGCGCTTAATGATTTGCAGGTATGTACAAGTCATTCTCGGCTGTTTAGGGTGAAAAGCTGATGCGTATTTTGTCTGACGTGTAAATGGTGCTCATTACATGCGGAAATTAGAATTTATTTGTTAATTTAGCGTGATTAAAATATTCTCAGATGACTCACGTTCTTCCTTTGTTGCTGAAGGTTAAGAACACTGTGAACGGAACTGGCAGGATTGTCTGCATGAGAGGTCAGTGCAGATCTATTTTATCCCTGACAAGGTCAAATAGCTGTCATAATTTCACATATATCTGGTTCTGTCTCAACAATCATGGAAAATCACTGAAATTGGGCCAAATACTGAGTGTATTGAACTCTCGCAATTTCGAAAATTTGGCCAAGATTTGACGGTCCTGTCCATAGTTAGACCTTTTTCCCGCAGTTGTATCTGAGGAGACAAATCACTCATGCTTCTTTTCAAGTAGAGATGCATTTTAACTGAGGGGAGAATGGGGTCGGAGGGTGCTTGTAGGATCACGTGGCAGACAAAATTATCTTTTCCTTTCGCCCTTCCGAAAACCCCTTTTTGCAATCTGTATGTTGTTTGTTTCTTTTTAATATTACTATTAATTTTTACAGAGATGCTTCCATTTGAGTTTATATAATAAGTCAAATTATTCTCGCATTTTTATTGGTTCTCACCTTCGATCTATTAGAAGACTGACACCTAGATGACGTCAATATAACAAACATTTTCCCCTTTGTTTTTTTTAAATGGCTTTCAGAATTTAGATGATATTTTACGTAACTACGCGAACGATAAGGTACAAAATAGTCTTGTCGAAGCTGTGAACACTGGTACGAGAAGCAGCGAAGAAGAAAGAAGAACAAGGTTTTTTTTAAGAAAATGATTCAGAAAAAACCCTCGAGTAGGATCTCAGTTGTCAGTCGAGCGAGACTAAACCAAACACAATTACTTCAAGTTAAGAAACCATTGCGTTGTTAAAAAACCCAATAAGCAGAGTTTTTGTGAGATTAATTTATTTAAAAAAATATTTTTTTCAATGTCATAATAATTGTTGAGATTGATGTCAGGTATGAAACATCACAAAAAGCACTTCTTAAAATCAGTTAAAATAAACACATAACCTTACTTTGTGACGCGAATGTTCCAGTCCGCTCCAGGACACAACAGGGAGCAAAGTATAGCTCACTACAGCTCACGGCCAACTGTATCGCAGCTAGAGAGTGTCTCCGGCATTACATCAAATTGATTTGATAATCAACAACCACAGAGGACACAAACTTTCCACCGTCACTAACACTTCGTTCATTCAAAATTCGAATTGAATGGCCTCCGATGCTGACCGCAACCGCAACTGAGTTTTCCGAGCGTATTTTCAACTCCTGCAATATTCAAGGTCCAGGTTTTTTAGGCTCACAGGGGTGCTCTTATAACAAAAACTCATACTGACTTGAATTTTCCAGCATTTTCATAAGATTTGTAGATTTCGCAGTTCAATTCTGCTTTCGCTGTAATTTTTCACCACGACCGTTTTGACAGTGGCATGATTTCCCTGACAAATGAGATGGCTTAATTTTGTAAGAAAATAGATTCTCGTGTTTCTCAAAGTTTTTATGTTGAAAGCTTTTTAAATAAAAAAGCTTTTTCTGTAGTAGTTACCGTGCGTCTATTCAGTGGTAAGAACATCAGTGACACACTCGGCTATCGCCCCGTGTGCCACTTTTTTGTTCTTACCCCATTTTGAACTCATCTGTGATTTTACTGAACAGACGCACGGCAACATGGAATCTATTTGTTAAGTCGTGAAACCAAATCTGACCAATCACAAAAGACACAGACAATCCCGCAACCAATCAAAACGTAAACTCGAAGTAAATACATGAAGCTGACGTAAAGCGCGGGAAATGGCGAGCCGCGTTTCGTTAAGATTTTACTTCTGGTTGGATGAAAAAGTGGCGCGAGATTTTTTGAGCCTATCGTGTAGCATAAAAAAAAAAAAAAAACCAATTACTTTCGACTCTTAATGAAAAATTGCTGTAATGTACCAGCAAGTCTCAATGTCTCAAAGTCCTAACACGGTTATTTTAGGTCCTTCGGGCCCACCCGGTAAACAAGGGCCCCGTGGACGTCGTGGCCGTCCAGGCCCCTCCGGCGAAACCGGGCCACCTGGGAGAAGGGGTTCTCGAGGGCCTGCAGGAAAGAGCACCAGTGTCAACATAACAGCCATCGAGAAGCTCGCCAAACGATTAGAGGCCTACACTCAGAGAGAAATGACAAAATTTGGTGAGTACCCGTCTAAACTTAGATCCTCACTACTCTGCAAAGGGAAGTGGAGGTTTCGCTGTTTTTACTTAAGAGACTTTAAAAAAACATTATTCAGAATTAGGGAAAGAATAACCATCCTTGCCGTGGCTGTTCATGATCAACTTATTCCTGGTTTGTTTAGTGAAAGTAGCCTTGTTACCTGTGGTCTGTTAATTATGGGATGCTGGAATAGTACGTGTGTGTTTTCCTTTCTTCTTGTTCTTCTTTTCCTTTTCATCGTTGTTGCAATTTCCAGGATCTTCATTCTCGATACTCAATACAAGAACTCAAAGAGAAAATAGGATCTAATCGCTGATAAAGATCGAAAGGGCCGATGTAACTACGGTGTCCGTTTTAACGGAGATTGTCTGCTAAATATCGTCATCTTTCAACAGCTCCTCCTCGATTTACGTCCAAGATTCCGCCCTCCATCACTATCAGGGAGGGCACCGAGCTGTCACTCAATATCTCTGCATCAGGAAATCCAGCTCCGAGAATCACGTGGTCTTTGCAAGGTGAAAACTGGCAACGAAAGCCGATTTAAGCTTACAGATAAAACGTTTGAGATAATGCAAGTCCGCTTTGAGGATCAGGGTATTATCACGTGTCAGGCGGAAAACGTGTTTGGTACTCGAGTGGCCCAGGTCAAACTTATTATATTTGGTGAGTTTCTTTTTACTTTCCGTTAATTTGATGAATAACTTTTCAGGAGTCCTTAATAAAGCTTTTGTGTTATATTTCGATATATTGTACTTTGGAGAGGCAGGGCTGCACAAGATGCTCTGCAAAACGAGGAATACCGTAGAAATTGAAATAATTTCCAATTTTTTTATCAGTTTTTGTTTTCCCTCGCTTTTTTCTGGGACAAGCGGTGAATTTAATTTTGAGAATTTCGAATAGGCTAAAAAATAGCGAAAACAATACCACGAAAAGTTCATTGTTTCGATTCTCCGCCTTCTTCAAGTTGATGAGTGACGTCATATACCCTACGTGAAAAAGCGCGCTTTTATCTTAAGGCGGGGGTAAAAATGAAGGCTGTTTTGAGAATGCTTAACACGGCCTTTCTGCCAATATCTCAGTCACGTTTCAAGCGACACTAAATCTCTCTGCTTATCTCATTAACCTTTGTTTGGCGGTTTTGTGTAAATTTTTGGGTGATTTTTGGGCATTTTGGGAAAGAGATATTTTTTCTCAACGGATAGGTTAAACTGAGGAAAATATGAAATGTTGAAGAAATATGAAATGTTGATGGATTTGGAAAATTGAAATTTGAAGTGAAGAATTAGTAGACGGATACCAAACAGTCCCCTAACAACCTGGGGCTCTCTTTTGCGGGGGTCAACTATCTGGTAGTGTTTCCAACCCATCTTAATCCTAACAATTTCCTTTTTTATGCCACTTCAAATTTCACACCTATTCATGTTCACCCCCGCCTCCTCGCGTTTATTTGAATAATAATAGGCAATATGACAGGCCTAAGATTTTTCATGAACTGTAAGAGAACAATAGGCCTAGGCATTCTGCGCGATGACACAACTATAAAGAAACCTTTGTAGTGTCTGTGGTCACAATCACGTGAAAAATATCAACGATGCACCATCACTGATTGATAAACCATTGACTGAATGACTGACTGATTCACGACTGACTGAATGACTGACTGACTAACTGACTGACTGAATGAATGAATGAACGGATGGAAGTGCTGATGAATTGATTGATTGATTGACTGACTGACTGACTAACTGACTGACTGACTTACTTACTTATTGTCTGACTGACTGATTGACTGCTTGACTGCCTGACTGACTGAATGACTGACTGACTGACTAACTGATTAACTGACTGATTGACTGATTGACTAACTGACTAATTGACTGATTGACAGACTGACTGAATGACTGACTGACTGATTGACTGCCTCACTGACTGACTGACTGATTGACTGATTGACTGATCATGTGTGACTAACTGACTGACTGACTGATTGACTGGCTGACTGACTGATTGACTGATTGACTGACTGACTGACTGACTGATTGACTGGCTGACTGACTGATTGATTGACTGATTGACTGACTGACTGACTGACTGACTGACTGATCACGTGTGAGTAACTGACTGACTGACTGATCATGACTGACTGACTGACTGAGTGACTGTCTGACTGACTCAGACTATCTGCCTTACTTACTGACTAATTGACTGACTGACTGACTATCTGACTGTCTGACTGGTTGACTGACTGACTATCTGACTATCTGACTGACTGACTGACTGACTGGCTGGCTGACTGACTGACTGACTGACTGACTGACTGACTGACTGACTGACTGGCTGGCTGGCTGACTAACTGACTGACTGCCTGATTTGTTAGATCGCAATTTTTCTCCTCTTGCCAAATGATTTAACAGTAATAAGAATAACGAAAATAATTCTTGTTGTGGCTTTAATTTAGGACCACCAAGATTCCCCATCACACCACAAGGACAGGTTATTGGCTTTTTGAAAAAAGCCACAATATTACAGTGTGGCGTCGTTGGTTACCCTACCCCTGAGGTCAAATGGAGCAGGTCTCCCCCGTCACCATTCCCCCAGGGACGCAGTGCAGTGTTTAATAGCAGTCTTTATATTAACGACACTGAAGACGGAGATGGAGGAGTTTACATCTGTACTGCGACGAACAAACATGGAATGATCATCCATGGAACTTTTCTGAAAGTAGAGTCTGTTGGTAAGCTGTATTATATTGTGAGCGTTCAGTGAATTATTTTTACATTTTACAAGCATGAAAATTCCGTCACGGGGATAAAATCATACCTTTCAGAAGTCTAACCCCTCCTATTCATTAAAATTATTTTTTATTAGTTCTTTCTCATAATATGCTCGGATAAATGCCCTATATCCCATTATGGCTACATGTAAACCGACGACGAAAAATCTTAAATAGCATTACCATACGATAATACAGTTGTATATAACGTTTTTTTATATATTTTTCGTTTGTCGCGTATTTTATTAGAGCTATATGTCAACGCAGAGGATTGTTTTGATACAGAGAATTAAAATGGGCGATTATGTTACTTTCTCAGTACTTCCCGTCTTCTCTTCAACACCATCATCTTCTGTCTCTGTGCCGAGTATTCGAGAATCACTCCGAGTCAACTGTTCCGCCAGAGGATCACCTCTACCCACAGTCACGTGGTACAAGAATGACGTCACCGTGCCCGTCATCAACAAGGTCACCGCCGACGAATTTACCAGTGAGCTTGTGATTGGTCAATTTCAGCCTGCAGATCAGGCCACTTACAAATGCGTTGCTCGAAACGTTTACAACGACACAATTGAAACAAGTACAAGAATATGTAAGTCGCCATTTTATTAACGGAAAAGTCGATAATTTTTCTCTCCAAAGTAGTATAAAAAGTCAGAGGGATGTAGGCCTTTTTCTTCTTCACTCTCTCCTTGGAGTGTTTTTGGTCTACAAAAGATTTCTGCACTGTAAATATTTCGAATGCTTAAAAGTTTGGGATGATTGTATTTTTGGACACAGTTTTTCTCAGAAAATAAAATCGTAAAATCTCCCTCTCCCTCTTCTCTTCCTTATTTTTTCTACAACCGATCTAAGGTATAATAATCTTTGTAACCACTCAGCTCGTTTAGTTATTACTATTCTGAGTATTTTCTTTTGCTTATTTAAGTTAAACTTATTTTTTGCTATATACTTTATGTACAAAGCAAAAATAAATGGTTTGTTGTTGTTGTTAAAATCGAGCTTTCGTTATTCGTCGAGACTTTTCGTGGGGGTATTTTCTGGTACTTTTATTTAATAATTAGATTATGAGGTCGAGATTTCCATTGCGGGAGAGGTCAAGTCGAGTAGCCCTTAATTATAAAACGGCATTAGTGATAGAAGATTAGTAGATTTATACTAATTCCGAACATCAGGTGGTGCTCAGTTGACTAAGGTATAGTACACGATTAACCGACTAACTCGTATCGCGCTCATACCGTTCTGTCTTAATTCTTTAGTTCTGCCTAACTGTGGCCATCCGGGAAACCCAGTGAATGCGGTGCTTGTCCATAGCACCTACTGGGCGGGAGAGTACGTCAGATACCTCTGTAATCCGGGACATACTATGCTTGGCCCCGCAGTCAGAAGATGCTTGCCCAGCGGTCAGTGGAGCGGAAATGCAGTCCAGTGTAAGAATTTGAGAGGCCAAAATGGTTAAAATAAGTTAGTTGCTGTTTGTCGTCAGTCAGATGACGTGATTCTCCCATCCCCCTCTTAAAAATACCAGTAATAGTTAAAATGAGACGTTTAGTATGAATTTTGAAGGCAAATGTTTTATTAAACTTGTGAGTCAAAGGAGAAGTCAAAGGTCATCACTCTCAACTTTAAAGCAAGGAAATCAAATAATCCACAGAAAAGTAGTGTTATATCTGAGAGTGAAGAATGATCATCGCAGAATATTTCCAATTTAAGCAATTGGAAAGAAGAAACCTGAAAAAAATCAGGGCTTCAACGGGATTCGAACCCGTGACCTCCGCGATACCGGTGCGATGCTCTACCAACTGAGCTATGAAGCCACACATTGGGAGCGAGGTCAGTTTATTCAGTTCATATCTTCCCGAGAGGAATGAAATAATGTGATGTATATACGAAATAATTCATATATGAACTGCGGTTGTAGATGAAAGCGAAGAATGATCATCGTAGGTATTTTCCATTTCATTCCTCACGGGGAGATATGAACTCAATAAATTGACCTCGCTGCCAATGTGTGGCTTCATAGCTCAGTTGGTAGAGCATCGTAGCAGTATTGCGGAGGTCAAAGGTTCGAATCCCGTCGAAGCCCTGAATTTTTTTTTCAGGCTTCTTCTTTCCAATTGCTTAAATTTGAAAATATACTGCGGTGATCATTCTTCACTTTCATCTACAACCGCAGTTCATATATGAATTATTTGGTATATACATCGCATTATGTTATGTCTGTCTGTAAAACTTCAGTCGTTCACATAAAGATATTGATTTCAGCAGAAGCGTGAAACGCACTCATAGTCTTCGATTACTACTAGTTATAAATTCAAGTCGAGTACACGCAGAAACACTGGCGGAAGTCCCAGAGAAACCTGTGCGGATCTGTGGGGGGGGGGGGTGGGGGGGTTCGGGGAATTTGATCGAACCCCCTAAATTAAAGCAGCTAACGTCAGAAACTTGTATAAATATTGAACAAATACAGTCAATCTTAAATGAGACGCTGACTTTGCCTTACAATGGCGGAAATCGCGTTTTCGATGACCTGAAATTTCAAAATTTTCCGGGGGAGGATGAAATACCCCCATACTGAGGTGCCGCCTTTCATCCAACCCCCTCTCTTAAAAACCTGTTCCGCGCCAGGAAACGGCAAATGTTGTAGGAACAGAAGCCATAGAAGAGTGTATAAATATTGAACAAATACAGTCAATCTTAAATGAGACGCTGACTTTGCCTTACAATGGCGGAAATCGCGTTTTCGATGACCTGAAATTTCAAAATTTTCCGGGGGAGGATGAAATACCCCCATACTGAGGTGCCGCCTTTCATCCAACCCCCTCTCTTAAAAACCTGTTCCGCGCCAGGAAACGGCAAATGTTGTAGGAACAGAAGCCATAGAAGAGTGTTTTCAAAGCTTTTTCAAGTTGTCTGAAAGTTTTAAAGGTGTATTTTTTATTTTTAGCAAAACTATATTACTACAGGAGGACGAGAGAAAAGTCAACTGTAACTTAATACAAGAAACGTAGTCTACTGTGGGAAGTGGGGGGGAGGGGTATCGGACAATTTCCATGGAAAGAAATGTTTTGTAGAATTTAATTTTATACAGGGGGTAAAATTCTAAAGAAACTGTGGTGCTGCGTTGGTGGGGATTATTACAAGATAATTTGGTTTTATCAACTGAGATTTCGTCAAAATCGCAAGCTGACGTTGCGAGAAACATCAGCTTTCGAATCTCTTTACGATGACCAATTTACATTACCAACTCAGTTGATAAAACCAAACTATTTAATTTTATACAGTTTTCCTGTTTGACTGTATGATTTCCCCTGATCTTAAACTGACTTTTTCAGGTACCGATAAACCGGAATGTGTCCGTCACATGTTGATAGATGATGATTCACGACGAGTAGGCTCTGAATTGACTGGACCTCACAAATGCGACGGTGATCTTGCTAAAGGCTGGTACAGCTTTTTAAACAACAAACGCTTGAGAGAGCAGTGTGCTGAGGCCCACGCCTGCTACACAGATGACCCTGGCTGGTTAGTGGGTGGACATCCTTCAGTTTCGGCGGGGAGGGTCACAAGAAAAGTGTGTTTCGGCCGGAAATCATCATCTTCGTGTCCTTGCAAGTATTCTACTTATATAACGGTTCGCAACTGTGGCTCGTTCTATGTCTACAAACTGAAACCCACTCCAAGTTGTTATCTTCGTTATTGTACCAACTAAGTATATAAAATGTAGCCTTTAGCTTCACTTGATCCTCAGACTATAGTGAAACTTATGTAGGTCATAAGGCAAATGATAACTTTATAGAATATTGAACACAAGTCGTATCTGGCAAATAAATAAACGTCTATATATACAAATCATGCTGGGACTGGTACAACGCTGATTAATACTGGATGCGTTTGGTTACAGATGTACATGCTACAAAGACTTTGACTTTGTTATTACCTAAATGACTATGCCTGTGTAATTACATTGACGAATGACCAAAATGACAACTACTTCATTATAGCAGATAGCTAAACTGAGAAAAGAATGATTCTGTAGTATAGTGCGAGATAGAATAAAATGATGTTAGCAATTGTGGAACAGCTAGCGCAGTTGCAAGGACGGCAAATAAGAAATAAAATACTGATGCTTCATCGGGAGTCCAGTTTTTGATCTCTGTGATATCGGGTTCAAATACTTTCTCATCGAGCGACAAAGCCAAGTCATAATTTAACAAAGTCAGTGACGGAGGCAGCTTTGCCAGTCTTATTCTCTTTGTGTGTGTTTGTATTTTCAATTCTAAATGCGGTACCCCTTCTCTTCCAGTGTTATACTCCCGGTATACTCAAAGTCTAATTACTTATTTGTTTTTATGCGCATGAATCTCCCCTCTCCATCAGTAAAAACTCTATTTCGTGAGGTTCATCCTCTGTCATCTAACTCGTTTTCCTCTCCAAAACACTGGCCCCGGCTTTTCCTTTCCCAGAACACTGCTGGCTGACCGGCGAAGCTGTTTTCTTTCCTTTACATGAGCACGGATCTCTTGGTTTCTTTGTGTATCTTTGTTACTCTGCGGAGAAAACGCCAGCCATGTACAGTTTACGGTGTACGAACCGTTATTTTGTTAAGACAAATCGAAATTTTCAACTAATGTTGGAGCGATGTTTCACATCACTTTAATTATTCGAACACATAGGTAGGTTTTTCATTCGTTCATTTTGCAAACCCAAGGTAAGTACTAAGCAAAGCGCTCCTGCCTGCCTAGGCTAAACGACCGGCCCCGGCCATCCACGCCACGCCAGAGAAATTTGAAAACGTAACAATCATCGTAGCCTGAAATGTCAGTCATCTTCCGCCCTCAACCTAATGCCGGGCGAGAGACGCCTGAACTCTGAGCGTTTTAATTCCGCCCGCTTACGTCACGTCGTAATTTATGACAATTTTTCATAAATTTCTGGAACTGACATCTTCCGCAGCAGCTCGGCGTGATTCGACGTGGGGACGTCCAGCTGATACAAGCTGAAATTGAGAATTTTCCGTAAAATCATTTTATTTTGAACTTCAATCCATGCACTGCTGGAGAGTTTATACGCAACAGTACGCGGCACGAACTGTTCTGTTTGTTTTTCGTCTGGCAATGCAGCACAGAATCGTTTTTCGTTCCATTTTATGTAAGAATGTTATTTTTTCAGCTACCAAATATTCTATTGCACTACCACCGTTTTCGTTGATACGCGACTTTGGAAAACAAAACGGAAACGTTTCCAAAATTTCCGTCAATAATTGCGTGTTATCGACAGATCGGATCGAAATCCACCGATCACAGCCACTAGTGTGACCTTCTGACCTTCTTTATGTCATGCTAGCGGGCTGTGATTTTCGATCCGATCTGTCGATAATTAAGGGAGCATCTCCAAATTATTATCGGCAACTTGGTTTCCGATGTCAATATCGGCATGTTCCGATTCCGATATCTTTTGCATGCAACTCAAGAATTTCCGATTGAAAGCCGATTAAATCGGAAGTCCATCGGATCAATTTCAATTCACATCGGAACTCGCAGGGTAAATCGGAACATCGAGTGGTGGGCAGAACATTCCAACACGCGGTATTTACACAATAAGCTTATCTTTGTTGTTTATAGTCTGCTCTCATTTAAAACTTGCGTGCCCGGCTAAGAAAAAAATAATAATTATCACCGGCTGTGAACAGACTACTTTTGGATGACCCATTGAACCGTTTTCCATCATTTGTAAACAACTAGGAGGTATTATTTAATAACTCTAATAAACTCACCGTTAGTGAATTTGGTTCACAAGTAGTTGAAGTGTATCGTTCCGATGTAATCTTTAAATGCGGAACGTTTCTGCACCAGCTACATTTTGTTACTGAATCAAAAACGTTATTCGTCGTCTGCTCCATATTAGGCCCTGTTTACAAGCAGGTAGGGTAACCCTACAGCCAGGGTAACCCTAGCAAGAGGGTTAAAAGATAGCCCGGGTTTACAAGCAAAATTTTCAGGTAGAGTAACCCTGCTGCCCGAGACAACTTTACGCTTGTTACGCTTCGGTAACCTTGCAAGTAAAGCACGAACAGATAACAAAACTGGAAAATAATTTATTTCCAAAGCAAAATTATGACAAACTGTGAAAGAACTTGATGTTTTCTGGGTCATAATTCGCTGATTTTGTCGGTATTGTGATCATTATTTGCTTTTGGGAGCCAAAATAGAGATAGCCCGGGTAGGCGGGTTAACCCCACCTGGAGTGTTTACAAGGGAAAAAGTTAACCCGCTTGCTAGGGTAACCCTAGCACGCAGATAGGGTAACCCTCCTACCCGGGTAACCCTGGCCGCCTTGTAAACACGACGAAGAAAATAAGAACAAATGTGTGCGTGCTAGGGTAACCCGCTTGCTAGGGTAACCCGCCTGCTAGGGTAACCCTCTCTCCTTGTAAACAGGGCCTTAGAAGACAAATGTAAGTTCACCACAACTGTACTCATGTCACGTGGGTTAGGTCCACGAACGGATGCACTGTGGAAACCTCGATTTAATGAAGGACCATGAAGGCAAAGGCTAAAACCAGGACTGGACAAGATATCCACACATTAATATCGGATAGACAAATCAAATCTTGGTCGGCATCACGTTCAGTAATTTGTCCGAACCAAAACTTACCTATCACTGGGAACGCCTAAGATGTGCGCCATTTTCTGTTCCAATGCAGTTGTTCTGGACCTGCTCCCGGGTGAATTAAGTACGTTCGTGGTGTTTGACGAGGCCAAAAGCTAATGCTCGTAACGTGTTTTCTTACTTTATGTTGGCCGTATCGATGTGGACAACAGGAATAGCTCTCTTGAAAAACTGTCCGGAGAATATTTTCTCTTCCTTTTATAACGCCAAACAGCATGATGTTTTAAAGAAAGGCGGACAGGACGTACACCATGATTGGGTGAGAGTAGTTATCACAATTTTTTATCAAGCCAAGCTACCGGGAAAATACGTTTTCCTTTATCTTTGTTTTGTTAAATGGCAAACAGGACAGATAATTATCACAAAAACCCAGAAAATTTCCTAGTACATGATTATCAAAACGTCCTTATCATGACACTTCGGGAAATGCTCTCCTTTGTGGGTGACGCCAATTGCACCAACTAGAAGATGTCATGCATTATTTCTTCTCGGAAGGAAATTGTACTGGTTTCAAGTTTAAAAAACGATCCATCACAACTTTTAAACCAGAATACGCAGAAAAATGCTAACATTTGATATGACAGTGGAGATAAGAAAAAAAAATTTTGAATATCCCGGGTTAAGAGGACATATTGGCATCTCTGAAGGCAGAGAGGGCGTAGTCCATGAATGAACGAGGGTAGTTATCTCAATTTTTTTATCAAGAGCGGCTACCGGGAAAATACGTTATCCCCTGCCGTATTCTTTTAATAACCATTTAATAACCCATCCTCTGAAATCCAGGGAAAACCATTGGGTTTCGGCTATCACTATTTAATTTGAGTGTTACAACGACTGACTCCCGTTCCAAAGAAGTTTGTTGTGCAATGAGAACGGGACCGCGTGCTAATTAGGTGATTAGCTACCATGCCGCCTGATAAGAAGATAAAATCCACAACGAGTTGCAATGTGCTCTCAGTAACGCTTGAGCTTGGTTTACGAGATTAGCGGTTGAATTATTTATTGGCAGAATCCATATAACCCAGAAGAGATGTATACCAAACGAACAGCGGAGAAACGAAACTAAAGACACGCTTTAGGGTTCCAATAAAAAAAAAACAGACGCGTTGTATAGCATTGTTCTTTTTGTGATACAGGCGACATCCGGTTGCGACCACCTACTGTAAGCGACCAGCTCTGCTCAGCAACCAGTTTTCCAAAATACGAAAAGTTTCCACGTCAAATCACTATATTTGAAAGCTCTTGTATGCAACTACCTCTCTTAAAGGACTTCGACCACTTTTTTAGAGCTAAAAGTTTGAAATTTGTTTTTACTTTTTAACCAACCGTAACTGATCACTTGACAGATAAGAGAGCGGAAATTCCTAGGTAGTACAAGAGATAGAAATTTCTCAATGGGAAATACCGGATATTTTCTCGAAATTAAATTTTTCTCACATCTAAAACTTTAAAGAAAAAAATCCACATACATTGTACTCTATCAGTCTTAAAAGAGACGACCTTAAATGTCTTACAGTTAAAGAAAATTAGAACTGAGATCCTGCTTCAAAGTTCTCTTAAGAACAGTCAACTGTTCAATGGTATTGAACTTCCTGTCACGCTTCTTCTTTCCTTTGGTTGCTTTATTTGGGAATTCTATAAAAAACACATGATACCACTACCATGATACCACTAGTAAAATAAAACAGAAACCGGAAACTCGAGTAAACCCGAAATTTAATTTGACGACATTCAAAAATAATTGTGAAGAATTTTTCGACCCTCGACTAGTTACCCTCGACCATTTACCCTCGACCCTCGACCATTTACCCTCGACCCTCGACTAGTCACTCTCGACCCTCGACTCTCGACCAAAAGGCAAACTCCAAATTTTCTAGTACATGACACTTCGGAAAACGCTTTCCTTTGTGGGTGACGTAACGTCAAGCTAGAAGCCGGCTAATGTCATGCATTATTTCTTTTCGGATGGCAATTGTACTGGCTTCAAGTTTAAAATACGATCCATCACAACCTTTAAACCAGAATACACAGAAAAAATCTAAGATTTTATATTACAGTAGAGATTAGGAAAGCATTTTTTTGTACATCACGGGTTAGGAGGACAGATTGGCATTCCTAAAGGCATACAGGGAGTAGTCCATGCATGAACGAGAGTAGTTGTCACAAGATCTTTATCAAGACAAACTATCGGGAAAATATAAATTTTCCTTTATCTTTGTTTTGTTAAATGGTAAACAGGAAACATAAGTATCACAAAAACCCAAAAATTTCCTAGTACATGATTGCATCCTTATCATGACCCTTCGGAAAACGCTTGATCTTTGTGGGTGACGTAGCATCAAGCTATAAGCCGGCTAATGTCATGCATTATTTTTTTCGCAAGGAAATCACACTGCTTTCATGTTTAAAATACGATCCCTCGCAACTTTTAAACCAGAATACGCTGAAAATGTTAATATTTTATATTACAGTGAAGCTTAGGGAAAAGAGTTTAATCCATCACGGGTAAGTAACACCGATTTGGCATCCCTGATCAGGGCGTGGTCCATGATGGAACGAGAGTAGTTATCACAAGATTTTTATCAAGACAGACTACCAGAGGTCTGGGTAATGTAGTCAATCGTATCCTGAAAGTTTAGAAAACTGAGATGTATTCTTCATTTGTTAAAAAAAGTTATATTAAGTAATAAACTTAAATGTCAGTTCAAACGCCCAGGTTGGAGGGTAATGTAGCCTGGATCAGTGCTAACCTGCGATCGAAAATGTCTGGAGTTCGTTGCCGTACCGATAGTGACAAGAGAAATGAATAAAGTTCTTCCCCATATTTGGAATAACATTTTTGGCAGTAGTTTACAAACTAAATTGTAAGCAGATGACCAGCGTTATGTATCGCACAAGTGAAGAGAATCAACCACGTTTCAAACAGCAAGAGTCTGCGTTCATAATAATTATTAGTGTTAATGATTGCTATATTAAATATTAATTGCAAGGTATACTTTGTAATAATTTGAAAATATAATTTCTCACGGAGTCCACCAGGGTCTACCAGGGTTGTTTTGCAGCAACCTTTGAAGAGCTTTAAAACTACCAATTTTTAAAGGAAAACCCATTTATAAAAATAAAAAAAAATAGTTGTATAATCGAAAAAATAGTTGTAAAAATAGTTGTATAATATTTCAATTATTCCATTATTTTTTGTTGTTAAAAATTAAAAAATATACATATTTAAAAAAAACTAGTCCAGAGTCCAGAGTCCAGAGTCCAGAGTCCAGAGTCCAGAGTCCAGAGTCCAGAGTCCAGAGTCCAGAGTCCAGAGTCCAGAGTCCAGAGTCCAGAGTCCAGAGTCCAGAGTCCAGAGTCCAGAGTCCAGAGTCCAGAGTCCAGAGTCCAGAGTCCAGAGTCCAGTCCAGAGTCCAGTCCGGGTTTTAGCCTATGCCGACCATGAAGGGCCAAGTTGATGTATGTTACAAAATTGCCTACGATCAAAACTGCATTGTCTTGTTCAGTCGCGCGCTTTCGCGTGTCTTCCATATCCATGTCGTATGGCTGCCCTATGTCAAGAGGTTGAAGCTTGACATGTTTGGGTTTATCGGTGTCAGTGCGGGGTTTTTGCATCAACAAAGGCGGGTTGTATGAAAATAATATTAGCTTGTACTGTGAATACACTTTATTCTTGCCTGTAAAGAGTCACTGCTACTTCTTATAATGAATGTCATTACAAGAAAAGGAATTGTTTCAGTAAATTTGTATTTGTCTAGCTATCATTCTGCTTTTGCGTGTCTTCCATGACGTATGCCTGCCATATGTCAAGAGGATTATCCATTGACATGGTTGATTTTATCGGCGCCAGTGCAGGGTTTTATTGCATCAACAAAGGCCGGGTGCTTGAAAATAATGATAGCTTGTACTGTGAATACACTTTATTCTTAAAAAGTGAATGCTACCTTTAATAATGACCAATAATCATTGTCATTACAATACAAGCAATTGTTTCACTAAATTTACATGTGTCTAGCTATCAATCAGCTGTACTTCATAAGAACCTTTTCCTACGTACTGAGCTCATTTTAATACATCCACAATTTGAAGAGAAAAAGTAAAAACTGAGAAGAAGTGAATTTTATTTCAACTGAAGAAAACAACCAGCTAGGCAGAGGTAAGTAATTTCATCAATTTAAACATGTGTAAATTGTTAGGTCGTGTTCTATTGGGATCAACCGTTTCTGGTTCGATGGGTTGTTTGGGTTTTTTCGTGTTCTATTGGAGAAAAACTTGTTTCGGTTGGTTTGGTTGATCAAATTTTTCAACCAGCCTCCAACCAGGTTGAAACGGTTGAAAAAGCATTTGCGTGATTATACCGCGTGATTGTAGCTCACGTAAGCGCTATTCCCACAAATTACCGCATTTCGAAACGGTTGATCCCAATAGAACACGACCTTATTTTCTATCTCGGTTTGAACATTTTTCTTTCTCTTATTTAATATTTCATCTTAGTTCTGGGCTTATTGTATTTGGTATTGTGATTGATATTTAGGGTTTCCTAAAGTACGCAACGTTATGGATCAATCTATGCTAGAAGAGGAGTCTGATGACACTTGGATGTTTTCTGTTTTCTAAAATTCATAATAAAAGGACTATTATGACAAAAGGCTTCTTTGTCGTTTGCAGTGAAATAATGGTGGACTTCTACTTGCTAACCATAAAAAACAGTGTTTATCACTGAAACTGATTTGTTTGTTTTCCTTACATGTAGTTGCACACGGGTTGTACATGCATACATGTAGGTGTTTAACTAATGCTTGTTACTTTTTTCACAAAAGTCTTATCCTACAGCGTTGAGTTTAATTTTAAAATGAAATAATGAAATCGCCAAAATACAGCCGAAAATAAGTGTATCACTAACCGCTCGTCGAAGAGTTCCCGTGCGAAACTAAACCACCATCATTTTAGATCTTTTCACTAACAAGTAGTTATTTATTTTAGATATTTTGCACAAGCCAGTGAAAAGTGCAGTCCAGAAATTACCGAAAAAACATTTTTTTTACGCTGATATCGCTAGACTCCGCGGTGCCCAACAGTTTGTGTCTGTTATTTCGTACTTGTTTAACAAGAACAACAAATATATTTG
Source organism: Micromussa lordhowensis (assembly GCA_964020085.1). Classification (NCBI taxonomy): domain Eukaryota; kingdom Metazoa; phylum Cnidaria; class Anthozoa; order Scleractinia; family Lobophylliidae; genus Micromussa; species Micromussa lordhowensis. The sequence goes on along the minus strand of OZ026596.1, from coordinate 4,197,617 downwards.
CCTGGTATATGTGAAAACAATCCATATTTTTTGTAAGTGCGTAATTTTATAAAAACACACACCAGTCAGCGTAATTTGTTGTTCGCTTTAAAAAATAAGCCCTTGCAAATTTGTGTAGTTTTATGTAGCTTTGACCATATGCCACAGATGCAAAGCCATTGTAAAAACTATTTTTGGAACTCTCATGGAATTCTCCGAGTTTTCTGACTGCTGCTGGACATTTTGTCTACTTCAGACCGTGACCGCCAGTGATCGCGCAAGATCGAGAACGTGTTGATTTCGGTAAATTGATCTCGGAGACTTTGTACACTACAAATCCAAATAACTTTGAAAATCGCTTTTTATTTGCAAATTAACATCAGATACTCTCAATACGTTTCAAGGAGATCGAGGCTTTCTGTGAGAATTCGGTGAACAATTTTGATTGAAGGGTATTTTTTGAGATCGTGACCGCAGTCGAATAAAGAAGCTTGCTATTTATCCACAATGGAGAATTTGTCTACTGCAGATCCACAAAAAATAATTCTTTAGAATCGCTTGGCTAATCCAAAGAACGTTGGATTAGGGTTAAGAATCATCGCATGCAGCTTCTGATAAGGTTTGAAAGAAGCTTTTTGCCGTAATTCGATAAATATCTCTAACTGCCGATGCACATGGTTCAAAAACGCCAGCTACGAAGACTACGATCAAGAACGAATTTGTTATAAAAATAGTTTTCGTCGATACAAAGCCCACTTATCAGGCTAAGCTTCAAGACAGATGCATCGATGGATCACAGCTACAAGGTAAATTAATTAAGTTATTCAGAAAAACAACAATACACAAACGCTTCTCAAGCAGACTCTAATGTGCGTGTTGGCGCTGATTTCTGAAAACTCGCTTTATAACAATCTTTACCTTTCCAAGGAACATGTCTTGAATTTCATTTTATATGCCCAAGTATTTCTCCATAACATAATCTACTCTTAAATTATTATTACCAAAGACGGAGAGACTGAATTATGAATTCGTGAGTGCTACTCTTTGGTTTCTCTTATCAGTTGTGGTACATGTAGATACAATTACACTATTCCACCAGATCACAAGTTTCCGAAAGGGTTCCGATAGCTTCTTTCGGTTGAATTTCCGATAGTGCTGGATGACCTTCCGAATTTGATCGGCATCATCTTACAAGTATTCCGATATCATTTCCGAAGCATCGGTAAATTTGGAGATGCTCCCTAACACACAAGATTGTCGGAAGTTGTAAACGTTTCCGCGGCTGTTTTGTTTTCAAAGTCGCGTATCAACGGTGGTAAGAAAATCAAGAAATCCACTTTATAGGGAAAATATGTAAAAGAACACACTGAAAACCAATTACGGCAAGGTAATTACACCTCAAACCACTGGAAATAAACAATAAAACAGTGTATTAAACAGTATCTATTTCAATTATCTTGACTTGCTAAAAAGCAAATCATTCAGCTCGAATAGGTTTACGTAACGTTTTTCTTGGATTTGAAATGTTAACCTAAGGAATCAGGTCAGGAAAAGCGGACAAAAATAATTTACGAGCATTTACGATAGAGCAGTCGAACGTAATATCTGAAAAGATTTGTAATTAACACGTTTGCCGACGACACACGCAACCTGATCTCTTTCAAACCAATAAGAAACTTGTATCTTTCCTGCACAAACTGAAAACCAATCAGAAATTACTTTATATCTCAGAAGAAGTAAGTGACGTCACCGGACGGAATTATAACGCTCAGAGTTCAGGCGTCTTAGGCTGAGGGCGGGAGATGACTGACATTTCAGGCTACAATCATCGGTCATTTTGAATTTGACGAAATCTCGGACAGGAAATGATTATGCAGCATGATTAACGCGATCTCATCGTTTTCGAAAAGCTCCGTTTTCAAAAATGTTTTCCATACAGGCGAACATGAAGATCCGGCGAAAATTGAGTCATTCTTGGATATTAAAAGTAATCATTTCCACAACAACGCTTCCATCAATCATGACTGAAAGTGGACTATTTAATAGCAGATCTGTTCTAGTTCTAGACACTAGAGGTAACAACATGATAACTTATCGTTAACAGAGGGGAATAAAGTTTGGTTTCTTTCGCATGAAAGGGCAATTATTGCTTACCCCTGGGCCCAGCTGGATAAATAACTATCGGAAGGACAAGTGTTGATTTAATGCTGAAAAACGAACAAACATATAGAGAGCTTTCTAAACGAATAATCAATGGTACGTACTTCCTACAACGAGTGGAGTGAAATTAGTGAGACTTCGAACTGTAGAACTAGCTATGTATTTGTGGATTTCATACACAGACCACAAACACGAGGTAAACAATCGGCGCTTGAGTTTCTCGTCTGCATGCACAATCGTTTTGTTCTTTGAGCAACGAAATATACATTTATCTCAGTTACAAAATTAAAACGAATCAAGCATTGATAAGTGTACGAGGAAAGTAAAACAATCCATTTAGATTCGACTTTACCGATGGACAGTACAGCGCTGAAAGAAAGCAAAAAGAGACCCTGGAGGATGATGAGCTTGTTTTGAACACTCAGGTTATTATTATTAAACAAAAGAACAATAAAGGAGAAATGTATTCATTTAACTGATACCACACTGAACCTTTTTCTGTCGGCCTCGAGACGAAAAGACGAATTTTTCTGCGTTTTTGAATAAACAGTGGAAAAATATGCTCTCGTCGTTATGAACTATCGAGGGTTCGGTAAGAGTACTCAAAGAAGTGTTATATGTATATGAGTAGATCAGCCAAATGGGCCGGCAAATTGTCGTTCGTGACTGGCAGTGTGCTGGGCTCGACAGGCGAACCGCACTTCGAAATCGAAAAAGATATACACATTGCAGCCGTTATAATCGTAGCTAGACTTCGAATTGTATTGCTAGTTGATACAGTTCTTTCGTTTAAAAGTCTTGTCCATTTTGGATAAAATATGAAACACAAATACCCCAAAGATGTTTTCACAGCGCTCGAAACGAAGTCAACTTCGGTGACGTCACAAGAAGCCCGACCCAGATCCCACTATGCTCGGTCGTGGGACAGAAAATAACAACTTTAATTATAAACGCCTGCAGAATCGCGGGAATTTTATCAATCGAGATAATTTTTGGCTGAAGTAATTCAGAAAACTAGCAGATTTCATTAAACGAAAAAAAAATCGCTTTGATTGCACTTTAAAAGGCAGATTTTAGATAAGAGATTCCCGGCACAGTTTATCCCAGAAAGCTCTGTTGTCAAGATTGTACAATAAATATAAAACATGTAGCAACTGCAGATTTTGAAATTCCGGATATCTTATTTAAACTGCCTTGTAACTGCATACTTACCAATTTGAGAAAAGCCACGTCAAATAAACAAAGACTCTTGTCCGCCATCTCGAATGTATTTCCCACAATTCTATCTAGCCGCGCAACGCGGTAGCGCGCGAAACGAGAGATTAGCACGAGTGTATCCCGCGCTTCGGTAAAAGGGCCTAATAAACGGGCAAGTCCGTTTGTATTCAGAGTGATTTGAATCCATAATCTTATAATTTTAACAAGCTTAGCCCTTCGGGGTTGGCATGTTCCGATGAACGGAGATGAAAGTGATATCAGATGTAATGCCCCCCTTTTCAACAGAGGGCAATTTTTGATCACGTCGCTGCCAAAGGAACAAATCTTATAGAGACCAGAGTATGAGAGGGATTTATACCTAATTTCATTTGCCTTACACGTCCTTTTGTTTTATGGGTGATCTCACTTGCAATCCACCATTAGCCGAATGGAATGGTAATTTTGATTTCTTCATTGGTTGCTTTCAACAGATGCCGAAGAAACCGGATATGTTACGAGGACGTTTTGGGTCTTGTGTTACATTAGCAGAACTATAAGTAGACAACTTAGTTCTCAAAGTTCAGTTGTTCTCCAGTAGTGGAAGAAATATGGCGGCGAGTCAGGCTACAACAAAATCATACAGTCTCGTGCTAGTTCTGCATCTTGTTTTCACAATCCTCTCAATCGCGGTTCTCTCCTACAAAATTTACCACCTTGAGAGTGAATTGTCGCTTATTCGAGACGAACTATCTACTCATGGCAGAAGTGATGGCTTGACGAAGACGCCTCCGCTATCTACAGCTGCGCCTTTTAGAGAGGATTCCCGCAGTGAAAGAAGAAGCGATCGAATCCGTCGACGTGATCACCGAGACGGCAACGAGGTAAGCACTGCGTCTCTTCCTAACCAGTACTAGCAGCCTGAAACAACTTCACCAAAGCAAAGTATAAACACGGATTGTCTTTTGAAGGTGCTTAAAGATTCGCAGTTAACGTTGTACACAAGTCATTCTCGGCTGTTCACGATGCAAAGCTGATGCCTATTCTGCCTGACGCGAAGATATGCCGCTCATCGAAATGTGGCAATTATATTATCAAATTTGTCCCCCCCCCCCCCCCCTTTACTGTGTGCTCAAGTTATTCTGAGCTGACTTTTGTTCTTTCTTTTTTGCTGAAATAAGGGCAATGAGAACAGAATTGGCATGAGAGGTTAGTACAGATTTATTTTGTCCCTAACAATGTCAAATGATTGTCATAGTTTCACTTGAATTTGGTCCTGTTTCAAGAATGTCGAAAATTCCTGAAATTGTGCCAACTGCTGAACACGATTGGACTCACGTAAATTTGAAGATCTGGCCAAGATATAGTCCTGACCTTAGACAGACATTTTGCCCGTATATCCCGAGGAGATACTGGGCACTCACGCAATCCGTTTTTTTTTTCCAACAAGAGGTATAGGAGGTGCTGTATGTTGGACGTACAGATTCATGTGACAGACATAAGCCTTCCCTTTCAAAAGGGGTGGCAAAAGGCCAAAATTTTGATCCTTTCGCCCTCGCGAAAACCCCCTAAATCAGTGTTTTTTCTTTGTTTGTTTATCTTTATTATCATAGTAAGCTTACATTAAAAGAGATAGGAAGAAGATGTCATAAAACCAAAACCAAGATACTCACTCCAGCCAATCACAAAGGACACACAATACAGCGACCCAATCAAAACTCGAAGTAAATACACGTAGCTGACCCTAAGCGCGGGAAAACGCGTGTGAACGAGCTAGGATTGGTTTAGTTTTGCTTCTAATTGGTTGAAAAAATGGCGTGAGCTTTTTAAGCGAAAAGGTTAATGTTGCATTGCAAAACCAAGAACTTTCCACACTCAATTGAAAACTGTTGTAATCCCGCATATCTAATGTACATACCTCTAATGTCCATGCATATCTTATGTACCTACACTCTTACTGTCCCGACATCTTAACACGGTTATTTTAGGTCCGCCAGGCCCACCGGGTGTACAAGGGCCCCCTGGACATCGTGGCGAAACCGGGCCACCTGGGAAAATGGGTCCTCGAGGGCCGCCAGGAAAGAGTACCAACGTCAACGTGACAATCATCGAGGAGCTCGCCAAACGATTAGAGGCCCACACTCAAAGAGAAATGGCGAAATTTGGTGAGTACATCTATTTAATTCGGACCCGTAATACTCTACAAAGGAAAGAGATAATTGTCCTTCGACACAGGGAATTGGAAGTTTCGCTGCTTTTGTTCCATGACACGTTGAAAAAGCTATCACTACTGAAAACTAGAGTAAAAATAACCATCTTTATTATAAAATTCATTTTGATTGGCTGAGAGCAGACCATCAATTTCTCGTTAATTCTTTAATTTGCACTGCAGTGCAAATTAACGCGCGCCCGTTCGCAATTTTCTCAGTCGTATAATAAATGAGTAATTATATGAAAGCTCGAGAAATTAAGGATTTACACTGCTCGTGAAATATGAAAATTGTTTCATACTGCACTCGCCCAAAGGATATCGTGCAAATTTGAAAGAATTATCAACTATCACGAGTAATGTAAATCCTTAATTGCCCTCGCAATGATATGATTGCCTAGCTATACTAACTGCTATTGTGACTGTTCATGATCAACTTATTCCTCTTTCATTTACTAAATGTAATTTTGTTACCTGTGATCTGTAAGAATGCTATAGTAGAAAGTAACAATGTCTGGTAACAATTAATCTTTTTGTCTGTGTGTGCGTATTTTCTTTTCTTCCTCCTGGCCTTTTTTGTTTGAAATATCCAGGATCTTCTTTCTTGTATAGAACTTTTTTTCTTAGTACTATATAGTGCAATATTGCAGTTCCCTACCTTGGCACTGAACCACTCTCAAACTACCCTCGTCTGACCTCGTAGCACATTCGGTGTGATTCGGAAGACGAATGTTGATCTAATAAGAATGAAATCTGATGGGGTGAGTTCTAACCCTCCAAATTACTTTAGCGTTATCATCTCGAGATTTTGTTTCTTTTCAATTTGGAGAAAATTTGGTTTCATCAGAAGACAAATCTGACGTGTGGGCGCAGATGGGAAACGTTAAAAAGTTTTGGCAGCTATGTTTCCTCGTGCGCAAGGGCCATAACGACCTCGCATACGGCAGCTGCGCCCGTAGTGCGAGCGGTAGTCAAAATTGATCGAAACGACACGATAATAGCCTTTTCCTTGGCAGCAAACAAAAATAAAGACAGTGGTAAAGTTGCTTTAGCCTCTTCTAATAGTTAACTCGAGAATTTCACTAGGAACAACTTATTTCGTTCAAAATAAGACCACTATTATTCTACCGGGCGACACTCGACCAACTACGAGAGCGAGTTGCCAAGCCGGACGCCAGCGACCCAATTTTTGACGCCAAATTAGAAACTTGAAGAGTAGTGTAGGAAAGGGGGACACTGGCGCATTTCCGGATTTTACACTAATTTAGCGTAGTATGCGTAAGATGCGTAGTATGCGTTGTTAGCGTGGTATGCGTTGTTAGCGTAAGATGCGTAGTATGCGTAAGATGCGTTGTTAGCGTGGTTAGCGTAGTTAGCGTAGTTAGTGTAAGATGCGTAAGATGTGTAAAATGCGTTGTGAGCGTAGGATATAGTAAAAATTAGATATGTATATGTACGCTAGAAAAATGTGTAGTATGCGTAGTTAGTGTAAAATGCGTAAGATGCGTGAGATGTGTAAAATGCGTTGTGAGCGTAGGATATAGTAAAAATTAGATATCCTACACTAATTTAGCATTTCAGGTTCAATTTCGAGCTCAAAATCTATTTCAGACTGAAATTTTTGATTCGTTTTCCGTTCAAGAAGCTTTTTAATTAACCTATCTCGAATCTTAAACCTTTCATTTCTTCTATTTTTAGGCGTATTTTTTGAATTATAATCATTCATTATTTCATTGACCAATAATATATTTCCTCGTTCTAATGCTCTTCTAGTTTTTTTATTATCTATTTTTTGGGCAACACAAGCCTTTTGACATTGTTCTATTATTTTTAATGACATCTAATCTTTTAATCTTCTTCAATTTTTTTCTTTTAAATTATTTTTTTCTTTATTTCTTCTTCTTCTTCTTCTTCCTCGCTGCTCGTCGATTCCTCATCTGTATTAGGGTCATAATCACTATCGCTAGTATCGCTATCAGCAAGAGGGTCTTCCGACAATAATTTTTTATAATTTGGAATAGGCATATAACATTTCTAATATTTTTTTTTAAAAATGATGCCCATATGCATAACTAGTAATACCATCATCTAAAATATACCTTTTATCATCAAAAGGTGATAATGATACTTTATTAATTTGGTAACTAGATATTTGATGATACTCTGACCTTATAGTTCTCATCTTATGCCTCATGGTAGTACAATTGAATAAGGTATCACGATAATCAGAGTAGCATAATTCACGCTTGATGACATTCTTTTTAACACCCGAGTCTTGTTTTCCTTGTTTTCTGTCTTGTAAGAATACATTTTACTTTTTAGACCAACAAATTCTGTGATTGGGTCACCTGACGCTTCATCTTTGAATTTACCAATTACTTTTTTATTATCGGCAAAAAAGAACTTAGAAGATTCAGGATAATCACTATTGTCAAATAGATGTCTATCTAAGTAAAAGTCACTATATATATCCTCTGCTCTTATATGATAAACTAAAGAGTCAGTATCAGTAAAAAGTAACTTCGCATCTGGGTATTTTTTTCTGATATAGTTATAATGGAAATCATACATTAGTGTTTTACTTAACTCTAAGATACTAAAACCAACATAAGATGGTTTATCTAGGACTAGTCTGACCTTTTTCATTTGTACTCCTACTAAATTTTCATCAAATATTTTAGAAGAAACGTAGGTTGGTTGCCTTGTAAGCTTTAATAAATGATCAGGATCAGTTTCTAATTTGATATTAGATCTTTTTCTTAGGTTTTCCATGGTTGTACCAAACACTGAATTATTCGTTAGTTTAAAGAAGTCTTTTTCAAAACTATTCTTAGCCATTTTTCTCTTTTCTGTATTAAAATCAATGTATTTTTTCATCCAAGGTTTCTGTGTAAATTCTAAGACTCTGTGAACCTTTTTCAACTTCATACCAAGAGATAAATACTGCTGTAGATTTCTGTAATGCAAGACATACTTTTCTTTATTTATTAGATTAGGTACTAATTTACGAACTTTACCAATGCTAATATTTTCTGAATCTTTTAAACCTTTACAATATGAAGATAACATATGATCAGCTATCAAAATCTTTTCTGAGGCTAATGGATAATCATTGTGTAAATGGTGTAACTCTTCTGGATATTCTAAATCTACCTCTAAAATAACCCCTTTTCTTGTGTCATCTGTGTAATTATCTAATATGAAATCTTCAGGAGGTAACCATTTGAAATCTCCGACTGGTAGTGACTGTGACATTGCCCAACCATAAAGATTATTTGCATCTAAATACATTATATAAGAAGATTCTACCTCAGGATCATAATTTTTCATGTATTTGTTATTTGCTACAGCGTGCCTATGTGCTATATAAGAGATACCGCCACGCATTCCTTTTTCAATGAAGAGTTGTTGATTTGTATCTGTAATTAAATCTAGATTTATTTTGGTCATTCTCAGTAATGCATCCCAAGATAACCCAGGTGCAGAAAAATAATGACAAGGATCCAACCTATAATGCGACAAATAAGTACTTCTGAAACTTTCAAATACATCAGCCAAGAGTAGTACATCTGTACGCAAATATAAATCATGATAATCACCTAAGTCTTTAATTTGGAAGGCACTCCATACTCTTTTTGCATGTGAGTAGTCACTCTCTGAAATATTTGTATCATTCAAAATACTATAAAAATCTTCTATCCTTGGTAAAGACTTCTCACTGAATCTTCGGAATGAGTCCATGTAATCATAAGGGTAAACACCTTTTTTCTTTATTAATCTAAATTGATCATCATTTGGAAAAGCTTCTCGTGAATAAAAGAATGCATCATCACTTAAATTACTGCTTAGTCGGTCTAAACTCTGACTCATAAATGAAAAACTGTCAATGAAAGTCAAATGATTACCTAGTCTAAAACCAATATATTTCTCAAAATTACTTGCTATAACACCAACATCAATATTAACATCTTGTCTTACTAAATCACCAATCTTTTGCATGATAAAATGGCAGTCATAGCCTTTAAGATTATGAAAGATTACAGGAATTTTTAACTTTTCTGCACTAATAGCCCATTTAAGATTACAATCACTATGAGCAGCGCCACGATATTTACCTGTAATATGGCAATGATCTCTAACTTTTTGTTTTGAAGGTTTTTGCTCATTAAATTTTCTTTCACAAATATGACATACTCTACTAATTTGGAAATCTCTTTCATTTTGAGATGTCATAACTAATGGTTTCTGAAATTCTTCTCGCACTATTCTTTGACAATCTTCTACTTCACTTAACATCTTGATGATAAACTTTTGGATACAATCTTCTCCACGGTAAATTTCTACTGGTTTGGAATATCTCTTATCATATCTACAGACTAATTTATATCCGTAACTACAGGCCTTATGACTCTGATAAGTGGTAGTGTAAGATTGACCATCACTAGGTTGGCAACTATCAATTTTTTCTGTGATTGCTTCAAAATCAGCGTAAATGACAAAAGGTACAGGTAACATTTTCTGGTGATTTTGAAAATAAATTTTTGATCCTGCCTCAGGCATCTTGATCGCTTGGGTTCCATTAATAAGCAGGCAATCCTGCTTGTGGTTTTCCAGGACTCTAGCAGAAGAGCAACAATGAAGACAACGCAAACAAAAATATTTCCTTTCTTTGTGTTTAGTGAATGAATACATGAATCGATTGAAATCCTTGATGAGCACATAGTGACTGTTTCCATGCTTATCTTCAATCCATAGTAATTCTATATGGTCTGGAAAATTAGCTTCTGATATTCTGATAGGATAAGCTTCCCCATCATAACCAAATACATTAATATTAATAGAATTTTGCTTTTCTATTTTATCCATATCTTCCACAGTGACTGGAAAAGTGACACCGGTGTAATCTAACTTTTTCACTGATTCTCTATCTGCTTTTGTTATTCTTTGTGGGTCTTTTTTAAGCGGATTTAGATGTCTGTTGTGACACCATAAGAAACATCGATTGTCCTCATTTTTGGGATTGATTAATGCCTTCTTAGGATTGCGTAGTTCCTCTGGGAGTTTAATATATGATTTACCTTTTAATGGAAAGTAAGAGACAATATTAATGTTATGTGAAAGTACTAATTCAAATACCCAACCAGAACCTTCAGATAGCCAACCAGCTATTAACTCTAAAATTATTTCAATAGCATTATCGATACTTTCTGATATCTGATCACTATTTATCACAGTATAAGGGCCAGCGTTAAAATAGGGTTCTCGGTAAATCATCCCATTCTCAGTACGTTTTGATAATCGTACATTTAGAGTAGCATTAAATTTAAATCCCCTTTTAGCTTTTAATAATTTCATTAAAAGATCAAATATTGCTTTTTTAGTATTATTTAACTGTACTGATGGGTCATAACTATGAACAATTGGTACTTCATAAGATTTGACATTACCTCGGAGAGCCCTAGATTGCTCTGTAATAGTGACGTCTTTAGGGATAAATTTTAATTTTCTTCGAAATTCTCTTATAGTTTCAGGCTTATAATATGGAGCGATTTCATCAATCAAATTTTTAACCTTTTCTTGAAGACTTTTAGGTACAGGTTTTATAGGCCTTATTAGCCTCAGTAATGCTATTGGTGACCTACTTCTCTGTTTAGGTACTGGTCTTTTAGGTTTATATTTAGTTGGTCTTAATGGTTCCGGTAAATTTGTCGCACTTATTGGGTCATCTAATAAGGTACCTCCAACAAATGAGTTTTTTAGTCTATTTTCTGCAAATAATTTGATTAGTCGATTTTCAACATAGCCTTCTGGGTTCTTACATCTTCGTTGTCCTTGTAGTCCTGGTAGTGGTAGAAATGGAGATTGATTTTGTAAATTACGCTTATGAAAATCTGTCTTTAAATGCTGATATTTTCCCTTTTTTGAATATTTTTTCTTACATAGATCACAATACCAATAAGATTGTATTGGCATTGGTACCTTTTTGGGTTTAATTTTAATTTTATTATTCATCTATAATATATAATATGTAACTAATTTTTTTTTTAAATCTTAACTTTTTTAAATTATTATTATAAATCAATTAGTGTGCCAGTAACTACATTATTGTGTAAGTTTCTATTATGTTTCTTTGTCTTTAGATGCATATATTTTCCTCTATAAGTGTAATTTTTTCCATTTCCACATACATCACAATACCAAGCATAACTTTTGAGTTTTTCATTGATATATTTGAATCTCTTTTCTCGTTTCAATTGTTCTTCTGTAGTTTTTTCCATGTATATAATTATTTATGATATCTAAATTTTTTTTAATTATAAATTTTTTTTAAATCTTTTAATGGCACCCAACTGTTAAATTCATCTGGGTAACCTTTCCATTTGACTAATGCTTTGTCGCCTCGCTTTCGAATAATCTTTTCTATCCTATAGACCTCTTGGTCAGTCTTTTGTAACTCTTCTCTGTAGAAAGTACCCTTAACTTGCTCACCATTTAAGTCTTTTATCTTATACGTAATAGGATTAGTGAATTGAATTCCGTCTATGATGAAAACTTCTTCAGTCCAATTTGGAGTATAGCCTTTATCAAAAGTCACCCTTTCGTATTTGCTTATTCGGACTCTATCACCTATCACAAATGCTGGTTTATCATTGTTTTTGTTTCTATCTCTAAATCACCATATAAATTAAAATAAACTTTTCCATAGTTTTCAGATTTTCTAGCTTGGGAAGGCGTCATTCCTATTGATCTATGTCGGCTGTTGTTGTAAGAGGCGAGTATTTTCGGAAGGATGTCAACGTAGGCTGTATTGTTTTGCATAGTGAATCTCTTATACATTTTATCTTTGATAGTTCTATTCCATCTCTCACAAACTGATGATTTCTCTTCATTTTCAGTGGAATAGATAGTTATCTTATCCTTAGCTAAGAGATCCAACACATTTTTGTTATAATATTCTTTTCCTTTGTCTACCCATAACATTTTAGGCTTATTTTTCTCTAATAAGCTTTCAAACGCTTTGGTGACTTCTAAGCCTGTTTTTGTCTTTAGAGGTACTATCCAACCATATTTACTGAAAAGGTCTAAGACCATTAAAAGATATTTATAACCTCGGTTCCATTTGCTAAGCTTTTGCATATCAACTAAGTCTGAACACCAGATATCATCTACATTATGTGCAATGACTCTTCGCTTGGTAAAATTTCGTTTTATAGGTTTGTGTAACTCATTAGCTAGCACTTCCCATGCATCTAAATTTTCAGCGTTTTTTTTTTACACCTAAACCAAGTTTTTGCTTTGTATTAATAGTGTTTCTAGCCAGCCAATGACCCCACTGTCTCTCATTCCAGGGAATTGCATCTAGAGCTCGGACCATTTTCTTGTCAGCCACATTTTTACATGATTTTACATTTACTCCCTTGTCAGCACATACTGAGTAATCAACATCGTGTTGCATGGCTATAGCATCTGTCTTACCTGTTGGTTTATCATAGATTTCATAGATTTGACCTGTGTTTCGATCCCATTTTACTTGGTTTTCTAAATCATTGTAAGGACCAGTATATTTGTGTCCTGGTAAAGTCCAACCAGCTTTCGGTTTAGGTAACTTACCTATTGCTTTATGAATATCGACTCCTTTTCCAGTTCTACCTGCCCCTGACTTTCCAGAAATTTTTTTAGAAATATCGTCAGCCAGAGAGTCAATTGCTCTATTCAAATACCTTTTATCAATGCCTTTAACCCTATCTATTACATAGTCTGATTTTATTGCTTTGCTAGCACCAATTTTTCCAAGGTTATACAATCCTTTTGCACCAGCAGCCAACCCATGGACAATAAGTTCATCAAAACCGCTTCCCTGCATTTCTCCTTTAGATATAAAACGAAATTTTGTAATTCCACATTCAGCACAAATACATCGCATTGCATTTCTACCATTTTTTGTAATTACAAAAGTTTCAGAATTTGGTACACATTCTGTCCTTTTTCTTTGTCGAACACAATAAGATAACATATATTAATTCTAGAGATTATAATTAATATTAAATCTATAATATAGCTCCTATGAGGGGAATTCCCTTAAATGGACTGTTTTTACCCAGTAATAGCCCTTTTCCTTTTCTACCTCTTCCTACTGCCCCTGACTTAACAAATTTAGTTTTTGTTATCCCACATTCTGCACATTGACATTTCATCATGGCACGACCATTTCTTGTCTGTACAACCCTTTCTGAACCAGGAACGCACTCTGTCTGTTTTCGTTGTTTTACACAATAGCTTTTCATCTATATAATAATTATTTTTTTATTATTTTAATATATTATAATGGAACAAATTGACGTTGAAAAAGAAATACGTAGAATAGAAGCGATGTATAAACATTACAAACTTCTTTATAGAAAAATTGCCTTTTTATGTTGTTCTGGAGAAACTAAAAGAGTGAGAAGTCTGAGAAATAGCTTGAAAAAAGATTTTAAAAAAATGAGAAGTCTTCAAACTACCTAAGCAATAGTTTAATGTAAATATAATTTACTAAAATAGTTTTCTATGAATTTTTCATTCTCTTTTGTGTCAAAGCTAAAAACTTGCAATAAATCGAAATAATCTACTCCTTTATGCATTTCATTCAAGAAATACAAGCAAAAATAGCCACAGGTTGTAGTATAGAGATTCTGTATTTGTTTGTTTTGGTGTAATAAAGTTAAGTTTTTCTCTTTTGCATGGTTTACCAACTCTTGAAAAGGCGGCATCCCAAAAGAGTCAAAGTAATTTATGGTACCATTACGAACATAGGTTGTAACCCAATGACTACCGCTCATATAATGGGGTTCTAAATTATAAATAAAAAGCGCTAACTTATGCTGATGTGGTACAGTCTGATCTCTACTTAAAACATTCTCTATAGGTATCTTCAAGTATTTACACCAATCTAAAAGATCAAAATTACTCATTGGGATATCTTTATAGAATTTAGGCTTTTTTAGTTTTTTTTTTTTTTTTTTCCCCTGCCCCAAGTACCAATAAAAGGTGGTGGAGCCATAGGCATTCCTATACGAGGAGAACCTCCTCCGTCTGATTGCCCCATTCGAACTCCTCCTCTTCCTTTTATACTTCCTCCTTTTAATGCATCAATAATCATTGGAATACCAATACTAGCTAGTAACGTGCCAATACCACTACCTACTTGTTTTTGTGTAATTTTGAAAAGTAGATCTTCTCCTAATTTATGAGCTCTAGCTAAATCTCCTATTTGTCCTTTAGTCAGTAGATCACCCATTTGAGCTAACATATATAGATTTTTATTTGGTACTTGAAACATTTGACCACCACTAATTTTCTTAACTATTTGGCTAGCACCTTCAGAAGCTAACCCTGCTAAAGCAGACAATCCTAGTGTTTTACCGATAGTTGGTGCTACATTCTTTAATAATGGCATTACTGCGCTAAATATCCCACTACCAGTTTGTCGCCTGATATTATACTTTGATATAGTAATTACCATTCCTTTATTAGCTGTTTTGGCCTTAGCGAGTCTCTTAACAGTATTCATTGGTACCATAAGGACATCAGAACCACTTAACGCATTTTTACTTAAGCATAAACTTATTTCTTCTCTGTGTCTGTAAGCCATAGATAGTTTTCGTTTTTGCCCTTCAGAAAGTGTGACAGAAATTTGATGTAATTCAGTCATTATATATTATTTATGTACTTTTTTAAAAATTCATAAATAATATTTATTCTGTGACTTATTATTGTAATACTAAACTATAATCAATTGATCTCCCACTTTATCCAGAACAACATCTTCTTCATAAAGAACAATTGCGTACATTCGAAAATCAGCAGCAGCTGCTTGTGAGAGGCGAAATCTTATGTTAAGTTGCTTTGGATCTCGGCTAACCTGTTCTGTTTGATAAGTTAAATCAAAATATAACATTGGATAAAGACTCGAAAAATTAGCGATATTGAGCTGAGTACCTGTATTATAATCGTTCTTTTGCCATGAATAATTCATTAAATCATAATAGATTCTTGTTTTACTTTCTGTATCATATTCAAGTTCTGGATAGAAGACACCATTACCATATTCAAGACGACAAGTAGCAAGATGACTATTAGCATTAGCAGCATTGAGTTTAAAAGTATCAAAAATATAAGGATTTGCTGTCATATCATTTGTCTTAAGTCTCTGGAAGTAGACAAAAACATGCTGTACTTTATCAATACTAGCTGAGATTCTGAAATCACCACTGTTTCTGGTAGTATCTGAAGTTTGGTACATTTCTTTGAGGTATTTCCATTTACTAGGTTTTTGGTATTCACTGATGAATTTAGTCATAAGAGCATCTTTTGGTTCTAGTCGGGGTACCCATAGATAAAAACGATCAATTACTAATCTCAATGTATCAACTGCCCCATATAAGACTTCAGCGTCTGGTGTAAGTTCTATTTCAAATTGGAGATCCATTGGAGGCAACATTCGTCCTTCTAATTCTTCGAAAAAAGAATACCTATTTAATGGAATACTTGTATTAACATGAGCTCTGTTAGCTGTTAATAAACGCCTACTTTCCAAACCAGTGTTTGTATCATCTGAAGTGGCGTCTGTATCTAAATACCATAAGCTATTTTTAGCTGTACTACGCCCAAAATCATCTGAATATTCTAAAAGATTTTTTGCAAAAGTTACAAGATGAAGATTATCAGTGTCGTAGACGATTTTTCCAGCACTCTTAATAACCATATGATTAATTAATGAATGCGATCCATTAATAATTGTTGTTCTGGCGTCTGCATTGTCTCCACCATTTGCTTTAAGGTCTAATCGAAATCGCACTTCAAAAAAGGAGTTAAACCAATCAAGCATAATACCACGGTCAGTAACATGAAATTTGTAACCTTTCTTTTCTTGCTCTTGAGTATTGGCAGGAGCTCTTATAGCGTCTTGAAGACGAAATTGCACTAGTTCGTTTCTCTGAACGTACTCTGGTGATCTAAATGCCATTATATATTTTTACAAGATTTTTTTTATTTAAGAGCGTGCTATTAGATTATTTTATTTAAGAGCGTGCTATTAGATTATTAATCAGTGTATTAACTTCATCCTGAGTTTTTGGCTTTGCTGACTTTGTTGACTTTGTTGACTTTGTCGCTTTTTTAGACCCTGAGGACCGTGAGGACAGCCTTTTTCTAATAAGCTCACCAGATTTCTCTATAACTTTATCAGCAGCCTTTTTACCAACTTTTTCTCCCGCTTGAGATACACCAGCTTGTATTGCTTTTTTAGCAAATGGTTTTAAAACCTGTCCAGTTAAAGCACTAGCTACTTTTTTTAGTGGTTTCATAAGATTATCTACGATAATTCCATTGCCACGGTGTTTGTAGACATATCGTCCCGTTCTTGGGTGATAAATCTTTTTGAACTCTCTTGACTTCATATATATAAATTAGTTCCTAATTTAAATTTTAAAACCCTCGCTACGCTCGTAGTGTGCCTCACTGCGTTCGGTCTCTAAAATGGAACTTTTTTTAAGATTAATGAAAATGCTGTGTCAGCATGATTTAAATAGACTGGTCTTCTTAAACCGTCAGTTACATAGATTCGAATACTTGAAACTCTTGTTTTATTGATAGGATTAAATATAACACGACGCGGTTCAAGGGTAAAATTGTAAGAAGGTCTCAAAGTTCCTGTACCAAAACTAAAAACAATATCTGATTCTCTCCCATCTACTAATGAATCAGAGACTAAATCACAATGAATATTTAGGACATCTGTATCTTCTGATAGGTTAGGTACTTTGGGGCTAACGTTTCTCTCATCGCTTAAGATCACCTTATCGAATCCTATTAGTTTACCAAAATTTGATTTACTTAGGTCAAGCTGATATTTTGTATCTAAAGTCACTATGACTCTGAAAGTTGGTTCATCAAAAGTTAAAGTAATTGGAAATTCTTCATCACCATCACCATTAACTATTTTAGTCTTTTCCTTAATGTATTTATCAATATCAGTGTAATCCCAAACTCCTTTTGGAAAATCAATATCTGTAAATGTTTTCCCGCCGTCTTTACTGTAAGCTATCTTTTGATTGCTATAACCAGAATTTATATTTGTCCATGTAAAAGCCATTGAAATAATTTTATTAAAACCAATATACCAAATCCCATCACTGTGTTCATAGTTTAAAGTTCTAGAAAACCTTGTAGTAAAATCACCAGGTCGATTACCAGGTTCATCTTTAACTGCAAAACTGCTTAATGAGATTTCTCTCTCCATATATCAAACCCCGAAATATTTTTTGACTAACTTTTGATATTGCGACTTATTGATTGATTTTGTTCTTAATAATGTGTCTAAGATAGTTTGGCCCATATTTCTCATCTTAACGCTTGTATTACCTGCTTCCATTTCACCAATAATTAGTGTTAATTTCTTTAGTAATTCTTTAGCATCATTATAGAAATAGACTCCTCTTCCGGTTCTAAGACCTGAACCCTTTGTACTTTTCTTTTTCTGTACTTTTAGATAGTCTCTATATTCTTGAATAGGTTTTAGTCTTGTATCTGCAAATTTATGAGCCATATCCTTTTCTCGCTCTAGCTTTTCTATTATATCTTTTGGCAATCCTTTTTTTATGGCATTTTTTAGTCTATTAGTTGTATTTGTTTTAAATGAACTTGTAATACTGCTTATTTCAGAATTTGCTTTTTTTATGTTACTCTCAAGATATATACTACGTTTAAGTGGTGTCATTTCTGGTTGGGATAATCTCATTTCAATATCATCATAGTTAGGAAGATTTGCACTATCTAAAATTCTATTAATATCTCCTCTATCTAAATCTTCATCATCATCATCAGGTGGTGGTTCAATTGCTAAAGGTTCTTTTTCCACAAAAGAATATTCTGGTGGTAAAGATTCATCTCCTTCTTCTAGATTCCAAGCTCTAGGATCAATTTCATATTTTGGTGGAGGACCTTCAGGTATTTGTTTTTCTGCCTGTGGCGCTACATAATCTTGGAGATCTAATAATCCTTCTACATCCATATCTTCATATGGATCAACTTCAGGTGCGTAATCAATTTGCTCTTCCCCTGGCGCCGCAGGACGTATTCTCTTTTGCGGCCTATTCTTAGGCTTTTGTGCTCTTAAACCCTCTATGATTTCATCAAGTCTAAAAGATTTTGTTATCCTTGCGTCAGAGGTCTTACTCTTTATCTTCGCTTCAGTGATCTCATCATAAAGCTGATTCTTCATCCTTCCAGTCTCAGTCCGCTTCTGAGCTAATCGTTTCCAATTTGACAAACTCATATTTATAGAGATTTTTTATATTATGAGACATATTATGAGACATATTATGAGACATATTATGAGACATATTATGAGACATTTTATAATGATTTTTGAATTAAAAATAAATAATATCACCAGAAAAAACTAAAAAAAAAACTAAAAAAAAATTCATGTTCAGTTATATAGATGAAAATTCCTAATTATGATTCAGCTTGTAATAATAACAACAATTTCAAAAGACTGCTACCTTATATGCCTTCAGACACTTTTCGAATGTTAATTTGTGGACCAAGCGGTTGTGGTAAAACTAACGTTCTCATGCATATGCTTTATAATCTACTCTACTATGATAAGATTTACTTGTTTTCTAAAAATCTCGAGCAACCGAAGTACAGACAACTATTAGAAAAATTTCGACCCATTTCAGAAGAGGTTGGTTATGATGTCATAGAAGAGAGTAATGGTGATGTCGTTCCTCTCCAAAGCTTAGATGATGATAACCAAAAAATAGTCATCTTTGATGACTTTGTTTGTGAACGAAACCAAAAACCTCTAATTGAATATTTTATTGGTGGTCGTCATAAAAATTGCAGTGTAATCTATTTAAGTCAATCTTATTATCTCACTCCTAAAGACATCAGACTCAATTGCTCTCATTTTTGTATTTTTGATAGCCCAAGTAATGCAGAGACAGCAAGAATGTGCCGTGAAGTCAATGTACCTAAGAAGAAATTCGATAGTGCGACTAGCGAACCTTATAGTTTTGCGTACATTGATAAGACAAAAAAGACAATGAGAAAAAATTTCAATGAAAATATATAGATGGATAAAAAGAAAAGTGAAGAGCTAGAAAAAGAGAAAAATATTAATAAAAGAATAATAGAAGAGCTAGAGAAAGAGAAAAATATTAATAAAAGAATAAGAGAAGAGCTAGCTATGAATTATAACATAAAAAATAGAATATATATTAATAAAAGATTAAAAAAAGAAATAAATAATGAGATTGAGAACATAACTTTTGCAATAGAAAATATTAGTAGAAAAATGATATATTTAAAACAATATGAAACATTATACAACAATTCTATTAATAAAAAATTATTATTATTAATTAAAACTCTCAAAATGATATATTATGATTACTTAAGAGATAAAGAAGAAGAATTATAATTTAAGTTTAGTAAATTATATTTACATTATATTTACATTATATTATATATGGGTTATAGCAATGGACAACTTGAAACATTAGCAACAGGTAAAGGTGAAAAAGGTGATCCTGGTTTACCGGGAATTGGATTTAATCTAACTGATGATGGTAATTTTGACATTGATAGTAAGAGATTAACTGAAGTAGCAGATCCTATCGATAAAAATGATGCAGCAACAAAAGAGTATGTAGATAATAACCTATCAGCTGCTTATCTGAAAAGAGATGGAACAACATCAATGACTGGTCATTTAAATATGAATAATCATAAGATTAGTGATTTAGAAGATGCTACTAATGATAATGATGCTGTCTCTCTAAAACAATTAAAAAAGATGATTACACCCACAAATTATCATTTGCGACCTAGTTTTACTTTTTATAAAGATTTTGGTGATAAAGCAGAATTAACTAAATCAAACGTTTCTATTCCTGGGCATACTGATCATTTTGAACTATTAGAAGCGCCTCGAGAAGGGGCGCAATCTGGTTATGCTTATTCTACTGTTAAACTAGAAACAATTTAGAAATAGATCCTAATTATTCTATTCTTTTTGAAATATTTGGATATGATGGAACAAATATAGTTACAGATGGTGATTCAGATAGACTATTATTTACAAATGTCACTGGTAATGCAAACATAATTGATTTTAGTCATGATTGGTTTAGCAATTACGCAAAAGCTTACATAATATTTAATAGTTCTAAAAGAGATGTGAACATTAGTATTCAATTTCGATATTATGGTTCTAGTAACTCTAATTTTAAATTTCTATTTTTTAGTAGATGCGTCAAAGGAATACAAAGGACTAGTTTTGATCATAGATTATTTAATGTTAAAAGTACTGATTTTTCAGGAACAATATTAAATTTTGAACCAATCAATATGAATAATGAAAAGATAATCAATATTGGTAATCCTACTGATAAAAAAGACGCTGTCAATAAAGAATATGTTGACGATCAAGACGCTAAACAGGATATTGCTATTAATGATTTATCTTCTAGAAAAGCAGATAGGTCAGAAGTATTACTCCGAAACGGAAGCCAAAACATGACTGGTAGTCTATCTATGAATGGAAATAGGATTTTTAGCTTACCTATTCCAACTGGGGCGCAGCAACCTGTGACAAAGAGTTATTTTGAAAGTCAAATTGCTTCCATACCACAACCTGATTTAAGTCTTTATCTCAAAGTAGATGGTTCACGCGCTATGACTGGAGATCTCAACATGAATGACAATAAAATAACAGATTTAGTTACACAAGATGATGTCCCAATCACTGATTACCCTAATGCTTTAAAAGATTCTAAAATGGCTGTTAATAAACTTTATGTTAATGAAAACGTTTTAAAATTAAAAGGTGATGACTATGACTTAAAAGGTAAACGGATAAAAAATACTGAGCCATATGGTGTAAATACTTTTGATACTAATGATTTAGTCTCCAAGCCATTTGTCCAAGCAGAAATAAGTAAGCTACCTACAGATGTATTAAAATTGGATGGTTCACGCGCTATGACTGGAAGTCTCCAAATGGGTGATAATGCTATCACTGGAATTAGGAGTAGTTCAGCAGATAATGCAGCCCTAACAGTTGGTGGCGCAAAATCTACTTATCTACCACTTTTAGGAGATAGAGGTATGGAAGGAGATCTTAATATGGGGGGTAATGCAATTATAAATATTAAACCTTTTGTTGAAGATGACTCAAGTCAAGCTGCTCAATTAAATGATGTTATCAACTTTGGCTATTTTCATCAGCAGAGAGGTGATTTAATAAGACTAATAAATGATGCTGGTGCAGCAGCGCTTAACAGGAAAAATCCTGATCCTATGGAAGGCGATATTGATATGGCTAATCATAGCATTATCCGCTTGAAAGATCCAAAGTCATCAGATAGCTTTCACGCTTCCAATGTTAACTATGTTAATAGGACAATTACTGATAATAACGCTGTAATTAATACTTTGATTACAGATAAAATCAGTGAGTCAGAAGCACTTAATATAAAAGCAAACCGACAAGAGAATGAATTCTCTTTTGTTATGGATGATGATGATTTATTTAAGGAAGATGATGATGATATTGTCAAAGTAAGAAAAGTCGACAAAGATTACTATGATATCAATCATGCTACTTATCAATTTAAAATTAAGTATGACTCTGCTATCGGTTATTATAGCACCCGATTAACTACTGATTTAAAATCGTTAGATTTAGGTGAGTATACATTAGCTTTTGAAATGTATTATGGTAATAAAGTAGATCGAAACGAAGTGGTTGTTAACGCAGTATCCGAAACATTAAATGTTTCACGTAATAATACAAATACTTTTTCCGATCACAGTAGAACAATTATCAATTTTCATAAATATGGAAACATTGGGATTATTGATTTAGATATTGATTTAACTTTAAAGTATAAGAGTGGTCAAACTTATGATGCAGAAACAGACATCTTTGTAGTTGTTTATGGTGTAAGTGGTCATGAGAATGACGTTGACTCGCGAATTTGGGATAGATTCTATTACATCAGAAACAAAATCGTCTATTTTGAAGCATCTATTAATATGGGTAATCGACAAATAATAGGATTACTTGATGGAAATGAAAACAGTGATGCTGTTAATGTGAAACAACTGAATGAAACAGAAGATAATATGGTAAAATATGTTGATGGAGAAATTGTAAAAGTAAATACTGAAATAGCAAAAGAAAATAGTGCTATTAATGAGAATGAAAATTTAATAGAATTAATAGTAAAATATATATTAAGTAATGATTCAAAGATTTCTTTAATAAAAGATTTGTATTTTTCTGATAATGTTGAAGGTAGAACACCAAATACATATGCGTTTGTAACTACTGGTGATAACAAAGGTGAATTCACTTTTTATTATACCTTCCAGCATAGTGCAACTACAAATAATGTAATGGCTATGAGATTTTCAATTAGGTTTATATTAGCAACATTAAATGAAAATATTTTTGTTGATAAAAGCAAAGTCGTAATTTCAGGTAATCCTACAATAGATGAACTATCTTATAGATCATTTAATATTCCAAATAATTCTTTAGGAAAGCAAGTTTGGTTTTGGATTTGGGTAAAAGACCGTCATATGAACCTAATTTTTAGTGGAATAAGTGAACCAATTATTATTAATAATTTTAGTAGTACTCTGGGACTATTAAGAGTAAATGTGGAAGATAATCCTTTCACTAAAAAGAGAGGATTATTAACAAAGAATGTTTGGGATAATAATAGTATTGCATTTGAAAATGTGAAAGAATTTGAAAAGAGCGAAGGAACTATTATATAATAAATATAAATAAATATATATGGGACATAGTAATGGACAACATGACAAACCATCAAGAAGAGAAAAGGTTAAAAAAGGAATAGGCTTCAAAACAACTCCAGACAACCATTTCGATTTACAAAACAAGAGAATAACTAACATTTCCGCTCCAATGGATGACCATGATGCAACCACTAAAAAATTCGTCGCTGATTTATTAAAGACAAAAGCGGCTACTACATACGTTAATAATGAACTAACTAAAAAAGTCAACTCATCAGCTTTAAAGGATTACGCTTTAATTACTGATTTAGGAACCTTAGCAATCGAATTCAATGATGCATTAAAAGGCAAAGTCGATTACAATGATTTAGAGACTAAGACGCAAGATAATAATTTAGCAGCTAATACGCAAGTAGATAATAAAACAAAGCAATACATCACCGTCTATGCAGAAGAAAATGGACCCCTGATTAAAAGTAGTCTCCAATGGAGTTTCGGTAATGGAAGTGAAAAAAACAAGCAATATGGTTGGCCTAGTCCTGTAGACGGTAAAATAGTTCGTGGCAGCATTTGTGCTTGCGCTGGTAATAGGCAAGCATCTGAAGTGATAGTCGGGTTAGTTCTCAATGGTGCTGATAAAGGTGTAAAAATTACCAAACCTGCGGATGAATGGTCAAATCACACTATTTTCAGCGATCCGATTACGATAAAAGCTGGTGACAGAATCAATTTTCGAAGCAAAACATCGAATTCATCCGTAACACACGCGATGGTAAACTTATTGATTGAAATTGATATAGCTGTCTAGATAATATGCAAATGAGTTTAGGAAACGCGTTTCATCCAGACAATAAAATTAAAATAATTGATGACTCATGTCTAAAGGGGATTCCCGGAAACGCGTTTCATCCAGCTACTGTTAGCTAAAATAATTGATGACATATGTCTACAGGGGATTCCCAGAAACGCGTTTCATCCAGACAATACAACTCACGCATCTTACGTTAACTCAGGCTTGCCTGATGCGCATGGGTGGATAAAAATATAATAAAATTAATATAATGGTGGCTAAAAAGAATATTTTCGATTGGAATCATATTTCAGACAAATTATCAGTTGATGAAGTAGAGGAACTAAAATCTTATTATCTAGGCTATCATAGGAAATGTTGGGCTTATAAAAGGGCTTACAAAAGATACAAATTGCTCAAATTCATTGGTAATTCACTCTCTGTACTCACCGCTTCAGGCGGAATTGCTAGCGCTATTGCAACAGGAGGTATTAGTCTAATAGCGATTAGTACAGTGGCATTATTAGTTAAAGGATACATGGAACACAAAGGTTTAGACTTAAAAATTCAAAATTGCATCTATGCCTACCAAAGTTACCAGCATTTGTTAATAATGATTCGAGAAGCGATGCGCTCAGGTGATCTTAACCGAGAAAGTTTAATTAATCAAATGACAAGCGTTGACAATTTTGTCATTGATAATAGCCCAATTATTGATAAATATTTAAAGATGTATGATAGTCAGTCACGCTAGTACGACTAAAATGCGTACACTGCCCACACATCTTACGCTAACTACGCTAAAATGTCATTTCAGAGTAGGATATCTAATTTTTACTATATCCTACGCTCACAACGCATTTTACACATCTTACGCATTTTACACTAACTACGCATACTACACATTTTTCTAGCGTACATATACATATCTAATTTTTACTATATCCTACGCTCACAACGCATTTTACACATCTTACGCATCTTACACTAACTACGCTAACTACGCTAACTACGCTAACCACGCTAACAACGCATCTTACGCATACTACGCATCTTACGCTAACAACGCATACCACGCTAACAACGCATACTACGCATCTTACGCATACTACGCTAAATTAGTGTAAAATCCGGAAATGCGCCAGTGTCCCCCTTTCCTACACTACTTTGAAGGTACAAAATGTTTCACATTTTTCACTTTTTGCAATCGGATATGGTTTTAGGAATTGTAAATCGCTTTTCGTGAATATTTAATACCATCTCCAGTGAGAAAAGTTGCCTGATTTCAATGCTTTTCCTGTTAACTTACATTGACCTCTGGACAGTCAAGTTTTTTTCCGACTGCTGAATCCTGATTGGTCAATTCAAATTTCAGGCGCGCCAGCCGTAATGCAACGGAATTGCTATGTTCGAGCTCATTATACACCCTTCCTGTAGTAATTTCCTGGAAGGGCGGGGGGTACTCCCAGAAACATTGGGTGGGGAATTGCGGTCCGCCTCTAAAAAACACCCTTACACTATTTGTGACCAAAATCTGCGATTTTCCACACTCTATTTGAGAAGGGCTGTTGTTGATGGTCTTCTCGATAATGATGAAAAAGTAGCTCCTTTTAAAAAACATACCCAATTCAAAACTGGAGTGCAAAAACCATATCCTATTTATAATCAAAATATAATGGCCAAAATCGATACCCTAATTATGACCAAAACGGCTAAAAAACAATACCCTTTGTGGCCGCACATGCATATACCTGCCCACATAAGGGAGTATCTCCGGTTAGTAACTACGGTGTCCGTATTAACGGAGTTTGACTGCGTAAGTGATACCATCATCTTTCAACATGTACAGCTCCTCCTCGTTTCACGTCAAAGATTCCGCCATCCATCACTATCAGAGAAGGCACCAAGCTGTCACTCAGTATCTCTGCAACCGGAAAACCAGCTCCGAAAATCTCGTGGTCCTTGCAAAATGGAGACCATGGCAACCAAAGTCGATTTAAGCTTACAGATGAAACGTTTGAGATAATGGAAGCCCGCTTTGAGGATCAGGGCATAATCACGTGTCAGGCGGAAAACGTGTTTGGCACTCGAGTGGCGCATGTGAAGCTTATTATATTTGGTGAGTTCCTTTTTACTTTCAGCAAAAAGGCTGACTGACCGACTGACTGTCGTACTTACTGACTCACTCACTCACTCACTCACTCACTCACTCACTCACTCACTCACTCACTCGCTGACTCACTCGTTAACTGACCCACTAAGGTCTGAATTATTGATTGATTGACTGACTGACTGTCAGACTGATCGATTGACCGACCAACCGACTGACTGAATGGCCGACTGACCGACGGATTGATAATGATTGATGGACTGACTCACTGACTCACTCGTCAACTGACTCACTAAGGTCTGTGTGGCTGCTTCAAGGTAACTTTACCCAGAAGAGTTTCAAGACTTAACAAAAACGTTGTTTATTGACAGGTAGCGAATGAAGAATGCAGGTTACCCGAGATAACAATCTGGGTGATGAAAAATGAAAATAAACAAACTTAATTACTAGAACATTGCTACGAAAAGCACTTACAACAATTCGTAAAGGGTATTAAGGCTGATTCTTACCGTTTGAGTCTTCTGAAACACATAATGCTAGCCGATGGAGAACGATTTCTCTTACAAGCACCACGCGATGCAAGAAACCAAAAAACATGGCGGAAAGCCAGACTAATGAGCGGTTACCTAGCACAGTCCGCTGACACAATTCGGCTGTACTGCAGCCACAGTCTGATTTATTGATTGCCTGATTGCTTGATTGATTGATTGATTGATTGATTGATTGATTGATTGATTGATTGACTGACGGACTGAATGACCGAGTGACTATCTGGCATATGAGAATGGATCTATAGATAGATGGATAGTTTGTTAGACTGAAAATGATTGACTGACAAGTCCCTCAACATACCAGTTACCAAAACTACATTTTTCTTAAGTATCAGTCAGGAATAGACCATCCCTTCAAATTTGCTAGCCCTTAATTTTTCTCCTGTGGCCTAATCATTCCTGTTGTGGTTTTAAGGACCACCAAGATTCCCCATCACACCACCAAGACAGGTTATTGGCTTTTTTAAAAAAGCCACAATATTACAGTGTGGCGTCGTTGGTTACCCTACCCCTGAGGTCAAATGGAGCAGGTCTCCCCCATCACCACTCCCCCAGGGACGCAGTGCAGCGAGAAATGGCACACTTTATATTAACAACCTTGAAGACGGCGATGGAGGAGTTTACATCTGTACTGCGACGAACAAACATGGAATGATCATCCATGGAACTTTTCTGAAAGTAGAGTCTGTTGGTAAGCTGTATTATATTGTGAGCGTTCAATTAATTATTTTTACATCTTACAAGCATGAAAACTCCGTCACGGGGATAAAATCATACCTTTCAGAAGTCTAACTCCTCCTATTTATTAAAATTATTTTTAATTAGTTTTTTCTCATAATATGCTCGGATAAATGCTCTATATCCCATTATGGCTACATGTAAGCCGTGGAAAAAACTTAAATAGCATTACCACGCGATAATACAGTTGTTAATAACGTTTTTATATATATATTTTTCGTTTGTCGCGTATTTTATTAGAGTTATATGTCAACGCAGAGGATTGTTTTGATACAGAGAATTAAAATGGGCAATGCAATTATGTTACTTTCTCAGTACTTCCCGTCTTCTCTTCGACACCATCATCTTCTGTCTCTGTGCCGAGTATTGGAGAAGCTCTCCGAGTCAAGTGTTCCGCCAGAGGATCACCTCTACCCACAGTCACGTGGTACAAGAATGACGTCAGCGTGCCCGTCATCAACAAGGTCACCGCCGACAAATTTACCAGTGAGCTTGTGATTGGTCAATTTCAGCCTGCAGATCAGGCCACTTACAAATGCGTTGCTCGAAACGTTTACAACGACACAATTGAAACAAGTACAAGAATATGTAAGTCGCCATTTTATACAGTGTTAATGGAAAAGTCGATAATTTTTCTCTCCAAAGTAGTAAAAAAAGTCAGAAGGATGTAGGCCTTTTTCTTCTTCACTCTCTCCTTGGAGTGTTTTTAGTCTTTATTACATTACCTACAAAAGATTTCGAACGATTAATTTTTTGACACTTTTTATCTCATTTCTGACAAATTTTGGACACTTTGCTGAAACATAGCTAAAGTAAATTTACGACCGCAACACATTAATTACACTGAAACGATATTAAAAGATAATAGCCTTTCTGCACCCTCAAGGTTTTACGAATACATGGACGAGAAAATAACACAAATTCTATCAAGCCGTTGCGTATGTGAGCAGTGACGGTCTCAACTAGAGTTCGCTTCATAAATTAGCCGGGCATAAATGAAACTAAGAGCTTTGGAGCTACTTCAAAGTTTTATACTGCACTGTAAATATTTCGAACGCTCAAAAGTTTCAGACGATTGTATTTTTGGACACATTTTTTCTCAGAAAATAAAATCGTCCGAAATTTATTGCAAGTAATGAAGTCGTAAAATCATAAAATCGAGCTTTCGTTTATTCGTCGAGACCGTCGTTTTGCAAGCTTTCGGAGGGCGTATTTTCTGATGGTTTTATTTAACAATTAGGTTATGAGGTCCAGATTTTCATTGCCGGAGAGGTCAAGTTGAGTAACCCTTAATAATAAAACAGCATTAGTGAAAGAAGATTAGTAGATTTATACTAATTCCGAACATATCAGGTTGTGCTAAGTTGACTAAGGTACCGAGTAACTCACACTGTTCTGTCCTAATTCTTTAGTTCTGCCTAACTGTGGCCATCCGGGAAGCCCAGTGAATGCGGTGCTTGTCCATAGTACCTACTGGGCGGGAGAGTACGTCAGATACCTCTGTAATCCGGGACATACTATGCTTGGTCCCGCAGTCAGAAGATGCTTGCCCAGCGGTCAATGGAGCGGAAATGCAGTTCAGTGTAAGAATTTGTTATAACCCAAACTTTTTTGAACAACATGGTTAAAATAAGTTAGTTGCCGTTTGTCGTCAGTCAGGTCACGCACTGTCCGCGCTCATGTTGATTGAAAAGCTGAGTCGGTGTTGTTTGCCAACCTTATCTAAATCTATTTGCTTTACTCCT
Source organism: Micromussa lordhowensis (assembly GCA_964020085.1). Lineage (NCBI taxonomy): Eukaryota > Metazoa > Cnidaria > Anthozoa > Scleractinia > Lobophylliidae > Micromussa > Micromussa lordhowensis. The sequence continues at coordinate 4,168,324 of OZ026596.1, read as the reverse complement.
TCAGTAAGCCGAGATGCCCGGAGGGTACAAAGTCAATTCGCCCAATCCCCTCCCCCTTTTTTCCCCCGCAAAAAAAGAAAACAAAAGTGTACGTCGATTAATAGAAACACAGCTGGACGTTTCAGAAAAACGGCAGATGCTGAAGGAACATAAAGCCATAGACGACTGATTTCAAATCTTAGTTGTCTGAAAGTTTAAGAGATATATTACCACAAACTAAAGAAAAGAAAAGTACTGAAAGTAAACTTTGTGAGCTAAATACAAAAAAACCTAGTCTACATTTATGGGGGAGGGACTTCGAGTCCGACAATTTGCGCGGAAAAGAATGTTTCAACGAATTTAATTTTACAGTTTTATACAGTTTGCTTGTTTGAATGTGTAACCCTATTTCCCCTGACCCTAAACTGCTTTTTTCAGGTACCGATATGCCGGAATGTGTCCATCACACGTTGATAGATGACTACTCACGACGAGTGGGCTATAAATATGATTACGACAGATGCGACAGTGATCTAACTGTGGGTTGGTACAAGTTTGTAGACAGAAAACGCTTTAGCGAGCAGTGTTCTGTGCACCACTCCTGCAACACAGATTACCCTGGCTGGTTAGTGGGTAGACATCCTTCAGTTTCGGCGGGAAGGGTCTCAAGAAAAGTGTGTTTCGGCCAGAAATCATCATCATCGTGTCCTTGCAAGTATTTTACTTATATAACGGTTCGCAACTGTGGCTCGTTCTATGTCTACAAACTGAAACCCACTCCAACATGTAATCTTCGTTATTGTACCAACTGAGTATATAAAATGTAGCCTTTAGCTTCACTTGATCCTCAGACTATAGTGAAACTTATGTAGGTCATAAGGCAAATGATAACTTCAAAGAATATTGAACACAAGTTGTATCTGGCAAACAAATAAACATCTATATATGCAAAACATACTGGGACTGGTACAACGCTGATTAATACTGGATGCGTTTGGTTACAGATGTACATGCTACAAATACTTTGACTTTGTTATTACCTAAATGACTATGCCTGTGTAATTACATTGACGAATGACCAAAATGACAACAACTTTATTATAGCAGATGGCTAAACTGAGAAAAGAATAATTCTGTAGAATAGTGCGAGATAGAATAAAATGATGTTTGTGATTGTGGAACAGCTAGCGCAGTTACAAGGACGGCAAATAAGAAATAAAATACTGAGGCTTCAACTGGATTCCAGTCTTTAATCTTCGTAATCGTAATATCGGGTACGAATACTTTCTCATCGAGCGACAAAGCCAAATCAAGTCATACTTTAACAAAGTCACTGACAGTTTTCAGTTTTGCAGGTCGTATACTTTGAAGTGTTTGAAAACTTTAAAACCTTTCATATCCTTCAATGCCAAATGCCGCAATCCTACTCTTCCAGTGTTTCCCTCAAAGCCTGATTACTTATTTGTTGTTATGCGAATGAATTTTCCCTATTCGTCGGTAATAACTCTATTTCGTGAGGTTCATCCTCTGTCATCTAACTCTTTTTCCTCTCCAAAACACTGGTCCCCGTTTTTCCTTTCCCAGAACACTACTGGCTGACCGGCGAAGCTGTTTTCTTTCCTTGACATGAGCACGGATCTCTTCGTTTCTTTGTGTTTCTCTGTTACTCTACGGAAAAAAAAACAACGTTCAGTTACATGAGCAGTTTAATCTGCCAAGACCAATATAAATTTTCAACTAATGCGGGAGCGATGTTTCGTATCACTTTAATTTTTGAAAACACACGCTCTTTCTTTGATCACTTTGCTAACCAAAGCGCTACCCGGAAAAATGAGAAAAAGGCGTTTTCACTCTGAAAACACATCAAATGTTTTCCGTCCATAATGCGCCGGAGAAATTTGAAAACGTAACAATCACTGGTGACTTTGGATGTGTCTGAGTAAAACTCGCACGGGTAGCCTGCAGTGCAGGCGTCGTATTGGGGCGAGTTAGCGTTACAACATTACGACCGCCATGTTAGACGATGGGTCTTCTCTTGCCTACCGTCACCCCCTTGGTAGAACTGTCTTCCTCTCTCCAGTCTTCCACTGCATGAAAAATTCAAGATGGCGGTTGAACTTTTTGCGATGTGCGCGCTCGCTAGAAAAAATCTCGCCTGCTCTCCTCCAGTTTGAAGAGCGTTTCGGTGCCTCCTAGAAAAGGGGACCTCGAGTGTGTTAAGACAAAATGAAATTCGTTGTTCTCGTCTTTTCATGCTAGTCAATGTATTCATGATATATTAGACGAAGTTTGAAAATTGAGTCATTCTTGGATAGTAATGGGTGCTATTAAAGGTAGTACGGATTTGAATTTTAGAAGTAATCATTTCAAGTACAACGCCCTCGTCAATGACTGAATGCGGAATATTTAATATCAGATCTGTTCTAATTCTAGAGCTCGAGACCAGGGGAGACAAAATGATAACTCATCGTTGGTAGCGGTGAATAAATTTTGTTTCTTTCGCATGAAGAGACAAGTACTGTCTCCTGGGCCCAGTGGTTAAAAGTTGCTATTCACTGGATAACTGTCCAAAGAATAAATATTGATTTAAAAAAGCCACGCTATCCGCTGGATAGTGATTTATCCGGTGAACAGTGTTATCCATTCCCTAAAGAACCGGCTCCTGGGATTACAACTGTTACATGTATGTATCGGTTATCATTAATAGGGAGCTTAAGCAAAGGCGTTTTTTGCGACGTACGGCAACCGGAAGTGGACGTTTCTCATTTTTAGGCAGTGGATGCGCTCTAATTTTCAAGTAAATCGTCTCTATAAGAGTAAAGACACTAAGTATTACAAATGCGGTAGCGCCAAGGCGAGTAAAAAGAGAAAACGTCTCATCACATTTCCGGTTGCCGTATGTCGCTCAAAAACGCCTTTGCTTAAGCTCCCTAATGAAAGCAATAAGACATGATGGCCGCCGGCGCATCATAAACTCCGTTTTCGTTAGCACGACGGGAGAAAACGTGTTGCTACATACTCCTTCTTTATACCAGGCTGTCACAGTTTCCCCGTCTCTCCCACCCCCAGTCGCTTAACAGAAGTCAAGGTCCTACCCTCAAGACCACCGCGCCACCCGAATGTGAAGGATAAATGGACGCTTTTCTTACCTTTTTCACTTGGAAAGTAATTTCTTTTTCACCTAATGCAGAGCCGGTTGATTTGATGACCCCAGAACGTTCCTCGTGTCGAAGACGTTCTCCAAGCGATACTCTAGAAGAATGAATCAGAGCGAAACTTAATCAAGGAAAAGGCCTTAACCTCTGTTTCCTGTTAAAACTACAGACACGACCTTGAACACAAAACAGGTCCCAAGCATGTTCCAATCTTACAACTCGGCTTAGGTAGAAGCTATAGTCTTAAATTGTACCTTAATATAATAACCCATCAGTGGCATACAAAACTTAGCTCGTGGTGTACGAAATCTGAACAAAACTGAATGCAAGTGGAGAGGGTGAAACTAATTAATAAAACTAAAAGGGGCCCAATCTTAACAACACGCATCTTGGATTCGGCCCAGGAATCCGGCCTTTTCATGGCAAGTTAGGTGTCTGAAGCGATGAAGAACTGCTAGTTCAATTTGGAACGGCTCATTCGTTCTTTCCTCCTGGCTCAGTCGGAAATCTCGACTTTAGGACGGTGTTGTGGCAGCATACATTTCATGTGCTGAGCCCAAGATATAAATCATCAGTCAGAACATATTTGACGACTTTTTGCGCCAAACTGTATCAAAAGTCTCAGGTCCGAGTGTCTTAATTCGCCTCATGAAAACTTCGGCCTCTGCACTGGACCTTACTTACTTCTTCTGTTTCGACGCCGATGCCGGTTTGGCCGACTTCACGGTTCTGAAATTTTCGCCGGATTTCAGTTCGTAAAACTTCGGTTTGCTGGGGGCGCGTTTTTCTTCGTTAGTTTTAGCCTCTCGTCGCTGTCTCTTTAACTCTGCCCGCCATTCTCGCTCGTCTTCGGAGCTGCTCGATTCTTCCTCCTCGCTGGGCCGACCGTCTGGTTCCTGCAAAGCAAGACCAATTCTCCAGTTAGTGACCTGTAGGGCACTCGTTGGCAATAAAAACAGATTCGTTTAGAGGTTGGAGAAAGCGTCAACGTAAAACAAGAACCATTTGTCCAAATCTTGGCTTCTTAGCTCCCTGTCAACACTACGCCGGAGAAATTTGAAACAATCACCAATCACATGTCATTTTGGAATTGTGTTTGAGGAAGACTCGACTAGGAAAATATCATGATTATCCAAGGTGATGTCATGGTTTTCGAAAAGTTCCATTTTCAAAATGTTTTCCGTCCACACAAAAACGCAAAGCCGGCGTTTTCAAACTCATCCGGTTTGGAGAGCGTTTTGTTAAAGATCCGTTTTCGTCCCTGACTAGCGTGGACGGTAGGCCTATAAGGTAAAGTCTGCATACGAGCCTAGTGGCTCATCAGGAAGGAGCTTATCCCGGTTTCAGTAGCATGAAGCGACTAGGAGTATTTCTAATCCCCCCCTGGATGGGATGTTAGTCCATCGCAGGGTTACCCCCAGCATCAAATTTGCCGGTACCCATTTATACACCTGGGTGGAGAGAGGCACTGTGAGAGTGAAGTGTCTTGCGCAAGAACACAACACAATGTCCCCGGCCAGGGCTCGAACTCGGAGCGCTCGCTCCGGAGTCGAGCGCACTAACCATGAGGCCACCGCGCCCCCAAACTGTAGTCAAATTCCTCCGGTGTACTTAGCGTTCGTCGAAGTCCTGGTACAGAATAGCTGCATGTACAGTTTTGATATGTGCTCGTTCGTCGCTTCGTCACGAGAAGAATGAGAGTTCTCCTGACCAAACAATCAGGATAGAGATCGAACTTACGATTAAAGAAAAAGCCTGCAAGTGACTTAAATCATGATTATAACACGAAAACTGCTAAGTTTGATGGTGGCAGCCAATTTCTTTTCATATTATTTTTCAAATATTCTTCACACAAGGTCTAAAACAGTTCAAACACTGCGCCGTTATACTTATGGCGGTCCACTGACCTCGATTTCTTCAAACTGTTCCATCAACGTTTGATTTTTCTTCTGTCTTTTCTGCCTATCTCTCTCATGCTTGGAGATTACTGGGTGAAGAAGTTTGTATTCCTGCAAGAAAAGTGCGAAATTCTCAAAACCATGAACAACATTGAGACCCAAGAACCGACGCGAGACATAGAAAACTACGGTAAAGGTAAAGTACGCATACAAGCCAAGCGGCCCATCAGACCGGAGCTTATCTCCGGTTTCTGTAGCATGAAGCGACTAGGAGTATTTCTACTCCCCCCTGGATGGGATGCCAGTCCATCGCAGGGTTACCCCCAGCATTAATTTTGCCGGTACCCATTTATACACCTGGGTGGAGAGAGGCACTGTGAAAGTAAAGTGTCTTGCCTAAGAACACAACGCAATGCCCCGAGTCAGGGCTCGAACCCGGACTGGTCGGCCGGGAGTTTAGCGCACTACCCATGAGGCCAACGCGTCTCCTCTACAAGAACAGACATGAACCATAGAAGACTACGGAGACCCTGTTTAATTTGAAATCCTCATATCCTCTACTACACATGTTGGTCGGCACCATGAAGTGCCATGCAAAGTATATTTATCAGCTCGTCTCAGTCCCTACCTCGCTTTCCTCATTGACCTGGAAGTCTGGGTTGGAGAACATGGCTGAAAACCTGTCATCACCCAAAGGATTGCTGACTTCTGAAGTCTGAAGGAAAATAACAAACTGATAAGTCTCTCTTATGTAGCCTGTTTGCCTTATGATTACACGTAGAGTAACCCGTTGCATAAGAGGAAATAACTTGGATATCTCATACCAATGCAGCAGTATACATGCATCTGGTCAATTCCTTTGTCAAAACTTAGGGATGCAAACTAAATAATAACTTACTTTGACCGCCTCTTTTCTCGCGTCTTTCTTCTCATCTATCAATTTCTCAGCCAAACTTCGGTTCACTTTAGGAAGATTCTGTAGAAAGACCAGAGAAGTGGTGAATTGGGTATTTACATGAAAGATGTATAGACAAAAAAGCGTTTTCTGCTTTAAATGAAATCTGAAATATGGTATAAGATTTCAATCATGGACAAAAGAAAATTCCGGGTATTTGACATAATTATACATATGCGAGCAGAACTGTAGTCATTTAATAGGGAAATAATCAGTTAATATCCACTGCTGATGATACTAGATCTTCTCGACAAACTGGTACGTCAGTAAACAATGAAATTCTAGTGAAAGAACATTTTCCCCTGAGTAACAAGGACACATGCATGTGAGGCGAGCCATAAACGATGACAACACAGAACTACAGAATTCCATGTCGTGTCTCTAATCGGTTGCTGTTACTCGTGTTCAAAAAAGTCGTAACTAAGCAACAACCAATCAAAGGAGCCACAAGCATCTCTGCAGTGCTGCGTAATCAGTCAAATCCCAGACGTCTCACTGAGAGCGGGATGAAGTGAGCACGTGACCACAGATGTCTGTTGTTCGTGCATACCTTCAGACGGACTCTATTGGCGCGTTCCTCCTCGATCTTGTCTTGGATTCGTTTCTTGCGATACTCTTCAAACGCGAAAGGTTCCGCTAAAGATTTGGCCTGGAAACGAAATTCGTCAACACTCAAAAACATACATTCGAAAAGTAACTACGTAACAGTGTTAAAAAGCTAAAAAGATGGCAAAAAGAACACTGACTTCACGACCATTTTGAGGCTTCCTGGCTCTACACTTCTATACCTTACTGTATTGTGACATAAAATACCACACAAGTCATTATTTTAAACATGGTTTACGACTGTGATCGATCATCGCCGACCGATATCCTATAAAAATACAACTGGACGTTTAAATAGTGTTGTATGGTATGAACATATATGAAGCTGAAAATTGATACCACTAGACAGCAATACATGCTAGAAGTCAAGTGTTTACTGCAATAGGTTTTGGCGCTAATGAAAGTGTATCGAAATGACTTCATCACCTTGTGATAAAGTCGAATATCAATGAAGAACCCATGCATGTAGGCGCGCAACAGATTTGTTCCCATCAAATGTGACAACCCTAAAAAACAGAAAGCAGTTTGATAAAAATGTTAATGAGAAAATAAAATTACATTCTCACACACAACTGGTAGCCATGCCAAGCCGAACCATGCAGCCTGACCTTTATTAATCACAGACTACATCAATGAAAGAACAAATTTGAAAAGGTACATTCATAACAGGACGAAAAACTAGTCCGAAAAACTAGTCCCGAGGTACCAGTCATTGAGTGATTTGCCATATAGCACAGCGAAGACAAAAAGAATTCATGTGCAACGGCGGTTGTCGGTCAACATTCGCGGGTAACATTGCAGTGTTATTCCATGACGTCATAACTTTTACAATGTTGCCCTCTCAGAGACATTTGCCGGGAAACAGTTTTATTATGACATGTCGTGTGACCTCGAAATAGCCAATGAAAGCGCACGCTGTTAGGAAAAATATTCCTGAGTGCTATATACACAATGTAACAAAATCTGCTGGCATTCCATTATAGCACTGCTCACCTAAACTCTCCAGCTCTTGTTTGGTGACAAACTTGTAGTCATCGTACACTAGAAATTGAGAAGAGTTGTTATGTCAAGGTTGGTTGAAAGTATATTAGCACAGTGAAACAGTGCAGTCTGTCAGTTTACGACAATGCCTGTGATAATGTAGTCTTGAATTTATTTGACCATGTGAACGGCAGGGCGAGGGAAATAGATCGTGAACAACCCTTAAAGATACACGCAAGGGAAAACGAACGAAGTAAGGGGGTTGTAGTAGCTAACAGAGCATTCCAAGAGTTCTCAAGTGAGTTTACTAACCAGTTGGTTGTTCATCCTCTTCCAACTCCTCGGTGAGGTTGTCCAGGAACGAACACCATCTCGGAGCTGGGCCTAAGGACTACAGAAAGGGTAGTGACAATATTAACACCTCGAATTTTATCCAGCCTGCCTAACTGGCGGAATTCCTCGTGCAAGTGCTACGTTTCAGCGCCAGAGCAGCGAAACGTGACTCCTTCCCATTCTCCTCGCCACTCGTGTTACCCCCACACATGTCCAATACTCTCAACCAGATTCCAGTTCACAAAACCTAGAGTCCGATGGAGTCTAGTCGGAAACCATTTGAGTTAACGGAAGTCTAGTCATATGATGAAACCGGAAGTGTTGATTCTTTGAGAGGAGAAGGGTTGGAAAGTAGTCCGATGGAGTCCACTGGATCCATTGGAGACAAAACGATTCCGATGGAATCTGTGGTAGTCTAGTCGGGCCATGAGTCAAAACAAGCATACTGCACTTGCACAAAAGGGAATAGCTAGAACGCCGGCAAAAAAACGACTAATACATCAACACTCCTCGTTCTTAAAACACAAAAAGGAATAGCTAGAGCAGTTAGTCGAACCGACCGATAAACGCCGGCGAAAAACGAGTAATACATAAACATTCCTCGTTCTAAAAAGAACGCCGGCAAAAAACGGCTAATACATAAACACTCCTCGTTCTTAAAACACAAAAAGGAATAGCTAGAGCAGTTAGTCGAACCGACCGATAAACGCCGACGAAAAACGACTAATACATAAACACCGACCGATAAACGCCGGCGAAAAACGAGTAATACATAAACATTCCTCGTTCTAAAACACAAAAGGACTGGTAAACAGTTTGTCGAAACGACCGATGAACGTGAAAGACCGCTTAAATCCACAAACATATGCTTGCTTTAAAAACTTAAAAGTTAGTATATACGTAACATATTTCCAGAAACAATTTTGTTCCGAAAAAACATAAAAGGGAGTTTAACCGTGAACCGGCTGATAGTTTACGCAATGCAAAAACCGCGAATGGCATTGATGCATAATCTTTCCTCGTTTTAAAAACAGAAAAGGGAGTATAACATTTTTTTCCGCCTGTTTATTATGGCGTACCATCGGGGCCAAAATTCAACTTTTGAATTTTGCTTGTACGTTTGGCATTCGATGTTGTAGTTTTACAATTTGTACTTACATCTGCAATTCAACATTCAAGTTTGCAATTTCTCTATTCCAATTGACGATTTGACATTGTTTGTTTCACAATTCAACATCCAAGTTTACGCAATTCAACATCCAAGTTTACAATTCTACATCCAAGTTCACGCAATTCAACATCCAAGTTTACGCAATTCAACATTCAACTTTGAAAAATGCATGTTTTCGATATCCAACCGCAATCCAGTCAATGACAGTCAGTGTGGGCTCAGAAAACTATCAAAATTCTCCCTGTGTAGGGGCTAGCAAAGGCAGGTCACGCTACCCTAGACAGTAGCTTTTACCACGTAAAAATGGCGCCGTAGTCATTCTTTTTACACCCAACACGCGATCGTACGTAAGTAATTTATTTGTAAGTTCAGATACACCACATTCATATATCTCACTGTCCTTTCTGGGTGTGGACAAAACCTGGGCCCGGGCCCATGGGCTACCCTATGGGCTACCCTATGGGCTACCCTATTTTGATGATTTTACAATCTCACAATAATTTTTGGAGGGATTTTTAGGAAAAAATTGAGAATTTCCGGATAGATTTTTAGAGCATTTTTCGGGATATTTGTGTCTAGGCCTAGAACAAAACAGTTTTGACACCACGTTATTCCTATGGCTTGAATTGACGAGACAAGCAACGCTGTGCAATTAAAATGGCTTTTTTGGGAAAAGTTTTTTTTATATTTTTTAATTTGTTTTCTCAAAGTGTAACTTTACCTGTGTATTTATTTGTTTCTTTATTTGTCATTCTACATTTTTTATCTTACTATTTTTCAGCGCTGAATATTTTTCAAGGTGTTTGTTTGAACTTTGCAAGAACTTTAGGACGCGCTGTTGTTGTTGAATGGTTCAAGGGTAATTCCGACGTCACACGAGCAGTTTATTTTTGGAAAGCAAAGCTTGAGTCAGTTGTGTTTCGAGGCAGCAAGTCTTTCCAACAAAATCAAAGGCGTAATCAAATCAAAGGCGTAATCAAAACTGGACTTGAGGAAGAAAGCACAACCACATGAAAAAAGAGTATAGCAGCATTGAAAACGGTCTTCAAAATATATACTACCGTCTCGTTAAACGCTGTGGAACAGAACAACATCGAGTTCACTGTTCTTACTGTAACAAGACCTTTTGAAGGAAGGATGGTTAGTTTTTGAAGACTTAAAAAGTTCTGTAGAATTTAATTATGGTTTGTAAATAAATCATTGGCAGAATTGAATCATGGCTTGTTGTCTGTCAGGGCGCGCGTGGAATCTCGCGTGGGACACGCGCGCGTCGTTTTAGGTCATGAAACTGCGCTTCTATGGATTATTAACCTTTTCATAATTTAGGAGACTATTTGTATTACTAATCATGATTTATTGATTTTTTTTTTTTGGACTTGCCTTGCTAGACAAGAAATAAAGCAAATTTTTAAAATAAACAACTTTAATATCGAGGTTTCCCTAAAATTACTGAATCCGCCTTAAGATATTAAAAGTTTTGTAAATAATTTTTAGTTTGATAGACTGTATATTCGCCTGAAGATTTAATATTTTAAAAAGAATGTAATTATTTTTATTTTGATAGATTGTATATTTGCCTAAAGATTTAATATTTTAAAAAGAATGTAATTATTTCTATATTGATAGATTGTATATTTTCCTAAAAATTTAATATTTCAAATAGAATGAAATTATTTTTATTTTGATAGATTGTATATTCGCCTAAAGACTTAATATTTCAAAAAGAATGTAATTGTTCAGTTTCATATGCTAATCATGACTTGTTTTCTGTCAAACCACGCGCGCGTGTCCCACGCGAGATTCCACGCGCGCCCTGGGAAAAAAAACAGAGCCAAAAAGGTGCCCCTTCTGCCCTTTTGTCCTGAATGGCCTCGTTTTGTCCCTTTTGTCCTTTAAAAGGCCTTTTTGTCCTGTGTTGTGGCCTTTGTGTCCTGTGTTGTGTCCTTTTTGTCCTTTGCATAAAAGTTTAAAATTCGCTGAAACTGTTTTATTTTTGTTGAGATCCCCAACTGTTAACATGACTAAACGCGTGTGCCGTGATTGCCCAATTCCGAATTGTGGAGCAAAATATCTCGTTAGATTGTCTAATCATCTCGCAGATGTACATGGATTAGATTATATCAATCGAAGGAAGTGGTTACAAGAAGCGAAATTACAACCTAAGGTTAGAGTGATGATCTATCCAGCAAAGAGGAGTCAGGTATTAAGACCTTCAACAAGTGAAACACCTCTATCAGTGCAGGAAGAGGAAAAAGATACAATAGTCCATCACTTATCAACGCCAAGAGGAGAAAAGAAATCCCTGAAATCTCTACCAAGAGGACTGAAGAAATCACTGAAATCTCTACCAAAAGGCGTTAGAAAAGCAGTCAATAGCATCAAACATTATAAAACAACAGCAGATTCAGTTCCTGAGTGGCTCACTTTGTATGGAGACGATGAAGGGTCGAACACAGAGGAGAGAGCTTAGTAACCCCGCCTGCAGTACCAGTAGCTTGTCACACTAAATCGCGTCCCATAAGCTTCACATTTTCACTGCTTGTTTTATAGGCGGCGCTCCACTTGCCGTTCAGTTTGCTGTCAAAGCTCGTGCTGTTCAAACCAAAAAAATGTCTTGCGACGGTTATAATTACTGCCTTCTTCAGCGAGGTAATGGATATTACGAAGACAGTGAAGACTCTCAATCTAGCCAAGAAACGGATTCTTCCCAATCTAGTCAAGAAACGGATTCTTCCCAAGAAGTGACAGAGCACTTAAACCCTTGGTCGCGCATATTAGACGAAGCTCAGGAACGCCACGAGGTTCAGCTCAATGCTTTGGTCGACGAGTACCAAAGAAACGGAGATTCGGAAAATGTAGCTCACCTTAAAGCGCAGAACGCTCTCCTTCCTCTCTACAGAAAAGAACTGAGAAAAGTACTGTTAGAATATATGCAGTGGATGCGAGAGATGAAGAAGGATTACACCTTTCAAAAAGTGATGGAAACCCAAAAAGATCTCAAAGATACAGATGGATTTGATTGGTTAGAATCGACAGAACTAGCCATCGATAAGCGGAAATTCTTGCTTAATCGATTGTTTGTGAAGCAACCGATTCCACAAGATGAAGACTAGACCTACTGTATTTCAAACCGATATCTAGTTTGTTGTTCTATTGGACTTTCTTACTTCAGTTTTATTGTTCATTGCATCCTAATTTCCTGATTTACTTTGCGTTGAACACTTCGTTGTGGAGCTTTCGTTGTCAATAAATGTATTTTTTAATTCATTTCAAATCTCTGTGTATTTGAATCATTTCGCTAATAAAAGTAATATTCGAGAAACGCCGTGTTGTTCGATAATATTTATTGTCGCGTGTTTAAATTAAATTAAGCGCTCCGAACTTCTATTGTTGTAATTTCAATGATAGAGCTGTCCCATGGGTTTCTCCGTTCGAGTTTGTATGCAAATCTGGGGTTAAAAGTAGAGGCACTGCGTGTTTGCAAAATGAGTGACTAAGGGAGCGGAAAACTCGACCAGCTAAAAAGTAATTCTCTCTCTCGTCAGCAAAGTCAGATAAAAAACATAATAGCTTCGATGTCTTTTACGCTCAAGCAAGCCATCTTCACGATTAACGTTTCGACTTGCATGTTTGGAAGCTATCCGCTCAAAAATATTATTTACTCGACAAGAATAAACTGAAAGTCTCGGAGATAAACTTTCGCAGCAAATCGATTACAAGAACGATAGCGCTTTCGTTAAAATTCGTGCTTTTATTTTAAACACATGATAGATTTATAAGGCAATCAGGGTTTACTATTGCGGGCAGGCCCGGGCAAGTTTATTGTTTGTATTGTACTAGAGCGACGCTTATTAGTAAACCTATACCGAATTAGTATGCAGGAAATCCACATTAGTATGGAGGAAGTCAAAAATTATTATGCAGGAACGCATTTTACCTAGACAGTTTGAATATTAATGATTTTCCTCGACCTAACTCGACACTTACTCGACAGTAAAACGGCTTAAAATGCTGAACATATACTACTCACGACTGAAGCGGTTTACAAACTTAAAAACACTGCGAAACATTTGTTGACAACATCATCGCTTCTTATAATTGAAGAAATGATCTGTTGAGTTTATACTTCACATCAAAAAGTACGTTTCAACGTATTCTTAAAACTTAAACTTAGTAAAAGAGAAGTATGTTAGTTAACTACCGAAAACGCAGATAACATTTGAAAATTCTCGAAAGTTCGTCCTTTGCGTGACCATTTTGTGTACGTGACCTAACCCCTGACCCAAATATTTGACCGCTTAGGTTAAGCGTTTTTCAGCTTTTTGCTCGCTTCCGTTCAAACTGTTATTAACAATCTTTGGTGCCACACTGAAAAAACCGCTACGGAAAGAGCAATGGAAACACGACTGAGAATTTCCCTTGGAAAAGCAATTTGAGATGGGCCGCAAGTGGTCAAAAAACAGAGCTGCATATTTTTAGAAAAGCAAACCGAAACATAACCGAACGTGCAAATGACTAGCACCTTACGGCACTGTAAAAGCAAATAAATACAGCGCGCGTACTCCTTAATAGTAAGATAACAAAAATGTGGCATCAAATTACTGTGAATTTGAGTTCTAAACATGCAATCATGTAACGCATATGCAATGCGTGAAAAGCTTCCTGGTAACGCACAAAGTGTACCTTACATGCGTGTGACGGTTCAATAATTATTTCAGCTCGCTGCGTACCTGTGGATCGTGACGCTGTTCTAACGCGACCCATCTAACATGTAATAATCTCAGTATAATAACCTAAACGGGGGGACACTTGTTCGGATCTCAAACACTTCTACTGAGAACTAAATCTCACCGCAATGAGAAAAGGACCATTAACAACAGTTACGGGGGAAAATTTAAAATCGCGCGATTGTGTTCTTTCTGTCCATTGCTTGCTCTTTTTTAAGAGTTACCTTAAGTTATCCATTGGCTGTCTTTTTAAATCTTATCTCGTAAGTATATTTTACGTTTTTTTTGGTTCAATTACCCTCTTGTCCTAATTAACTTAAAATAACCAAACCAGAAACTCTTAAACCACGAACTGTAAAATGCCAAAAT
>OZ026596.1:4149150-4151650 GCA_964020085.1 Micromussa lordhowensis | reverse complement strand
GTAATATGTTGATCATGATCATTAATTAATTAATTTTTTTCTACTTACAGTACTTACTTACAATGTGAGGTACTTACACTACTTACGATACTACACTCTACTTACAATACAACACTCATGGGTACCTATAAGCTGCTGTGTTGTTATGACTAAACTAAAACGAAAAGTTGAGGTATTTTCTTATTTGAAAATAGTTAATTTGTTATATTTTCCTCATATTTTGTAACTCATAAGAACACTACTGTGCATATGTTATATAGGGTAATGTAAAAGTCCCCGTGATACTCCCTTATAACGGCTAAATGTGGACGTGCGGCCAATCCGGGTATGGTTTCCTGGTATTTTTGTATTTTTGGGTACCCTTCCTTCGCAAATATCTTAAGCGGGGTAGGTTTTGGGTTAAATGTCTTAAACAGGGTATCAAAAGGGTTTGAGGGGCCGGGCCGCAACTCCTCACCCAAGGATATATCGAGTACTCCCGGGGGGGGAGGGGTTGGGGAGGGGGGGTTAAGGTAATATCAATACCTTGAAGTCTCCCTTCAGGTACAATTTGGACGTCTTTAAGGATTCTGTCATTCTTTTCTCCCATTCCTTGCCGCCTGCAACATTTTCACTCATCTGATGCACCATCCCCACCAGATCGTCAAATGCTCGCGCACCCTCTGCAGCAAAATAATCCAAACCCTGGAGTGATTTCCTTACCGACGCACTGCATTCAGAGAGTATGCGCAACATGGTTCGCTCACCGAACGGCTTGAAGTTGGTCTCTTGGCAGTATTGTGTGTACTGTCGAACAATTCTCTGGGGTATCATTTGGCGTATCACGTTTGGGACATCAATGACTTCACCGGAAGACAGCTTTAGGTGTCTTTGGCCGAAAGGAAGGTCTTGCACCAAATGCGGGCTGGTTATAAAACTTATGAAATGGTCGAGTTGTTTGATATCTATTCTAATACGTGTTGTTGGCTGTTTTGGTACAGGTGCCCCCCGTCCGAACTGAAGGCGATGCAAGTTGGCCGTTGTATAACGGTATTTTGTTAAGCCAGGAATGTACATCGATATAACATTATAACTTGCCACGCCAGACATTATTGACAGAACCTGTCTGCGGGTGTCCCAGCTGGCTGCCTTGTTGTATGCTTCGGCTAGGGCCTCTAAATACAGTTTTTCGGACTGAGGTACCTCATCTAGACCAAAGGCTTTATTAACGGCTGAAGAGGATGTTAAACTGTGCCATAGATCGCCAGCGCTGTCCGGAGAAATGGTTTTGAGAACAGCTGTTACTATCTCTGTGGCTTTCTTGGTATAGCGTTGCCTAGTGGCCCCACTCGAACCCTGCCAATTTAGCCATGGTTTTTCTAGCGGCTCAATTTCGCAAGCAACTAGAAAATCGTTTAGTTTTCTGCGCGGATTGTTTTGGGCACTAGAATCCTCACTATGAGTAGATGCTGTGCTCTCGGTGTCTGGGGATAGGAAGGTGTCGTCCCCGACCTGGAGTCGGGAAAATGACTCGGCCAATTCATCTTCTGATCGTTCGCTACTGCTTTCCTCAGGGGAGAAAGGTGGTTTGGTATCCTGTAAAATGATTGCATTAAATAAAACTAAACCGCTGTAGGAGAAGTAGCAGCACTAGTAGTAGCAACACTAGTAGTAGTAGCAGTAGCAGTAGCAGTAGCAGTATCAGTAGCAGTAGTATTTGTAATACTAGTAATACTATTTGTATATATATATTTTCTCTATTCGCCCACAAAACTACGCAAAACGGTACTCGTCACATTAATACATATAGCTGATACACGAGAGTACAACCCCTTCCCCAGGCCCCCACCATGGCCTGTGCCGTAGACGTTATCTAACCCCGGATTGTTACTGTCCGGCGGGGTTAGATTAGGTCTGAGGTGCAGGCTACCCCTACTACCACCACTATCGCTGAAATAATGGTTATAGTATGAAAACTTACGTCAGGAGTATCCTCTTCCGCTGGTGTCAATATTATTTCTGGCAAAGCTGATACCATCCCGGTCTGCTGCTCTCGAATGGCCTTGACGATGTAATTCTTGCACAAACTGCAGATGGCTAACGTGTAAGAAAAAGCAAGACAGTTGCCATATAAGCTTTTCAAACCAAACGTTGTGCATGTAACAAGCCTCACTCTAGCACATACAATAGCTGCCGGACATAAAAGCTTAGCCGAGCGCGGAGAAGTGAAAAAATATTTCGTTCATGTATGCGCAATTGTTAGTATCCTCTCTTTACTCTCGGCTACACTTGTTTTCCTCTGACGTTATAGCGGAGCTCCGGCGGCCCGAAGGGCCGCCACGCGGAGCCCCATAACCATATAGGAAAAAGAAACCCATGTATGGATTTTCTCATGGTTAATCATGGACAGCGGTATTGCTCGTGGGCGCGTACGCACGACGGCGACGACAACGGTGGAGTCGCGCAAGATGGCGGCCATAAGGGGATCATAAGGGGACGTCTAAACCAAAAGGAGGCTTAA
>OZ026596.1:4131650-4144150 GCA_964020085.1 Micromussa lordhowensis | reverse complement strand
TGAAGTGTACTCGCGCAGTTTGACTCTACTTACTGGGATGTAGTAAACCAACATTTTGGGTGATTCAGTTGCCATGAACACTAAACCTGTCGAGGAAAGCAAGAAAAAAAACATCCGCCATTAGCACACAAATTGCATGGTTCTTTTGAAGCTGTAGAACATTTACACAACCAAGATTTGAGGAAGCTTTTAGCAGCCAGTTAGTAATGCCCACCAGAGATCGCAGGCACTGTAAAGATCCTTACGGTGTGCCCGATTGCTTGTTAATCTCATTCTGTGATGCACTATGCATACCACACGAGCGGTTGATCTGTATGACTGAGTATTTACAGTGTATGATGATAAATGATTAGTACGATTCGCTCCGACGAAGGGCCAACGCTCGAAACCTCAGTTTTCGAATCTCTTTACGGTGGCTAATTCACATTATCAACTCCGTTGATAAAACCAAATTATCTTGTAATACTGTACTCCCCACCGACGCAGCACCACAGTTTCTTTAGAAACTTCCCCCCTTTATTTACAGTGTAAGCTGTCACTAGATCAAAGTTGAAATCTCAGATGTCCGTCTCTTTTGGATGTTCAGAGCTAGCACCTGTACTAGTAAGACAATTTGAGAGCTACTTGTTCTAAGGGCAAGCTGGAATTCAAGTTTTTTTCGAGCCCTGTTAGTGAGAATGACTTTCTGACTTGTTACAGCTTAGTTACCGCTTGCGAGCCCAAAGAGTAAGCGAAACAAAATGTTATCTTTGCACAGTCTGGAAATTTCACTCTGTAACAGAATTTTCAGTGTCCAACTGCTACTTGCTGCCACAATGTCAAGATCAGTGCTTCTACAGTTATTCAGCATCTGAGGGGAGCTGGGATATGCGACATTTAGAGCAGATATCTTGGGATATCGAATAGGTAAATTATAACAAAATACAGGATCTCTAGGTGACAAATTAACAGGATACTGGATACCCAGGAAGAGCACCTCAACACACCACCGCCCCCTCCCCTTACAGCCCCGCATCACTGAAGCTTTGCAGCCCTACAGCCCCTTCACCGTAATCATGGAGAGTCGACAAGGGTCACCACTCAGAGTACATGTACTTTGAGAGTTTCAAAGCAAACAAAAGTTTGAGTTTACAGCTACAGTGTACTGTCATTCTCACTATTTTGCAATGGAGCCTATGCTTTAAAAGCGATTTTTACCTGAATCTGGATACAAACACAAATCATTGATGTCAGTGGATGGTTCTATGGAGGTGAATGGTTTTCCCTGGCAAATAAAAACAAGATAATTGTAAATCAAAGCTAACACACACAAAAAATTTGCAATGCAAGTAAATATATGAAAGATCATATATTTGAACTGCAGAGAAAGACATTAAGACATGATTGATTATCCAAGTTATACATGTGCACAACTTAAGCAGTTGTGAAATTAAAGCCTGAAAAAATTCAGGCCTGGACAGGATTCGAACCCATGACCTTGGTGATACCGGTGCAGTGCTCTACCAACTGAGCTATCCAGCCAACTGAGAGCTGGTCACGTTGCGAGTTTGTAATTTCCCCGTAGAAGATGAAGAATGCAAGTGAATATATGAAAGATCGTATATTTGAACTGCGGAGTAAGACGTTGTGTATTATTGCCATGATCAATCATGCCTTAATAAAATTATGCAAGTTGTATTTCAGTTACACAATAACAGTATTGCTCAAAAGTACTGTAAGTTACCATTTCATTTCAAGAGAAACAAGACACCTCTCGAGTGAAACAAGATCGATGTACATGTCACACTATACTAGACGAATGGTTCCAGGAATATCCATACTGACTGCAGTGAAGGTCATCAGAAATTCCTATGAGGGGCTGGGGGGTTGCAGGGAAAAACAAAATTTCTAAATAGAATGAATGAAGGTAAAGTCTGCATACGAGCCTAGTGGCTCATCAGGCCGGAGCTTATCCCGGTTTCAGTAGCATGAAGCAACTAGGAATATTTCTACTCCCCCCTGGATGGAATGCTAGTCCATCGAAGGGTTACCCCCAGCATCAAATTCACCGGTACCCATTTATACACCTGGGTGGAGAGAGGCACTGTGAGAGTGAAGTGTCTTGCCCAAGAACACAACACAATGTCCTCGGCCAGGGCTCGAACCCGGAGCGCTCGCTTCGGAGTCGAGCACACTAACCATGAGGCCACTGATGAATGAAACTAAACTAAAATTTCCATGGGGGTGGGAAGGTTCAAATCAAAATACCTTCCCATGGAAGGGGAGGTAAGGGTATTTTCTGGAACCATACAGAAAGTGTCTCTGGACTTTCTCTCGAGAGTCCATTTTTATATATAGCACTTACTGTTTCTCTGTCCCAGATCTTTAGAATCTTCGAATCAGAAGAAAGCACGACATCTAACTTGTCTTGGAAAGATATACTGTTGATTGGCAGGCCGTACTGATGATCTTTCACCAGTAAGGGCTTTGTGGAGCGCAGATCGTACAAGAGCACCTGGCGAAAAAACATGGATTGCTTTCCATTCAGCTAAGAAGCATCATATGATTACAACTACAAGTTCAATTTACAGCAAGTCATGTCTGATACTATCCATTGCTTTGAATGCCTAGACTAGACCAGATTAAACTATGACTAGGTTAGACTACATGTATAACTAGAAATTAGTTGCCCAGTACAGATTGCAGCATCTTTGCCAAAACTTTACTATTCGCTATAAAATAACTGAGCTCCACTACACGCACTCTCATTGGTCGATAGGTGTGTTTAGATGAGAGTATGTAAACATGGTTGTGAAGTTTTAGATTCACGCACATTTTTAAGAGTTATTTTATAAAAGCAATAGAGTACTTTCTCAGTGTTTACATAGCCTCAAAAGTTATGCAAACCCGAGACGCAGTCTTGGATTTACATGTATAACTTCTCAGATTCTTCTCAAATTCTCCCAACCCTCCAAGTGTTCAGATGAGGCTACGTAAACACGGAAAAAGTGCTCTATTGCTTAAATGTTTACTACTTTATCCCCTTGAAGTAGATTCCTTTCTGTTCTTCAACTCACATGTCCTGTATTGGTCCCAAGCCCCATTGTAAGTCCATCCCTGAATTGTAGTGCGCTCACAGCTGGAACTTTGTCCAAACTAATATATAAGAAAGGATTTATCAAGTAAAATGCACAGTTTCAGCTAGCACTATCGAGTTGAGTTCTTGAAAATCCCAGTGTGTACAGTCTCCTTCGCAATTAATGTACACCAGTTATTATCCTCATAAATTTAATTCAGACAAGAGTTGAGGTTGTGTGGACTTTTAGACTAGAAATGGATGTATCATCATTGGAGTTAATTGCAGTAGTACTCCTACAACAACAACACAATTACTGTGGTCAAACATGTTGAGAAATAAACAATCAAATGCTTTCCAACTAAGAACCTTTAAAATGTACTTTTCTCACTCTCACCACTAGACCGAGTAGAAAATCCACTAGACCTGGACTTTATCTGTACACTGCTCAAGAATGTACTGTACATGTACGAGGATATTATATTTGTATCACTGTTGTGATCTGTTTCACATTCAAGCTCAGTTGCAAGATGACATGGATTTGTAAACTGGCCTGTGGTAGACTCTAAAACTTACAATTCATTTTCACTGCTGCCGGGTTTATTACATGCATATCATGGTTCATTTCAATCAGTACATTTCACAATTGGTTGAAGACTATCATTGATTTGTTAATTATCAGAGTCTCTCTGTACAGTGTACCTTTGGTAGTCAAGCCCACTAAGTGCGATGTCTAACACACCAACACGGCTACGAGACCGGGGATCCCAACATTCTACGTGGCCCTGGAACAGAAAGACGGAAAAAAAATCAAAACTTGAATGACTTTTGTAATGAATCCAGTTTAATGGCCACTATAAAAGAGAAAACTACAGGTAAGACTTGAACACCATTCTATTCAGGGAAGCAAGTGCAGTGGTGAGAGCACTGTCATCCCACAAGTGTGGTCCCGGGTGAAATAATTATAATAATAAAAATAATCATAATAATAATTATAATTGTCATAATTAAATTTGTTATCATTCAATGCATTTTTTCCTTCCTTTTCATTGGCTGAGAGCCCACCACGTGACTGCAAATAACTGCCTACAAATAATGGTCTGCTCATGCGTAGTACTGTCAAAATGTGTTGTCCTGCAAATAATATTCTGCCCATGCATAATTGAAACCAAGCTCTTGTGAGAAAAATGGCAGATCGCTTCGATGAGCGGTCAGAGAGTGATTTAAACATGAACACAAAACTGGTAATCCAATGATAAAATAATTATTGAGCCCAGAGCCATAAGTAGCGCAGGCGTCAGACACGGCTCGCGGCTTTTATGAAACAAAAGGTTTCTTTTGTTCTTTTGTTTTTCAATGACTGAGTTTTTTGCATACGTTATTTCTCGAAAACGAAGCGCAAACCAACAAAATCAATTACGGAACAATGTTTTTCATGTCAACACAAGTCAGTCTGCCAAAAATTAGCTTGATCCTGCAGAAAATGAAAATCCGCTAAAAAAGCGATATACGCCCTTTTTGCAGGAAGCCCTTCAATTATTTGCCAAAGCCGAAGGCTGAGGCAAATAATTGATCTGCTCGCCACAGACAAATTACGATATTTTGCTCAACCTTGTCCAATAATTGTTAATTATTGTTTTTATCCTTGACCCAGGGTCATATATGTAGATTGAGTTTACTGTCTGTTCTTGTTCTTGATCAAAAACATTTCTGTGGGTTCTATGGGTTTTCTCCAGCTTCCACAAAAACGTCACTTTCTAAATTTACTCCAATTTGGTTTGCAACAGTGGAGAAAGATGTGGCAATGCTAAATCCTATCTATCATTCTATTTATAATCTGACTAACAAATTGATGCCAGTTTTCCATGCATCTGTCCTGTTATTGATCGTGAATTTTGTCATACACATGTAACATTGTCACAGTGTGGATCCATAACTGGGTGGATCCACAGACTACTTTGACAATAAATTATTATAATGAAATTCATAGTCAATTTGTTTTTTACCATGATAACAAAAAGGTAGAAATAGTTATAAATTAATGTGTCTGTTGGCTTATTAACAATGAAAATTAGCCAATGGGAATACAAGAATTTCTGCAGTTATTGTCAAACATGTGATAGAAATCTCAGGCTCATAATAAAATCTATTAATTGTTAAATATAATTAAGTTAACATAATTACAGCATGTGTGTACACAAAAAGCAAGTAAAGCTGCACTATACCTCTGCAGTTCCAGCAGCAAAGAGCTGGTGAACTGGATTGATGCCACAAGTGTTTATCTCACTGAAACGAAAACAGCATTGGTCAATGTTAAAATTTATTGGTGACAGCCACTCACAGACAAAAACATTGAACAAATTGAACAATACTGCTTCATCAGTATGGACTTACACAGCACTGGTCTGTAGAGAATTCAGGAATCTTCCTTGTTCAAGATTAAGTCTGTACACTTCAGAGCTATTCAGTAAAAGGTATTACAGTGTTAAATAGGTGTTAAATAGTTTAACAAGAAGACAACAATGGATATTTGGGGTCAATGCATGTTCTTTCATAGCATAATCTTGGCACTCGCAGGTTGCCAAGATTTTTCAAGTCAATGATCAGTAGTGTCTAGAGGTTATTATTTGCGGAGCTCCGGCACGCGAGCAGAGCCCCAGAGCTTATTGGGTATAGTTTGTTCAAATTTAACTTGAAAATATAGTGAAACTACACGCTGAACAATTACATGCTCACTGAAGTGATCATTTCTTAATTTTCTGATCCAAGAAAAATAAATCCCCTTTTTCCATTATGGTTAGTTATCGTAATCAGGAGCTCAACTTTTAGGCTTGGCTAAATCTATATATTAAATTTTAAAAGAGGACAATGCTTTTCAGTTTTAATATATGTTTTGACAGTAGTGTTTGTCATCATCAGTTACAAGACCATATTTGTATTACCAGTACATGGGACTGGAACCAGCTTGCAACTAAGGCTAATTTAGGGAATCTTTTCAAATGCAAATGACATATTAAATCCCTTTTTAATGATATTTCCCCGCATGAGCCTCCATTGCAAGCTAGGTCCAGTCCAATACCCACATGTAGAATATGAATAGGACCTACATGTATTTGAACATACAATTAGTTAATTGTAAAAATTAATAGGTGTTACTTAGAGTAATTTAACTTACTATACATGTACATAACTCTACTAAAATAAGTAGAATTGAACAGAAAAGAATTCGAATGAGAGACAAACGCAGAGAAATTAAAATGAGTTTTACCTTGCTCCTACCAGATAGAGATCACAAGATGGATAGTGATAAGCTAGGTCACGCCCGAACTTGGGAATTCTAGTGCGATAATACCGTCCATACTGGGAAGGGAATTGAAGAAAAAATTAGAATCACAATCCATGTTTTAATTAAATCTAGAAAAGAGTGCTTCATGAGTTTTACTGTATCTTACAGATGGTGCAAAACGACATTGTCCAATTTGTTGGACATAATAATTGCCATAAGATCTTTAAAATGGAGCTCAGCAGGTATTTCTCAATTTTATCATGTGTTAATGTGTGCTGTTAATAATTTAATTACCTTGAGTTAATTCACAGACAGAAATTTATTTTTTACTATAATCCTTACCTGGGCATGGAACTCTACGTGTCGGTCACATGTTAAAAACACCATCTGTAGTTGTGGAGAAAAAAGCACATGAATTTTTTTTTTGTATTAAGGACTCACAATCTTCTTTAATTACAGTTGTACATGTACTAACACTACATTTAGCTGTACCTGAACTTTTTTTTAACTCCACAAAATTCCAGCTAAAATAATTCAAAGGGTCGAAAGTAGTTCAGAATTGTATTTGGTGTAAATATTTGGTTTCAAAGTCAAACCACCTGCTTAATTACATGTACAGTGCTAAGTGAATGGTCATTTCAGCCAAAGCCACACACAGGTTGGACATTTTTCCGAGTGCTATACTGTATAACAGTGATACAAGTATATATGAAATAATTCGTATGAACTGCGGTTATAGATGAAAGTGAAGAATGATCCTCGCAGTGAATTTTCCAATTTAAGCAACTGGAAAGAAGAAGCCTGAAAAAAATTAGGGCTTCAACGGAATTCGAACCCGTGACCTCCGTGATACCGGATCGCGGAGGTTACGGGTTCGAATCCCGTTGAAGCCCTGATTTTTTTCAGGCTTCTTCTATCCAGCTGCTTAAATTGGAAAATTCACTGCGAGGATCATTCTTCACTTTCACTGTATAACAGTATTGAACCGTACACATTGGTTTGCAGTGAGTTCCACTGGTTCACTGCATCACTCTGGATATAATCACAAGTTCACAAACCATGTGAGATAATTTTCTGATTATATACACTGTGTGTGAGATAGAAAATACAATGTAATGACAACCTTTGAATAATCCTCTGACAATATGCGGAACTTCACAACTGTAAGAGAAATGAATAAAAGCACCAGGCATTAGCATGTACATGTTGTAAGGGAAGTAAACTCTGTCCCAATCAGGGAGGGCTAATTCAGCTGGTGACTGCAATATTACAGCTGGACAATCATGTACTTCTCCACTTCAGGATGAACTCAGGACTCGAAAAAACATGAATTCCAGCTTGGCCTTAGGACGAGTACAGGCTGTAGCTCTAAAATGTTGTTTGGCCTGGGCAACTTTTATTAATGATTTAGTTGGGAGATGGCTTGCCTGATCCCTTGCCCATCAGACAAGTGAGAATGAAAAGGTACTTGCCCAGAAAGAGAATCTACTTGTCTTGGATGAACGGACAGCACTTTTTTCAAGCCCAGCTGTGAACTGCTACTCTGCATCCTCATGCACATGCATCACAGAATAAATTCAGGATCTTTGTCAGGTACACATACTGTATATCTAACAATTCACAATCTTATGCATCTCTGGGTGGAGAGAGAAGTACAGTGTACACGTAGCTTTGAGTTTGATCATCATCTGGACCTCAAGGCTAATTATGTAGTCTGAAGGTTTTGTGACTTGACTTTTTGCATGCCCAGGTTATAACCTTACATGTAGATCACAAGACATACATGTATGATAAGAACCTGTAGACATTGACCTTATACCAAAATTGGCTAAGATTGCTGGCATATTACTGTATAGTACTCTACTTACTCTCAGAATCAAGACATCTTTCAAACTTCATACAAAGCTCTGATGTTTCATAACAGCGAACACGAGGTTTGTATACCCCTATGAAAACAAAATTGAAATGCACCGTGTCTAGGCAGGAACATGAGAGGACTGGGAAAAAGTATGGTTGTTTTACGTTTTTTGAAAAAAATAAGATATTAAAATGAAAGATCAACTAAATTTGAGAGTCTTTACCAAGAATAGAAGTATTTAGGCAAGGAAAATGGCAAAATGGTAGCTCTTCAAATATGACCTTCAATAGAGAGTTCGTATGGATTGGGTAGACAAGTCACAAAATTATAAGGATTTGTATCGAATTTTGCAACTTTTGCCAGGCTCTCATTTGAACAATTTTTCACTGAAAACTCTTAAACTTGGCTGGGTAGCTTTTCATTCAGTATCATTTCAGTTGAAATATTTAGATTTTCAATCTAATCAATATAATAAACTTGTCCCAGTCCTCTCACATTTCTGCAATTGGCTATCAACAAGTAGCTATACATGTGTACATGCTCAAGGTAAAAATACTAGTTACAGCTGTACATAATTTATTTAGGTGAGGACAGAAGTAGTGATTATAAGACACAGTATGTGCACCAGGATGCATTCAGAGTGGGTTTAATGCCAAAGATATTTGGCGTGCCCATTCAGTTTTTGCAGAGTACCGACACGAATGATTGGAGTTTTCAGCTTATAGCAAATTGTGCACATTTATAACTACATGTATGGCTCCTTAACTTCCCTCTATCCCCCCCCCCCCCCAATATCCTGGCCGATAACAGACACCTTACTATCTATTGGAGTTCACATTTCCGTAACCATGTTGGGTTGGTGTCTTTAAAACAGCATTCTAATCAGCGTGGAATTTTGGCCACTTGCCAAGTACATGGCAATTGCTTTTTTAAAGCCTTGGTATATGTTTGGTGTGGAGGTCTTGCAGAATGCACCTTGGTATGTACAATGATGTATTTGAGATTGCTTTTTACTGTTTTTTGTCAAGTTTACAAGAACATTGAGATTGAGTGTTTACTGAGATAATGATTACAAGAAAAGGTTAGTGAAATGAGCCAAACCTCAGTTAATGGGACAAGTTAGATTCATTTTCAATTGGCAAATCTTCATTAATACATGATGATAGAGAGATGTGAATGCAGCCATTAACACTACTGGAAAAATGATCTGGAAAACTTCTCATGCTTTGAATGGGATTCGAACCCATGACCATTGCATTACCAGTGCAATGCTCTCCCAACTGAGTTCTCAAAGCCACATGAGTGCAGTCGTGTGTGAGTTGACCCTTTATGTTCAGTGGATGTTACATGACAACTTCCAGAGCACTCAAGTATCTATGCTCTTTTGACTGGATAATAACAATATTTATTTTAGCATTCAAGACTCAAAGAGGAACAGTCAGGCACACAAGAGTACTCTGAAAGTTATATTATTTTTTATAATAAAGTTTCCATATAACGCGCGCTCTGATTGGCTGAAACAGCGTGCTTTATCAGAGAACAGAGCACGGGTTGATGACGGTAAGCTGGCTTCTTCAAATTTTTTGCTTCAGAATTTTAACAAATTTGACTCAAATTAAACATCCCTTGTGGCTGAGACAAATGCAGTGGAAACGAGCTATTTGTCTGCAGTAAATATAGCTGCATTTAGACCATTGTTAACAGCAGAAGTGCTAAAACTGAACTAAAATAACAAGTTTTGCTAGATTCCGACAAAACACGCAACAAAATAAACAACTTCTCATTCTCGACCTAGCAAATGCTTCGATTCAAAACATTACAAAGGCAGAAATTAAACTTAAGAAGTAAAATAACGACAGAAAACACCAACTGAGCTGTCTGTTTACGATGAGAAGCTTTATTTTTGTAAAAATGTTCAAACAACACTTAACTTACATGCAATGTAGTAACGCTCGTTTGCTAACTGGCGATCTCCGGTCATCTCGGCGAAGTGAACCTCAACAATTTTGTATCATCGCTCACTCGACGAGTGATCAGTGGCTCTGATATTCTCCTTTACTTGGAGTAGAACCAGTGGAAGCAGTCTAGTCTTTCCAACTTTGACCCCAGTTCGTGCAATTTTGCTGCAAGCGGCTGCAAGCCGTAAACAACTGTACTGCGCTCCTTGGCAGCTCCTTTCAAATACAACTCAGCATTCGCTAGTTTTGAGCCCCTTGTTTCTTAATTTCCATTTGAAAAGATGCACGTTTTTAGGAGCCACAATGCCGCCGGATTCCTTTGTAGTAGAAACCTTTGGATCCTTAAACTAAAAAACGAACTTAAAGGCATCGTTCTTCTCCTGGATACCAACTCGATACTGAAAGCTTAGCAGAAGTTCAGTTTGCGATTGACAGCTGTCGTCTCGTTAGCCAAACAAAGTTTTTGAACAGTTCTATCAAGGACTGTGATTGGTTTATTTTAGCGTGCTTTATCAGAGAATAGAGAACGGCTGACGCCACTTTTCCCGGCTTGGAAAAATAAAGTTTGGCTTGAAAATTCAGCCGAATGCGTGGAGAATTTGTTGGATTCTTTATCATAAAACAATTAAAGAAGCCTCGACTGTGCTCTGTTCTGTTGTAAAGCACTTAGGAAGCGGTAGAGCACTCAAGAAGTAGGGAAAAACACTCGACTACGTCTCGTGTTTTCCCCTATACTTCTTTCGTGCTCTACCGCTTCCTGCGTGCTTTACAACAGAACAGAGCACAGTCGAGGCTTCTTTATTTGTTAATTAGCAACAAATTTTCAATTTTATATAAAAAAACGTAAATTGACGTCATTTCCTACTGGTTTCTTACACAGTTGTCAAGGATGGAGGAACATGACTTGTGGCAGGCATGCACTTTAAAAATACTACTGCTAAAAGAGTCCTCACCTGAAGCCATAATATACTGTTTGTCAGCTGAAACGCATACATTGGTCGAAGCAATTGGCATCTCAAAATCTTGAAGAAGCTCAATTCTTCTTCTGATGTCTAGGAATTAAAAGAACATTGAAGGAATTAATTGAAAGAATGGTAAATATTAAAGCTTCAACAAGCTTCTCTATGTTTACCATTGAGAAAATAAGCTTAATTCAGCTGTCTTACACTTATAAAGTACAACCCGGGAGAACAGTAAATTAACTTATAGATTCGATGTCCAAAACACTATCATTACAAGACAAGACTTACTGATATCATTCTTTTGTAAAGTTCGTCTCTTTCGCTCTGAAAGCCACTAGGAAACAAAACAAAATTAGCTTAACATTTTCTTTTAGATGAATTTGGCCGTGGCTGTAAACACTAAACACACGTGTTGTGTCCCTTCGAGCAGATCAGAGTTGTAAATAATCTATTCCTTCCGAAGATACAAAAGATATAGCGATACTCTTTGGTTAATACCTCAGGCAACGATTTTCCAGCTGATAAGTTATAAATTTTGACATTGTTCGGCTGTGAAACCTGCATCTTTGCCAAATGCTTTCAGTTATCAGAAAAAATCACCTTTCGTCGGCCGCCATCTTTCTTTCATTCGTTTCCAGACTCTTTCGGGGCAACAGTGTTGAGGCAGTAGACAGCTTTAGACTCGATTTCCATGTGGGTTTTTTCAAATTCTTTTTTATTCTTTTTTATTTGGTATAGATCAGTTTTTTTTATGCCGGGAAATAATTTCAATTTCGTTCAACGACAGACGATAAAAGGCCGCTCTACGTTGCTGTTTTGACTTTTACAGGTAGAATTTATCCAGCAATTTTAATTTTCTCTCAGTCAGTGTTATTACTTCCTTAGTTTACCTCTATACTATGACAGTCGGTACAAATTTGTCATATCTAAGTACTCTAAACATAGGTTCTTTTCGAAATGAGGTGAGGATCGGCCATCAATCAAGCTTTCTTTCATACTTGTTTTCTTGTAACGGAAATTCGGTTCTGTGAGCGTTAAAATTGTTTTTCGTAGAGGCCAGTATGTTCGATACCAGTTGCTGTTCGGGACAGGACTTGAGAAGCAGCAGAAATCTAGCCTACCTGCCAGGAGAATTGATCGTCTCCGCTGATGAGAGTTAACAACTATTAGAAGACGAAACCTATCTTACAAACTGCGGCAAGGCCGGACTGCCGTTGGTCAGGGAGAGCTAATATTATTTGACCGCGAGAAGCTTAAGGGAGTCTTTTTTCGAAACATGAAGATTCAACGTCTCTGAGCATTTGCAAAACGTATTTTGACGATGTATTTACCCCTTGATTTGCGTTTAAATTAAGAAATCTGTACACTGGTAGCAATGTTT
>OZ026596.1:4036650-4126650 GCA_964020085.1 Micromussa lordhowensis | reverse complement strand
TAATTAGGTGAGATATTTCACACGATCAGATGGATTATTAAAATTTCCAGCTGCGTTAATCTGTCATGATCAGTAAAACCTAGTAAAGGAGTTCAGTCGCGTTATTTTGAGCTATTTTGGCCCCATAGAAAATTATCTTTCAATTGAAACAAAGCTAAAAATAAAAGCTTACTAAGATGGAAAAACACCAAAGAAACAATAATAAACCATAAAGAAACAAGGATGACCAAGGATGGAGAGGATTACAACGGATTCCAAACGATGAACTTTAAAAATTACGGCTAAACTTTTGAAGATGACACAGCTCCTCTAAGGCCATGCATGGTTAAACGCCAAATGATAAGTTCTTTTCATCCGCTTCACCCCATTTGACTTTTGTCTGTTTTATATAAAAAGATTGCAATTTCAAGATTTCGCTTTGAGCTTCAGTCGTCTAAAGTATTTCGTTCCTGGTTTCAATTTTTAACCAGCTGGAGTAATCAGCGAAATCTCTAATATTTGATTTGCCTCAATGCAAGTTTGTAATCTTCCTCGCATTGTAAAAATTTAAAATATTGGTGAGCAAACCGTACGATGATGGGAAGTAACAGACTTTGGCCCGAATTAACGTGAAATTTAAAGAACTTGTGTGAACGAGAACCAGAATTGCTTCTTTTAGTATCGAATCAGCTTATGTCATAATATTATTCTGAAACACACTAAAAACAAACCGTCACGGGATCAAGGAAAAGATTTGGGTCAGTTTCGGTCCAAATTCCACTTTGTTTTTGTTTTTGTTTTTTATTCTATTTTTTTTCAAGTGGAAGGGCCAGAGGGAAGAACATTAATTTTGTTCTTTAATTGTGTTTTTTGAAAGCATTCTGCTGAGGGGGAGTTGTACATAGTATAACCCTTAGCGATTCCGGCCACTATGCACGACGAGAAATCTTAGCACAGATTCCTTGCGCTGCACGCAGTATCGACCAATGGATGCCCTAGTCTAATGTATTGCACCTAGCTGAGCTTAGGTTTCACCTCGAACACGCAATGGTAATATTAATAAATCCCTTTGATTTGTTCCGAAAGAAATGGCATACCGCACGGCTAGGTTAATTTGCAGCTGTATCGCAAGAAGCTTCAATTCCCCCTAGTTAATGCAATCAATCCGAGATCATGGACAAACTCGTTATTTAACATGCAGTTACTTATATAAGACACGAGTAAGATTTAACAGGCCATTCCCGAATTACCTTTAGCCTCTTTCTCAACTGAGCGAGTCTTGGTGCTGCTCACCTTTCATATGAAAATGAGATTTCATTCACATGCAAATTAAACTCATTTTCATATGAATGGTTGTGCACGAAGCCTCGCTTTGAAAGAGAGGCTTTGGGTAATTCGGAAATGGTCTATTGTAGATACTTCATTGAGACCCATGCAGGCACAGATCGTTCTTTCTGCGTTAAGATCCGCCGATACGCGATGTGACCAGAAACATGCCAATTTTTAGCGGTAAACACAGCTTTAAATTTTAGCTGCTTTCAGAAACCACAAGAGGTGACAAATGACAAACAAAGCGAGAGACAAAAATTGATTTTTAAGTGCCTAAAACTTTGTTTTAATCACGGTGCTAGATGTTTTCATGAAGCCAAACTAATGCGCGCTAATTTGGTTTTGGGGAATTTTCCTGCATCCAATTCTGCGTTCCATCACAGAAAGCACACGATCTTACGGAGTAGGAAGAGAGTAAATAAAGGAATGAAAAGAATGAATAGTTTACCTTTGTTTTTTACGCGATCTTACAAGGAAAACCGCTACCTACAAGTTCTGCGGAACACTGTAGCACTAAACTCGTACCTAGGCCCTTTCGCACTCTGCCAGTTTTAATTAAGGGTGGCAAGTCTTTGCCTAAACATTTTGAACGCAATCCGAAATCTTCGCTTGAATCTCTAAATTTCCTTGCTTTCACGAAACCAAACAAACACAAAAAGAAGTCGAAAGGTTTTTCTACAACTTGGCCGAATTTGTTTTCGAATACTTTGCAGTCGGAGAATTCTAGCGACTTTTGCAAAGTTTTTTTCTCAAATCGCTTTTCGCAACATGATCGTACCGTTATCCCGGTACCAGACATGTCATCCTGTGCGCGCTCGAGCTCCCCTTCATCTCCAACACATTTGTAATTTTCTTATTGTGTTTTTTTTGGTGTAAAACTTTTCTGGGCACGAATAAAGATTGTTGTTGTTGTTGCAAGGGTTCAGCTATATGGTGTAGGTAAAGCTAATTTGATTTAGCCGCCGAGAAGATTATATTTCCATTATCAAAAACAATGAAAAAATAAACAATTTCCTGCTTGTCAATGTTGTAAAACAACCTCCCACCACAGGTTTCCAATACTCTAACACGTGAAGCCTGTGGAGCAGTGTATCTGATTATTAACTACTCGAAGTAATTAAATGTAAAAAAAAACTCCTCGGTTCTCATGGTTCTACAATTAATTAAGTTTCCAAACAAGTAAAATTGCCGCGGGGTTTTTCTTAAATTGTAATGACAGCTAAACAACGGCTTTTGGTAGTAAATGAAACAGAGGATGTTCACTTTTCTTCATGTTATCCATATATTTAAAGCGCTCTTTTTTGGACTGACTCAACTGTATCAGATAGGAAACCCGGAATCTTTGTGAATCCCATAATCCTTCATCACAGCTCAAAGCCATGGACGGCTACTCCAGATGTTCATGAGGGGTGGGGTGGGGGAGGGAGTGGATATGTAACCTTTGCGCTTCGGAATTTATAAATTGGCTATTTCGAGAGAATTAATCAGGTGAGATATTTCACGCGATCAGATATGTTATTAAAACTTCCGGATGGGACCATATGTCATGATCACAGGAGCTCAGTCACGTTATTTTGTGTTATTTTGGCCACACGCAAAATTACCTTTAAATTGAAAAAAAAGCTTACTAAGATGGAAAAACACCAAAGAGATAATAATAAACCGTAAAGAAACAAGGATGGTTTAAGACGGAGGAGATTAAAACGGATTACAAACGACGAGCTTGAAAAATTTAGGCTGAACTTTTCAAGATGCGCAAGACGGTGATGTAAGCTCCTTTGAGGCCATGGCCAAACGCTTAATGATGAGTTATTTCATCCGCTTCACCGCATTTGACTTTTCCTTGTTGCATATAAAAGTCTCAAAGTTAATTGAGCTTCAGTCTTCTAAAATATTTCCTGGTGTCAGTATTTAATGAGCTTGGCTAATCCGTGAAATCAAAAGCACTTTTTTTTGCCTCTGGTTCGTTCAAAATCGGGAAGAAAATCAATGTTAAATCCTCGATTAATGAGAAGTGACCGATTGTGACCCCGCAAAAAGTAGAATTATTTAAAGAATTTGTGTGAACGTGGACTAGAATTGTTTCTTTTAGTATCGAGTTCTCGATGTGATAACATTTATTCCGCTGAAACCTGCTGAAACACACTAAAAACAAACCGCCACGGGATCAAGACAAAGATTTAGGTCAGTTTCGGTCCAAATTCCACTTTGTTTTTGTTTTTATTCTTTTTCGAAGCGGAAGGGTCAGGGAGAGGAGCATTCACTCTTTTTGTGTTCATGCCAATTATTAAGCATTCTGCACCCTTTGTGATTCCAAGAACTAGCGCCGGAAATGCGCGATTCCGGCCACCTGTACAAGGAATCTTAGCACAGATTCCTTGTGATGCACGCAAATATCTATCAATGGATGACCCAGTGTACTGTGTTGTACGTACCTAAGCTTAAGTTTCACCTAGAACACGCAATACTGGCAATATCATAAATCCCTTTGACTCCGCAGTTGTTCTGAAAGAAATGGGATCACAAGGCTACGACAATTTGCAGTTGTATCACAAGAAGCCTCAATACTAACTTATCAATATATCCGAGATCAAAGACAAGCACTCTATTTACATGACTGGTTTTGCTACAACACAGGTATAAGGTATATTTGTATGCCTTATTGAGATACCGAACCATGTAGACACACGTGCAATTAAGCTTCATTTGTTTTTGTTTTTTCTTTGCCGTTTTCGTTTTCTTCCTTACAAACCGGGTCTATAGTTAAGCTTATTAGACTACAGTTTTGTATACCCCGCGAAAATGAATAAAGTCTTTTAAACGCGCAGACCTTAGTATGGAACTGTTTTCATTATGAAACGTATGTGTCATTTTCATAGGGGTCATCTCTTATAATTCATTTTAAAATTATGTTCAGTGTGGTTTTCAAAATATTTTCCTTACATTTATAAAACTAACCAAACCAGAAAAGCTAACTTAACCTTGACCTATAACTGTGACCACTTTGTTATCTTGTGTATTAATAAATAACGACATTCAGAACACAAATTAAGGTCCCAATTAATATTGTGTTTTCTTGTTTATTTCGTTGTTATCTTTTAGGATTGGTAGTACACCCCGCGTAAAGGCTAGACAATCAATTAAACTCATGGATTTGTCGATGAAGGGACGGGCGGAAAGTTGCAAGGGACTGAACGTCCATTGCCGGTTGACAGCTCAGTTTTATCTGACCTTGAAGGGGCTTATGACAAAGGCAATCAATTGAATCACAACAATCGAGTTTGATTAGAGGTTGCTCGTGATTTTTCGTGGTTTTAAGTTCATTACGTTTCCTTTAATTAACTACAAGGAAAATACCGTTCATTTGAAACGTTCGACTATGCTTAATTACAAACGAATAAAGGGGGGCAAGTTTCTAAAGAAACTGTGGTGCTGCGTCGGTGGGAGTATTACAAGATAATTTGGTTTTATCAACTGGGTTGATAATGTGAATTGTCCACCGTAAAGAGATTCGGAAGCTGACATTTCGAGCGTTAGCCCTTCGTCGGAGCGAATCAGGGCTAACGCTCCGACGAAGGGCTAACGCTCGAAACGTCAGCTTCCGAATCTCTTTACGGTGGACAATTCACATTATCAATCCAGTTGATAAAACCAAATTATCTATGCTTAATTACATCTTGATTTCACGAGAAACGACACTTGCGATCGATCGAAAGAAATGCGTTAGACAGACGGTCTTATACGCAGTGATGTTGGCGCTGCTCCAAACTCGCTGATATTTGTTGGCAAACTTTAAAATGACGTACATTTTGAACCCATTGATATGATCTGCGTTCCCGCCCACCATTTGCAGCACTTCAAACAGCTTTAACAGCAACATCATCGCGATGTTTCCCGTGTGAAAAGCTACTAACGTGAAGCACTTGCACCTCACGCTGACTAAGAGCTTAGTGCTTTACGGCGAAGCGTGGGTTGACTCACTCCCATCAACACCGCGCGTGCGCACAAATGAATACGATCTCAAAGGCACTACAAATGTTGATTTACTTTTCTGAAGCCGAACTCGCCTTACTAATAACAAGAAGGGCTGTTCGCATGCTCCATAGCTTTCTTCTGCTTTTATCTGCCGACTATCAACAGGAGCGCCATTCTCTGTACGCTACAGCCCTGCCATATTTTTTTTTTTAATTTCAGTGCATGTGATGTTTATATTTCGTTAATTTTTAATACTATAATGTATTTTTAACTAACTGTTAAAAACGGGTTACGGGATTTTTCAGTATATATAATCAGGGATATCAAATCACGTTTTCGCTTTGTGTAACCTGTTAACAGCAATTTTCAGACATCATATGCAGGAGAAATAAGGAACATTTTGTCATTTTGATTAACACATTTAATACCAGTCACAATATTCCAGAAGGTATGATAAGCCTTTCGAATGGGACTGGCCCGGGCAGGGTAGAAATCATGTCTTTATACAGCATTCGGCGGTCTACACAGGTCACTGAGCACCGTGATCTATGACTGAGCTGAGAGATTTCTACGAAAAATTTAACTTTGTACGTTCGTTTCTCAGTTAACCCCTACCCAGTTTTAGCTCCCCCATAGCTTTTTTAGCGCTGGTTGCGTGCTTCCATCCCATGGGAGTTTCTCTGACACGTGCCACCCCCTCATTTTTGAACTGAATTGGATCCCAGCTGAAATGAGCTAAACATATTGCTTAACATTCTTGCATACCACAAAAGCTTTCTCCATGAACATGTCAGAATCCAAGCCTTGCACGAAACTTAAATGATCAGCTGCAATGCAGCGAAACCCAGTGATCAGTGACAACTGGTCACCAATTGAGTTTCCTAGTGCAAACGTTTCAGTTTCGACTTAATTTGTTCGATATTGATTGGAAAAACGAAACGTCCAATTGGAAGAATCTAGAACATCGCATGTATACGTCCCTTTTTTGAGAATTCAGTTCCGCGATAGATCTTGCAATTTTCAACAAAAAATCCCCCGATTTAATCCCCTGGCTGCAGGGGGTGAGAATTTCGATTCTGATCTCGTTTTAGCTGCTTAACGCAAGATAAGCGATCTTCTAGGATTTAGCTTGTGCACGCCGCTTTGAGCAAGAAGAAATCCTTCTTGAAAATCAGTCAACTGTAGCAGAGAGGCTTGAAAGCTACGATTACAGCTGATGCATGCATACTTCTAACACAGATCCTAGTCTCCGAAAGTGACGTTCTTGAAAAGATCTTTCTGGGCATGATGCACCCATTATGAACAGTAAATCTTTTACTCTAATCCAGCGACTTATCAGGACGAGGTAAGCTTTGGACATGGGACTAAACCATTCTAAGCACTAAATAGAACCGATTGGTAATTATTCACCTTAGTGTGCCGATGATTAATTTGCCTTGAAAGCTAATTAAACTGTTGACATGTACAAATTGCAATCATGTTTATATTTATGGCCTGGGAGGAACAATGCTCCACTTAGAACCCATAAACAAATTCAAACAACCGACCGACGTGCCAGGTACTTCAGTGGGTGTTGTCGGAAGGTTTTATACAGCTGTACTTCAGATATTTCTGGCACCCACAAAGTTGTCTCAACATGGAATTAACAGCAAATCAATGATTGGTGTGAAACCATAGAAACATTTCTACTCAATACGGCAGATCAAGGAAAAACAACAAGTCATTAGAGTAAAATTCTCGATCATGCCGCAGAACGGAAGTACTAACAAGATTTTTTTAAAGTCAGTTTACATGAAAACATTAGTTCTGTATAATGCTCTTAAATCCTCTCTCTGCTTTGCTTTGTATAGCGATTTCGTCATCGCTTGAATATTTCGATCTGCAAAGATTGTAGTTTCTGCTTTGCATTAGCTAGGAAATTCAAATATCGCAAATCATGCGAAGTCGACGAGAACCGCAGTGACTCCATTCAATTCACATACCTCGATTATAAATCGCCGAAAAAGGTGAAAAAAAGTTCTGAGCATGCAAAGTAATTATCAGGGGTAGCAAAATTCAGTTTCTTTGTTAGGCATGTAATTCAAAGTGATTTTTAAAAACTATTCAAAATACCTACTAAAAGGACTGAAGACAAGAAAACAAAAACAACATCATAAAATCAAATTACTTTATTTACAGGTTAAATGAATGCTTTCAAAAACACAGCCTTCGATTTACAGCGGAGCAAGAGAGATGCAAATTATATTAAGACAGGTAAATAAACACTCTTATTACACGACTAAGTTAGTTCACAGGGCCAATAACTAAAAATCGACCAATCAGATTGTTGTATTGCCAGTCCAATACTTTGTAAGCACTGTCAACAAGATACTGTCCTTGTTTTTTTTATGACTTACTTTTCTACAAGAAGAAACTAACATAAAAGACATTCCTTTTTCATTTCTTTTTCTTCAAATTTTCTTTTCCCTCTTTCCAGTTTTTAAGTAAACAGCAAGACAGCTCTCGCCGAAATGGCGTACTTAATGTTCATGATGTCTTTTTACTCCGCGGTCGTGGGAGTTTTGTAAACTTTGTCAGTCGTGCAATAAATCATCGTATTGACCAAGCTTGCGCCGGACCATACAGGGGGAAATTCGGGCTGATATTCTCTCAGCGCGGACCTCGCGCCTGGTCAATAAGGTATAATAATTCCTTTACGATATTCTGGGCCTCGTCAACTTAAAATATATCAACTATGTACAAAAGATCTACAACCTTTCTATATTATACATTTTGCCCTGAGCGTAAATCTAGTGCCATATTTGTACAAATTTGTTTGAACAAAAAGAAAGAAAATTGTTTTTTGATGGTTCTACTGAAATACTCAATCTACTTAAGAAATGACATGTACTGATCAATTTACACTGTTTTCACCCGAGGGGAAAAATGCTAAGTGTTTCTACAAGGGATTAACACGCATTGCGTCAATCGAGAGACAACAATTAAGTCCTCCTAAAATTCCAGAAATACGATACTCAAAATGTATTCGATCTACTCGATACCTACTTCGGCCGTGCCCAGATCTTTCGTCTGGGGACCTGAATTAAACACGACCTCCGTTTAAACACATTTACATTTCTAACATATTGTTTTCCTTATCAACTTTGTTCAAATACATCGATTTATGCGTTATACATTTGTTAGTTGCACCTCCATTGTCCTCGAAGATTATAGTCCACCTTTTTCGCGCGCGGTGTAGATTCCGTCCATACAGCATTTGTAGAATACGCCTTTCAGCTGATGCTTGATGCAGTACTTGTCCAAATGGTGCATAAAACGCCGCGTTGCTCGCGAGGGTTTTCGAGATTGAAACTTCTGCTTGGCAAAGTGCTCCATGTTCCTGTATTTAGCACTGTAGTAAGCGTCGACCATACAAAAGAACTTTCGTTTGGCAGCTCGGTAGCCGATTCTGCAACACCGCTTCTCCAAGTGCCGTCTGCTTAGCGCCTGAGGCACAGGGTTAACTCGTGAAGTCACAGGTGGCTGTCTTGTCGAGGTGAAGTTGCCAGTTCCAAACGCCACCGATCCATTTGCGGAATTCTGTTCGTCCACTTCCGAAGTGTTCGGTTTTTCCGGATGCTTGCGATGCTTCGAACCTTCATACGCACAAAGGAAAACAAAGGAATGTTTTTATTATTCCGACGGATTTTACTTTCGAACCTGCCGCATATTTTCAGGGATTTAACTTGTCAATGTCTGATTCCTTGGTTACTTGGTAAAAGGTTTGAAATATTTACGCTGGATCAGTTTTAACAACGCTTGATCTTTGGACCTTTTGTGATCAACTTCCCACGTTCTGCTTAGTTATCTGTTGTTTTTGATGTACATCACGTAGCCGTGGTTTTCAAAACAATTTCCCTTTCAATTCAATGCTTACAGTCTTTTAACTTGCCCCTAACAACTGCTAGACTGGAATGCCCTAGTTTTTACACTTGGTGAATCGATAAATTAGCGAGTGGGCACCCTTTTGTTGTGGTTCCAGCGGGAGAAGGAAAAACCTTCGTTCAAAGATTCCGGTACGATATGTGTGTGCGAATCAATGAAATTCCTTCGTAGTAAACCGTTCATTTTTTTTTAACGCTTTTGCAGCCAATAGAATAAAACTTAAAGTGAATTAATCCAAATAATGCTCACCTCTTCTCGCATCACTCAATTCACACAAGCAGATGAAAGTCAGCACAACAATGATCTTCGTTGCGAAATTCATGGCTTCCCAGCGCTCGAGTGCGTAGTGGTTCGGGGAAGAACGGTAGGTTGCTTTCAAAATAACACTGTACTTGGTTAACTTCTGCAGTGAAGCTTCGATTCTGCTAGAACCGATCAAGTTCTTGTTGGAAAATGGCGTCCGATTTGAGCTGAATATAATCACGTACTGAACTGAGCCTTATCTGCTAATCGATGATTGTCTTTCGAATTCCCTTGGTAATGTGTCTGTGAAATCAGAGCCGTCAAATTAAACACTCGCATTCGAGAGAAACCATGCGAAACATCCCACAAAAGGAAGTTCCACCAGGTGGGGCTGGGGACAAGTTTTGGCGCACCTCAAAATACGTCAATACCTTGTAGGCTTTTGCCGCTTTGGTGGGCCCAACTTGAAACCTACTCGATAACCTATGGTCCTGATTCAAACGGATGTTTAGAAAGCAAAAGCCAAGACAACAGGAAGTTTGCGTTGCGAAGTTATGCTACTTTACCCCTCCCCTACCCCCTGGTGCAAAAGCGAGTTCTTGAATGATAATTGACATCTATTGTACTCCTCGCGGAGCTTAGTGGATGATATTGTTTCAATGACTGGTTGAAGTGAATTTTAATCACGGAAAAACAATTTCTAATTTTATACGTGTCCTCGGTACGAGAGAAAACTTTGTGTTTACACACTTGCGAGGTCGAGCTATATCGCATAAAGCGATATTACAACGCAAAAGGAATGCCGTTATCTTCCGGTTAAATTCAAGAAAGTTGCATTTTTTTTCTTTGTTTTTTAGTAAGGGATGATGCACTTACGCGCGAAATACCACCTGCTATGAGTAAAACAAACGATCTATGCTAGTGGTCGCATTTTTGGGTCGATTTTTAAGACAGGTACGCGCACGGAGATTATCCCGATTATGCTAAACCACTGATTAAACTTGTAATCACGGAATCGTCCAAGTTCCGCAGACAACGAAGGCTTGCAGACACTTGCAGACACATTCCAAGAGGAAACTGGGGTAATCATTATACTGCAGTAGATCAGGAAATTAGTTTTTATTTTAACTCGCTTTGCTATTAGAAACTTTCGCTCGGTTAGCATCTAGTACAATCTAAAAACGGAAACAAGTAACACGATTCATAAGAGGTTCTGAATATGAGTAGCTTATTGCCGAAAGTAGCAATTTATCACAGGGCTCTACACCCAGATACGGGCAAACGAAACTTGCGATTGATTTTACCGTTGGTAACACCCAGCATTACACCCCAGATTTGATTGTTTTGGGAACACAAGGCGAATTAGAAGGCAATCTATTATTACGAAACAACACGACTCGCAGATTTGGAACATTGTTGCCAAGAGAAAATAATCTGGTTTCATGGTGAACAATATCACAAGGCCAAAACAAGTTAAAATTTGCCGCGACAGTATGGAGCCATCGCTGCAAGCGAATCTACCCAACCATGGGAGACGCCCTTCCCGTTAGAAACTAATGTTGAGTCTTCAGTGGAGTAAAAATAACTTGCTTGCTTCCTCCCTGTCTCATACTGTAAGCTAAAGAACCAAACACGATAGATCAGTTCTAATTTGTTTGTACAAAATGCCTAGAAAAGCAAGTTGAACAGCTTTGAAAAACAAACCGATGTTTCTGTTGTCACTGAAGGCCTGTTTATTCAGTTAAGCAAACTTTCAAAAAGAAATATGTTTTTCAACGCACGCTATCTTTAGGGGCGTTTTACTAAGCTGAACTGAGTTAGCTTTCATTAAGAACTTCCTGGATTACTAAGGGAAGAACAAATAACTCCACATTGTTCAATTAAATGTCTATTTCCTTCTTTTATTTCCACAAGGAAGAACATTCGTCAACATTCGGCAGTGATGGTATGCAAATCTTATCTATTTCAGTCTTCAAGAGCTATTATATGTACAAGATCACGTTATGATTTTGAAGTTCTTGCTGACTTGTGAAAATAGGGGAATGATCGATCATACTAGGCCGCTCTGACGGAAACGGAAAATAAACCGTAAATGAAAAGACGAATATCCTACCCAAAATATAGCTCATCGAAACAGAATACGATAGTAAACTTTAAAAGGAAGGAAATTGGCAACATGGCTATCGCTGAGACTACAATCATTGCTATTTTGGTTATTTTCCGCGGTTAATAACCATTGTTCTTTTAACAATAGTGTCTGGCGACACAACATCTTTTAGAATGTCGCTTATTTTTCAGCGTCCAAGCTAAATTGTTGAATGTGATACAGAACACAACGATGCTTTTGGCAATAAGACTATGCGAACACAATATTCACTGCACTCAGACTGCAAAGTGTTTAACATACGGAGTCAAGAAAATATCAAATTATCGGTCATGCTTGGCGACATGCAAATCTATACCCTGATGATGTTTAACAGCTTGAAATTAGCTAGTCACGCTATGTTTATTTACGTACTCGAGCATAATTTAAAGGTTACAGGTGCTAGTAGGCGGATTTGCACAGACCTTTAAGAGTTTGGGCCTTTTTATCTTGTAAACCAAATATCATTTATGCAACTTGCCCACGAAAGCAGAAATTCCTGTGAGGCAAAATACAACATACTTCTAAATTATATCATTAGGTGGCTCACATCTGAGAGTCAGTTCACTCTAAGGATTCCACGGTAGAGGGGATTCAGGCAATTGTGGCTTGATAACTTCTATCGAATAATTGCATCTCGAACTAACAGATCCTCCATATTTGCCTTCGCTGCACCAATGTGCGATGAGTGATCGAAGTTTCGAGAAGTTTCTCTCTGCGTTTTTTACCTTTATCCACAAACTGCTCCGAATGACGATCGACCTTATATCTGACTTAATTGACCGCTATAGATCATTAAATATCGTTTCTTTTACTTCATGAAGCGAAAAATTCTAATTTAAGGTTTCTACCAAATGGCACGAAACAGGGCAACAAAAAAAGGCCAAATTAGTGTTTACCTGTTATTTGATTTCCTAACATTTTTCGAATGAAAGCCGATTCATTAAAAATAAAATTAACAAAAAAACACTGTAAAAACAACCAGATTGTGTTAAATAAATATTGCAATGCTTAAGGTCGCACGTTTCCTTATGGATTTCGACATAGCCGGGGTTCTTTTATATTTTTATGTGATTTAGGAATGCCTTGCATGGAAAACATATCGAATTGTTGGGAAGAGCTGACGCCAACATCGGGATTTTGAGACACATTAAAAAAATCTATTTCGGGATTGCTCTTCTGAAATCTGTATATAGTATTTTTTAGTATAAATCTACTAGCGTTCTATTACGAATGCCGCTCGTGGATTAGCTCCGCTACTCACAGTTCTATTCGGTTGTAGCTACTAGCCTAACAGTGTGCGTTTGTTAAGACACTGGCGGCCACTCCTTAATGAAGAGGATTTAGGTATAGTTTTGAACGACTAGTAGGTTTAATACTTACATAATTAGATTATTCGCTCGCGATTTCTATGCGTGATAGTTGACTAGGGTTCATAATCTAATTGTTTGATAAAACCGATGCTTTAAAATCTGTACGCAATCTGAGCAATGCGATATTTCAGGAATGCACTTTATTTTCTTCATTCGATTCAATTCAAAACGTTTCCTTCCCTCCAATTTTAAGATAATTCATTTTCGGTCTTTTAAGAATGCAATAATCACTATGGGTGTTGTATATATCAAGTTGCTGCTCGGAAAGAGTCCCCGAGGAACGTAGTAGACCGGGCTCGACAGAGTGGCGGAAATCGAGCCTGCTTCCCTTAAAAAAAACGTACACTATAACTGTGAGGGTGACTTGCACATAAAACGAACGTGCCGGTACTCGCAGAAATTTTGAAAAGAATCCCTGGGCGTGGCTTGAAAATTTGTTTCACC
Source organism: Micromussa lordhowensis (assembly GCA_964020085.1). Taxonomy (NCBI): domain Eukaryota; kingdom Metazoa; phylum Cnidaria; class Anthozoa; order Scleractinia; family Lobophylliidae; genus Micromussa; species Micromussa lordhowensis. The sequence continues at coordinate 4,113,240 of OZ026596.1, read as the reverse complement.
GCTAAAAGGGTACTAATTGTTAAACAACTGAACATGTTATCTCTTGTATTGTCTCTGGCACATAGGTGGGTGTGAGATGGGATAAAAGTTTTGCGAATTTGGCACAACAACTCTGAAAATGAGATAAGGCAGATCATGGTCCCTTGGGTAGATAAGGCTATCCCTTTGGGTATATCTCGCATGCCGGCAGCCGCGATAGTAGAATGACACTTTTTAAAACAGCAAGCCATATGAGGATATTTGGCGCTCCGCGATCAAAGAACTACGGCAAATGTGATTTGATTTAGCTAGTGTTTGAAGTTATTCGGTAAGCAACAGCTAAGTTAATTAAGATTGGCGCCGATTATCTCATAAGCGATTAAATACCAAAACACTACCCGCTTTCTGAGAGCTGCCTCATTGAAAGTAATTCTTCTTAACCCATTTGCGCTTGGTTTTTCGATCTCATGTGGTGTAGTTCAAGAGCCCAATAGGATGGGGAAGGGGTACTCATATACGGGGAGGCTAAGCCCGAAAGGAATGCCTTTTTTAGGCGGGGTTGTTCGAAAGCCAGTTAACCCTAACCCAGGCTAGGATTAAAAGTTAAACAGAGTATAAATTTTTCTTGTATAAAAATGTCTTTCACTGCTTATGTCTTGTCAGGGCTCCTGGTTTTGTCAGGAGCCCGTTATCCTGGTTTTGCTTAACTTATTACATGAAATTTTCGGGACACGTTAATTTCGCGAATTTGAGGTTCGCATATTTCGCGACACCTTAATTTCGCGATTTTGCATTTTGACTCACTTGAATTTCGCGTTTTTGAGTGAGCCACACTTTATTCCTTTGTCGATGTTATTTAACATGTCCCTGGATTTGATCAAACTTAATGAACAATGTCCAAATAAACAGAAACGCAACTGAGTATATGTAGACAGTAACAAGAAAGATGTTCTCACAGTGTCTACAAGGCACGGTTTGAAGTTCATGCTTGAATTCAAGTCACGTTTTTACTGGTCAATTGACCTCATTATCCGTGTACATTAAATATTCCTTCCTGCATATTGGGATTCACTTAATTTTCGCGTCATGTTATTTTTGCGACATTTAATTTTCGCGTCACTTAAAATACGCGATCTTTTCTAAATCGCGAAATTCGCGAAATTAACGTGTCGCGAAAATTTCATGTAATAAGGTAGTTTGAGATTATTCAAACTCAAAACAGAAGGACAAACAATATAAACCGAAAATCTCACCGAAAAGTCACAAAACTGAAATCAAAATTCTCGCTAGTCCTGGGTTAGCTTAATCGGGCTTTGAACAACCCGGCCCAAGCCGTATATAAAGAGGCGCGCAGCTGGGATTTCACAAGTTGAGGGAGGTATATGAAAGGGTAGGGAAATCTGTCATTTAGGTACAACCTAAACCAGAACTGAATAGGGTCGAATAGATGATACATTGTTTGTTGGTTAACATCTATCTGCTGCCTTTTGATGTTTTCCCGTAAGATGCCGAATTACAAGAATTAATTTGACAAATCTGAGATCGATTATCTAAGTAAGAAGAAAACCATTGATGGCTAGACCAACGAATCCCATAGTATTGCAATTTTCGTAACACAATAAGGGGCTAATACCCAGGGGTTGGTAAGGGGTTAATACCTAGGGATTGGTAAGGGTAGCCGGTTAATACCTAGGGGTTGGTAAGAGGTTAAAATCCAGGGGTTGATAAGTGGTTAATACCCAGGGGCTGATAAGGGGTTAATACCCAGGGGTTGGTAAGGGGTTAACACACAGGGGTTGGTTTGGACCTTGGGGCGGAGTCTCCCAGTATATAACTTTGTAGAGTGTTCCCCCGGGTTCACGAGTTAGTGGGATAAGCATACGTGTGCCGCTGTTGCAACTGGTTTAGGCCACTTCGCTGATATGTCAGACCTCTTGTGTCAGTTACGTACCTATGGGGTAAAATGGTTAAAGATTTTAGTTGAGTTTACGCTCAATTGCATTGCTATTCTAAATCCTTCTTGAATGAGTAAGATATAATAAGCTATGCGATATACATGTATATCAACGAAAGATATCCAGATATAACGTGATAATGAAGAGCGCAGGATTTGATAACCTTTTACGCCAAGTGATAAGACTTCAGATACATGTGCAGTATTTTTGGTATGTGAGTGGCAAATCCTTGAACGGCCATTCCCACCGCTGCAAGTCAAAGTTCACTGCTCTTATCATAACAGATTAATTTTTGTCAACTTTTTAATTAAAATTCCCACATCAGCCAGTGACACGCAACAGAGTTTTCACCCTGCTACCTCGCGCCTCAGCTAGAAAAGCAATTAATTTTCTGACAACGTTGGTACGTTTTCACTTACGCTAAGGCCTGTGCGATGGCTTTCGGGTTTAGTTCATGAAAATAGGCTTGAACTCCTCGCATACCGAGGATTATTTTAATTAATCCAATTTAAAAACGCAAATTAGACTTGCCGAATTTTTTTATCTTTATTTAAAAAAAGTGAAACAAAATGTAGAGTTTGTTGAAATCACTGAAAGCTCAGTTATAATGGAGAAAAAGATTTGTTTCTTCATTTATCGAATTAGTCAATACCGACTATGTTGATAGCAAGCCGCTAAATTGAACTGAGACTTTTCATGTTTAGAGAAAAGCTCAATCGGTACCTAAAACAAAATATTTTCTGAAGAAGTTGTACAAACCTCTTTCTTCTCTAGATAGAAACATACATTTTTATTTTTGCTCTCCAATTTTTTTATCTGTCTGTTTTTTTTCTTGATTTTATCACGTTAAGATACATTTTCTTATCTGAAAGTGTCAAAGAAAGGAAGCTTGCACGACTGCACATTGTTCCATAGTCCAGTCAAATCCTAGTTCCAATAATTCCGTGATCAATGTATCGCCAAAGATCTCCTCCTTGCTTTGCTGATTTAGAATGCCAAAGATGATAGAAACCTGACGTTTGAAAGATCTGTTTTTGTTATTGTAAACAAAGCGTTATGCTTTCGCATCCGAGACATTAACAAAATTACCAGCAGGCGACGTATCGCTTCAAAGGTGACTTCAGTAAAAAAAGACATGTTTTCCATTGTTTGATTAAAGAATCCCGGGAAGATCTGAAAATTTTGCATAACTAGCTAATTACAGCTCTTGTACTAGCTTATATTAGGCTACTATTACGTTCTTTGTTGTGTCGTGTTATCCAGTACGGTGAAGGACCGAAATCAGCGAAGTAACTAGTGAATTTATTTGTTATTCGTGACTTAAATTCCCTGGTGAAGGTTACGAAAACAGCTTTATCCAATATAAGATATATTTTATATTGGGTTTCTGTTTTTCATGGTGTCCCGTGATATCACTGATACGGTCCTAGAAAAAAAAAGTGACAACTTTGTTTCTATGCCAGGATATCAACTGCTAAAAAAACATATTTGAGATCGTTATAATATAAAGCGACGCTCGCACTTGCAACTTGCATCAACTGGAGTGTGATAAAATAGGAGAGACTAAACCTGTCTGACCTAAACTGAAAAAAAGAGAAATGTAAGAATCTCGACCCGCAGAAAATAGTAAGACTAAGAGGTAACTGAATCGTTTTTTCCCCATGAACGTTTTGTTATATATCAAAAACGTAAAAGTACAGTAGATTCATACTGCAGGGGTGGTTATAACAAGCAGCAGCAGTCAACAGAGTTGAAACGAAATTAAACTATTTTGTGTGGCCGCGGTGTTCCCCTGGTTGCGAAATTCTGGTTTGTCAGAAACGCCAACTAAATTCACTAAAAGTTAAAAATTATAATCCTTCATTCCTTGCTATAATCTTTCAGCTTTTAAAGATAGAACTGAGAGACCTAAAGTGTTCCATGACGGAGAAAGAAAAGACAGGAAGAGCTTGGAAGACATACAATTGGCTGTGAAAGATATTCCGAGAACTTTCAAAGATACGATTGTGATGCCCGCCGAGATGGCTGAGGAATGGAAGAGATCACGCCAGCAGATAGCAAAAAGAACTAAACAGGAAGGATCAGTTTCAACAATCTTATCACTCGGTCCTAAAAGGTTTCAAACTCATGTTATTTGTAATTAACTTAAAAATTAATATCTTGATCTTGTTAAAAATGAGATAATTAATTAACATAATCGAATTAATTCAACTTTGTGTCGTGCTTAGTATTTTCTTAGCTGGAAATTTACAAGTTAAGTCAAATAGCATACTTAACATCTATTGACGCATTAATTGCATCAAATCTGACACAAATCTGTAAATATGGTGAGAGATTTCAAAGCTGTTATTTGGAAAGTCACGCAATACACAACCAACCCAGAAGCGGTTGCGTGACGACCTGTTTTGTGTCCCTAACATAAACGTGTGAAAAATCTTTTCTTTTCACTAGCTGCCTGTCATTTTTAACTCTTTTTTTGAGCGTTTGCCGAACGTTTCGCGGCCAATTGCAAAATGCTGCAATAGGGAAAAGAAGACGGGGGGGGGGGCGCTTATTTGAGGGAGGCGCTTAATAGGGGGGAGGAGGACGCCTATTTAATTTTTCCCAAATCACAGTCAGATATGATCGGATTTTTTGTAATGTATGTATGTGTCAGACCCTCAGAAGTCTCACAAGGATTCTGTCGCTTTTGAAGAACTACGTAACGTAACCCCTTTAGCCGGTCTGGTTTGGTTGGACACAATAGGCAATGAAACAGCAGATCTTCACTACCATTCGTTAATTACGACGGTCCATTCGCAGCGCTTGAATGAGTCGATAATCGCAGGAGGGAGGGGATGGGGGCGCTTATTTGAAGGGAGCTGGGTGCAAATTCGAGGATTTTCGGATTTTGTTAGATGCCTAATTGCTGGTTTACACCGTCACGCGCTAAAAAAAATAAAAATCGTAACCATTCATCCGAACAGTCGGTCAAAAAAGGGTCACACTTGGTCAATAATGACCCATAGCCCAGGCTTTCTTTGTTTTGTGATCTGGGTAGGAATTCCTTCAGTTGATTTGAGACTTTGTTCACAATTAAACTGTGAACCAAGTTAATCTTTTATTTACCTGTGAACGCGATGATACTACAGTTCAACCCTATATTAAGCGGCCACTCTCGGGGAAACAGAGAGTAGCCGCTTTAAAAGGGTTTAGCCGCTTAAGGCGGGGGTCCACCTGAAAGCCGTATTTTGGCTTGGTATTATGTTCTTAATGCAAATATCTCGTTTACGTTTCAAGCAATCAAGAATCTGTTCACTCATTACACACATCTATGTTTTGCGCCGTTTTGTAAATTTTTTGGTGATTTTTAGGTTTATTTGGAGACAGATAGTTTTTCTCAAAGGATTAGTAAAATTTATGGAAATAGGAAATTTTGAAGATTTGGTGTTGTTTTAAAATTAGAGTTTGAAGTTAAAAATTGATAGATACACACCAAACAGTTGCCTAACAACCCGAGTGCCATTGTGGGGTCGGGCAACTGTCTGGTGGTGTTCCATAACCTTTTCTCCCCCCTTTCAATCTCTCTTTAAACTTCCTCAAATTTCACTTTAATTCAGGTAAACCCCCACCTTAAAAGGGGTTGGCCGGTTACTAGAGGTAAAAACAATAGAGAAGCCGTCATTGGGACTTGGATTACTGACCTCCTAATAGGGGTGGCCGCTTAATGGGCGTTGGACTGCACATTTGAATTTACAAAATTCTATTATTAGTATTAACATGCTGATTATTTATAGCCATAAATTAAGGTGCCTCGAAACAGTTTCCATTTCTTTCCAAGAGGTAGATTTTGATGGGTCATTATAACCACTCTATATCGGTTGATGCTAATATTTGTATTAAAAAAACTGCCTAATCATTGGGAAACATGTTGCTGCCAATTTTATGGCACAATAGGTTACCATAGCAGCAATATGATCGGCTAAACACCCTTAATTTTAGCTTAAGTGCTTATAACTCGAGCTCAGTGACCCCCATTTTTCTCGGATAATGACGTAGTAATGACGTAGTCATTATTCAAGATATAGGTATGGGTGGAACAGGGCACTCCTTCCTTCCTTCCGTCCTTCCATCGAGTCCTGTTACCTTTTTCTACATCCGCTCAGCAGTATATAAAGCGTGACAGTCGCTCGCGCCCAAGTCGGAAAAGATTTATTCACCAAGTGATTTGTTTCTGTGGCAATGTTTCTTATTCGTGGATCATTTCTGTTCGGTCGACAACGTATGTGTTTTAGCTTGAAGTTCTCGGCGGCGGGTGGTCAATGTACGATTGACCTGAACGTAACACCAGGACACAAGTCGCATTTAAGCTTTTATATACACGATTTTAAAGGAAAGACTTCAAGGTTCATCGTCCTCGATTCGATTGAAAGGGAAAGTCTTCATTGTTTTTCCTTCGCAATCCTATCTGACACTTGTGATAACTGAGGGCTCGAATAAGGCTAACATACTTCGAGTTCGGGATCGATCGATATGCTTCAGATGATTTTTCAGTGGAAAGAAAACGCTGTGTTTTGGTAAGTGTTTTTTAAGCATCGGAAAGGCAAACGTTGAGTTTCGGTGAACGTTTTTTGTGTCCGTTAATAAGAAAAAAATGATAAAAAGATATAAATTAAAGTGAACTGGTCATTATAATATATCCAAAATGTACACGCTTTATGGTATATAAATATAAGAAATAAAAACTACAACATACGGGCTGTCAAGTTGAAAGCATGTGGGCATATAAAAAAACTTTAAGAAAGTAATTATCAACATTGTGTAACTTTAAATATGTAAATCGTACAAATGTTACAGGAAGAAAACAACTTGGTTGGTTTTTAGATCAGCAGGTGCTCGCAGTGCAATTCGAAAATTCAAATAAATATATTTAACAAATAAAGAAGCCTAAGTCGTGTATTACACTGTGGTAAAACACGACGGGCATTTGAGAACTCGAGGGAAATGTAGAAAACACGAGCCGCAGGCGAGTGTTCTCAAATGTCCTGCGTGTTTTATCACAGTGTAATACACGGATTAGGCTTTATGATATAGATTTCACGCGCGCAAAACAATAAAACACGCTTTTTCTATGTGTTATACTCTGATAAAATATGGGTTTTTGACCAATCAGAACGCGCGCAGGGGTCTATCTATGTTATAATATAATTTATAAAACAGCCTGAGTTAATGTTTTCAAAATAATATTCCAAAACGTCTTTCAAAATCTCTCTCTCCAGATTAAATATGTTAAGTAATTCCAAAAGCTTCAAAATCTAACAACTGTACTACATTATTTAAGAGTCCAGCTGAAATTGTAGGGCCATATCTAGTAAACAGCACACCGAGGCTGAATATTCTCATTTAAGCTTTCTATACTGAGGTTTACGCGTCAAATAATTAATATATAAACTGGTAAAAGCTCTGGGAGTTTTTATCTATAAATTTTCATCTAGCTATGGCCCAGAATAGAAAATCAGTAGTCCAAAAAAAAAAAACCATGTCACCATCAAGTTATTTTTCAATTGATTTTTCTGTTCTAGGTTCATAATATTGAGACATAGATAAGCTCTTTTATTATATAACACCAGTGTTTTATTAGGATTTCTGCCACTGAGAAAATCCATATATTTTCACATGTAAAATTACGATAATTTCACATGTAAAATATCAGCCAATCAGAAATCAGGAAATCTTTGTAGACAGGACTGAGCCGAAGAGACGAAACACTTGCTCATCCATTGATATTTGATAGTTTCAGAACATTTTAACCATTTATCTTGTCTTTTATATTTTGAACAAGATACCAGACATTTTTAATATTTGTATTTATTTTTTTACTGTACTTTGTAGAGCTCCGAGTTCTCACTGGAGTATTTTAAAAAATGAAATACATTTATCGAGTTTTCGACTATATGGCATGGTTTTGGTTTATTGAATGGCTGATTTCTTGTTTATATAATAAACAGAATAATACATGGGCGCTTGAAGATATGGAATTTATCTTCTCGTGTTCACATTCGATATCTCACTCGTTCGCTGCACTCACTCGTTCGATATCGATGTGAACACTCGAAGATAAATTCCATATCTCCGCGCGACCATGTATTATTCTCTATGTCTTTTTAGGGCGTGGTCTATTAACGCACACACTTCCACATTAAATATATAAACTGGTAAAAACTCAGGGAGTTTTATATTGCCTCGGTGATAACTTGCATCTAGCTATGGCTCTGAATAGAAAATCAGTAGTAAAAAAAAACGTTTCACCATCGATCAAGTTATCTTTTCTGTTCAAGGTTCATAATCTTGAGACATAGATTAGCTTTTGTCTTTTTAGGGCGTGGTCTATTAAAGCACACACTTCGCTGGCGCAACCCCAAGACAAGGTAACCCCTGACCCCCCATGTCCATAATTGTGTAGAATGGAGGAACACACAGGGTCCCACTCCAAGCAGATGCCGCCTCTACGAGCTGGCCGCAGTCCTACCAGCACTTCTTCCACGTCATGGTCTCCATAGTTACGCAGTGGAGGGTAAAACTCCTTGATCTTGTCAAACATTTTTCTGATTGGTGCGTGATCAAGCGTGACATTTCTGTCCCATTGGTTGGGTTGTACCAAGCCACCTAACCAAAGCATGTCGTCATTTCTCGGTAAAATATACACAAAGTCTTCATCTCCCTGTTGAAGTTTGTCGTTCATGGCTGAGACACACATAGAGTGTGTCAACCTAGGCATCAAACTGCCATCGTTCCGGACTTTCAGTATCACCCCTGAAAATATTAATATAAAAAAAAGGATAAATGCTATGCGCTTATCTCCATTTTTCGTACTGAGGATAAAGCAACAAGAAATTTTTCTACCGCACCCATGGATGGTATGATAGTCCATCAGAGAGTTACCCACAGAATTAACTTCACCGGTACCCGTTTGTTAACCTGTGTAGAGTGAAGAGATCGGGGCTCTGAGAGAGTAAACAATCTTGCCCAAGAACACGACACAGTGATCCAGCGCACTACCCATTAGGCCATGGAGCTGTCCATTTACGTTCAAGTATGATCAAGATCAGATTTCTCCTTGCGAAATAGTAAAAAGATCACCGACAGGGGTACCCACAGTTAGCTATTTCTGGCATGTATAATGCCCACGACAGGTGGCGGGGAGGGAGAATTCCCAGAAAAATTGGGTGAGGGTGTATATACCGCTTACCAAACCCGTCCCCTATTTAAGACCAAACTCTGCGTTTTCCCTACCCTATTTACGACCTGACCCTTAAATTAATACCTTGTTTCATACATGCCTACCTGCCCTATAATGAGTTCCCTAGTTCAGACCAATATTAAAGGAACTGTGAAGGGGTTTGTTGATAGTCTTATCGATAAGGATGAAAAAAGTGGCTTCTTCTAAAACACATACCCAATTCCTGATTATGCAGTGAAAAAGCCATACCATATTTGTGACCACAATGGCCTAAATTGATACCCTTTTTCTGACCGAAACGGCTAAAAAATACTCTTTGGGGGCACACACTGACCTACATAGCCCATGTAAAGAAGTACCCCCGGGCTATAGTTTAGTGTTTGTTTCTTAAATCTACGATACTATCTGCCTCACCTCTGGACGGGTAAACGTCTTCATCCCCTGCCAGTTCTCTGGCACTGAGGCCAGAACAGTTGACGATCAACCGGGCTTTGTATTTAACCTTCAACTCTTCGGCCTGATCTCTTAACAGTCCGTAGATTTCATCTTGTACAAAGCGACAGCCGCGCTGATGACACCGCTGGTAAAGCCACTGCATGAAGTCAGCCGTGTCAATCATAGGTGCCATGTGTTGGTATGCATCCACAACACCAAACGCCGGGTTCACTCCTGAGAAAAGCAATAAATGCGTTGTTTTAGGTTCAGAACTTCACATGAGACGAAATAAATTGCGATTTGAGTCGAGCCAAACGGGTAAAACTCGACCGTTGGGTCAAACGTCGAACTCAGTAATTAGAATTTAGATCGACCAGCTCGTTCTCTCCCTCTGGTTATCCAGTCAGACGAACTCCGTTGAGTAAAACGTCGAACTTACATCATAAACTAAACTAGCACAGTTCAGTTCGTCTCATGTGAAGTTCGACGTGTGATCTGAGCCTTGGTTTCTCTTGCACGACTGAGCATAATGGTCAGCTCGTTCGACACAGCATTGACCGGCCCAGGCTCCAGTCTTGGCTCACCCTGTGTAAAGCTTCCCTTGGTCATCCTGGAGGAGTATAAATGAATACTCGCGAATTGTTGGAAGGTAATCTTAGACCAAAATACAATGAAGTGGGGGCTAAGTTGGGTACCAGCAATAGAGTTTAACACAGTACAATAGTTAACAATTAAACCACTCGTCCTCGTTTTTTTTCTGAGTATATATAGTCAACAAGAAAAAGCTGAGGTGACATCTGGCAAGAGCAAAATTTTCCCTTTCAAATATAAGGCATGCGCGATCGTATTCTATTAGCAAACGGTTTACATACACAACAAAAAACCGGCTGAAACTCTTGCTGCATCAAGTTTGCGTATCTTACCAGTCTGTTCAATAAGGTTCTCTGCATGTTGAAATCCAGGGAGATGACTTAGTTCATTCATTTTGTCCAAATGAGCAGGAATATCTTCGACTTTGTCTTTGAAGTAAAACACAGACTGTTTCATAAACACTCCTGTTTCTTCTGCACTGCTCATGGCCATCTCTACAAACTTAGCGTAGCTGTCCGTGCACCAAACCTTGGCCCGTTCTAAGGAATCCTCATCCACGTGACCTCCACATACTGCTGGGGGCCATTCCCACAAGGCACCGGCTATCTCAGACGTAATGCGATTTCCGGAGACTGGAGAAGCGAATTCCTTCGCTATTACTGTCACTCTGTAACTGATTTAACAGGAAACACTTTAACAAGCATCCACATACATCCTAACTAAAAAAAATCTGCGATAGAACTTTTGTTCGCATGAAGTATTAACAAGGTTTATTTTCACAATACTTTAGGCTTGATAATGACGTACGTTCAGCTCGCATCGAAACGTCGCCTGGTTTTGCGGCTTCAGAGTTAATAAAAAGAAAGTTGCTTGCAAAACTGTTATCTCCATTAATTATCGGCCTTTGCCATGTAACAGCGCAATGCAAAACACAGTTCAAAGGGGAGAACAAACCTTCCGGATAATAAATCTCGTATTAGGCATTATACTGAGTGTGCAATATTCGCGCTCTACATTTTTACTCGTTATTTTCTTTTCCGTTGCCTGGCGCCCTATGGGCTGACCAAAATACCACTAGACTCGTAAAACTATGCAGCGTTGAAACACAGTAAAATGTCAATCGATTTTACATTAAGACAGTACATTGATCTTATTAAGGCTGAAACAACTAACCGGGAAAATACTGTTAAGTGACAAGGAAATGATATAGCAATTTTATTGCCCTGTTTCCGTCACGCGGCAGAAAGAGACACAAAAATGTTGTTTGACCAAAACTCTGTAAAAACCACTGAACTATAGCGCGAGCTCTTGATAAAATACATGTACGCATGATCTCACTATAGCCGGTGATAATCTCAAGGGTGTTTTGCCTTCTTTTCGTCGATCACACGGTCTTTTTCTAAAAGAAAGAGAAAACATTTTCTTTGCGTTTTTATCGGATTTTAGTATAAATTACTAGCGTTTTATTGATCACGAATGTCGTTCTCTGGTTGACTACGCTTCTCACGTCTCTGCTGTTGTAGACAGTGAGTTGCTTAACAGTGTGTGATTGTTGACAAAGTGGTGGCCGCTTGTTTGCATTTTCCGGGTCTCTGTGAAGAGGATTTAGATAAAGTTTTGAATCACGAATCGAGTAGATTGATACTAAAACAATTTGATTATTTGCTCTCGATTTCTATGCGTCAGCCTCATCAACTATCACGCGATAGAAAAATTCAGTTGTTAAATAGAAACGCTCGTGAGAGTTTGAAAAAAATCGAAAATAAAGACTATCGAAACACTCGCCTTTGGCTCATATTCTAATAGCATTTCTTTTTCTCCAATCTTCCACTCAAAAGAAACACGGAATCGAAAAAATGGCTTCTATTTCTAAAATAAACATACTTACAGAAATAACCGATAAGATTAAAAGTTATTCCCTTGTTTGCACAATGAACTAGAAAATTGAAACTCTTGAATTTTTCCCGTTTCACTGATTATAAGGTTTGTTTCAAGTTTCAAAGAAAACATCAATCGGCGGGTGTTCTAAAACAAGAGAAACTTGAAGCAACAGTCAGCAAGTGACAGTAAATTGCTTTCTGCCCCCCCCCCCCCCTCCTCTTTAATTCGGCTTATCATAGGCCGTTCCGAAATTCAACAGGGAACTGGGGCGAGTTTCAAATTTTAACCAATCGACAAACTGACACCACCACATGAAAGATCATGTCGAGATTGATCATTTGACCAAGTATGATGTTTTTAGGGTGAACAGAAACCAAGTTATGGACCTTCAAATATGGCTCAAAACCCATACAAACGTCTCTAATTTTGAGACAGTGTCCCCCAAAACCATATAAAACCCTTAAAATTTTTTATCAGTTTTGTGACAACTGTAAAATCCCGTCATGCACCTACTATTTGAAAGAAGCTGAGATGAAAATCACTATGTTTGCCAATTTTAAAGAGTATCACGGAAATCATGAAAAATTTTAAGAGTTTATATGGTTTGGGGGGACGCTGTCTCAAAATTAGAGCAGTTTGTATGGATTTTGAGCCATATTTCAAGGTCCATAACTTGGTCTCTGCTCACCCTAAAAGCATCATACTTGGTCAAATGATCAATCTTGACATGATCTTTCATGTGGTGGTGTCAGTTGATCGATTGGTTTAAATTTGAAACTCGCCCCAGTTCCCTGTTGAATTTCGGAACGGCCTATTGAAAGTATGACTTACCCACGCTCCAAAAGTTGTAATGCAGAAGTCATTCCAATTACTCCAGCGCCAACGATTAAAATACGGGGAGTCCTGCGACGCTGATAACAAAAAATAACATTAACATATAAATTCTCCTTATCCCCATAATTGCCGATTAAAGATCCAAAAATTGAAAATGTCCATTTCGGCCTCGTCAGCTAACGTAGGTTAGATGTTTTGAAATAAATTTCAGAGGTTGCCAAGACAAAATTCAATATAGAAATTTTCCGCCTAAAAACTGAGGTAGCGTCCACAATACGCGAAGGAATTTGAAAACGCAGCTTTCCACACTAACGCTCTTCAAACCGGAGGAATTAATTTGAAAACGCCGGCTTTTGGTTTTCGTGTGGACAGAAAACGATGGCTTCGCGATAATCATGTGATTTCCCTGACCTAGTTTTTCTCAAACACAAATCTAAAATGACCGGTGTTTGTTCGGGCGTAGTTTGGACGGAAAACATTTGATGAGTTTTCAAAGTGAAACTTCCGTTTTCAAATTCCTCCGTTGTAGTGTGTACAGAGCCTTATTTTAGGGTCATCACCACGGTCAAGGGGAAAGACAGAAGAGAGATTTGAAAAGTCTCGGGTATTCATAAAAAAAAATTAAATTCATGTTTTAGCTAGTTCACGGTTGGTTGCTGATCGAACAAAACTGAGGAGATTAAATCGCCACTGATGGTGGAAAAGTTGGTCGCATCAAATTATAAGCTACATACAAAAAAAGTTTCTTAAATAAAGCTAAGTTTTTTAAAAGAAGTGAATTGGCGGGTTCGTTAGCTTTGTTGTATTGGGATAACGGTATATTTGAGCTTAATATACGAGGGTTGAACTGTTCAGGATTGTAGGAGCCTTGACACACAAACTTTTACATGAAATATATACAGCGACAATAAACAAATAAACTTACTATCAAAGTTTTTGAATAACTTGGCATCGCGGCTCGCTGCAATTCCATTTTTTTCTTTGAGTTGACTGAGTTGAGAAGACGATTTAACGAATGCAATTAGCCCAGGTATATTTTGCATACAAAGTTCGTCTCTCAGGTCAGTTCAATTTGTGAGAACGGAACAAAAGTTGATGCTTCATGTATATGACGCACTAGACATCAATAATAGAGTAAAAGCAAAGTACGTGAGTTAATGCTTAAAAAACACTGACTTGATTGGTTCTACCACCAGGAATGAATTTTTGATCACGTATGAAGCGGTCCAATACAGTGCAGTCGAGTCACAAAATAATGATCCCACGTACTGATTTACAACACCAAATGTCAAAAGCTCCGGAAGACAAATGTTGTCGCACGGCTAAAGTTATCATAGAAACGGTTCTCTTGCCATGTTGTAAACTTTCAACTTTGGCATTAAACTGATCGTGTACCTCAGTCTCTTCGCATCAACTGTAGCGTACGTGTGTCTCTTCACAACTCGTACCGATAGAACAAACATTTCCGGGAATGAAAATTCATCTCCACGTCACACTTAATCACTTCGCCTGACCTCATTCAAGACTGCTTTCGGATCATGAAATTAATTTAAAAAGTTCAGTCCTTTGTGGGTCGGAATATAAGGCGAAAAGAAATCTTCCAGCGGAGCTGTTTTCTAGAATGTGACCCGGAAATATGACGTGGTCGAATAACCCATCTCAAAAAGAAAATAATAAATAAAGAGTAAGATATCTTATCACTTATCCTTTCCTTCCTTTCCTAAAAACTTTTCACATTCAACTGCTACAACTGTTGGGACAAGGTTTCACTAATTTGCGGCCAAAAATATCCTGTATCCCGTTAATTCAGATTTCAAAACTTAGCAATTATTCTAGCTACTCGATATCTCGGCATTAATTTTTCTCCAAATATCTTGGATATATAATCCCATTATTGTACCACCTAAATATCCCGTACCCCGAAAACTCCCAATAATAGGGAGTTTAAGAAAACCACGATGGCAAAGGCAACCAGAATCGTCGCGAAACAAAAGGTTAATGAGGAGAACAATGCCTGTGCACGTGCGTTATAATTCTTGGTACATTTCTCTGCCGTCCTCTGCAAAACAACAACGTGAAATGACTAAGTTCTCCGTCGTCGACGGAACGTGGACGACGACGGCTAATTTTTCGTATTTCCATTTCGAACTGAACGCCGTTTTTCGAATTTTAGCTCAAGCACGTTTTTAGACCCATTGGCGTACCGAACAGATCAAGACAATCGCGACTTTCGCTCAACTTGGAGGCGTTTTACCGGGCTTACTACACTAACTAGCCCATATGACGAATAGTTGAGTTGGCGACATGAGATGACAATTTGGGCCAGAACCAGACATGACAAATTGGTGGGGACTAATTGTGTTTTTAAATTTTTTCTTGAAATAATAAACTTAGCCAAAGGAAAGAAAACGGCCATATGATGAATGTACATCCAGGAGATGCCACGTGATTTTAATCATGTCAACGCACTGAAACTGAAGACCCATGGTGAGTTATCAACCGGAAAAAAGCCGGTTCAATTCGTCACAGAGAATCGAAACTCAAAAAAGTTCTTAAACTTTAAAAAGAATGTACATGTCAAGCGTTTCGTGAGTCGAGAAGAAAAACGTGATGCGTTAGTCGCCAATAATGTAGACTCAGTGACTACTAATTAAATCAGTGCTCAGTAGAAATTGTCACTGAGCCGAAAAATGAAAGTAATATTATTACAACCGACATGCGCTGTTTGCTCCGAATCTTGTCAGGACATGCATTCAAGCACATCATTCGAAGATCCGCTTTTAATTCTTTCAAAAAAACGCAACATGGAAACGTGACGTGCTGCTAACTCTTAAGTTAAATAGGACGACATCGGAATGAAATTAAAAAAAAAAAGACACTAAAATCCTATTTGACCTTGGTTAGAATTTACAACGAGCTACGTGTGTGATTTTCGAAGTCGGCCGGATCTGAATTTTTAAATAAATTCTTGAGTCAAAATGCATTTGTGTGGGGGTCATTTCCAACCAGGTTATCAATTAATTTCAAAACAACTTTAAACTCCTCAGAAAGTTGTCATTAAATTGTCGGTAGAAAATGTCTAAGCTATATATATAGTTTAAATTTCTTCGTGTACGTGAGATACTGAAATGTTCACATCCGGTTTGTTGTCATGATCTTGCACAAGTACAAACTCAGAACTATAGCCAATCGCTACCTTTTTGAGTGGAGTCCAATTCGGTCTGTAATCATATTAACAAAATCAGACGACCGCGCAGTGGGAGTCCGATTTGCTTATCAAGAGTATGATTACAGACCGAATTGGACGACAAGGAGTCTTATTACTAATTAATCATAAAAATTACAATTTCCGAGAAACCAAGAATAGCCAAGTTCTGAAAGAAAGGGAAAATTTGCATTAAAATACTGACAAAGGAGGCGTAAATTGTTTAATGTCGCTCTGAAATTGAGCTTGGTTGATTTAAACTACAGCTTTGAATGTAGTTGGTTGATTTAAACTACAACTTTGAATGTGATTGGCTTATTAAACTGTCCGATAACAAACTGTCCGATAACAAACTGTCCAATAACAAACTGTCCGATAACAACTTAGCTAGTGAAAATAGGACTTTTTTAAACCAATCACAATCGAGAAAATTGTAATTTTTATGATTATAATAATAATTACGAAATTATCTGTTTGGCGCTGAATTCCTCTTATAAACATAACCAAACATCACGTACCGTCCTATGTCGTCCGTCCCAAGAGAGTAATTATTTTCTAGGGGTTGAAAAGGCCGGATACATTCCAACATTTTTTCCCGTTTCAGGTACCGGAATAAATGTTTCTTTACTTCACGCGTGACAAAGCGTTCAAGATGACTCCCCTCAGTAGGCAGCTTCAACTTCTTGCTTTGTTTAATATACTTAACGAGAAAACAATAAATAAACGGTACTCTCAATGTATTGTCTTTAATTGTCATAGGCTACAGCGACGAGAAAGCGACTGATTAAACTACTCGAGTGGGTAAACAAAAAATCAATCTTTCATAAATGAAGAATTCTTACTTTCTTCGGTTCGGGTGGAATGGAACTAAATTGCAATAAATAAAGAAAAAGCATGCGAAGCGGTGAAGCTCGGCGTATCTCGTCATATATATTAAATTTAGCTGGAATTAAAAAATCCTAGGATTAATTTTTTTAGCGTCTCTCCCCAGCCTCCCTCGCCGTTTCTACACTCGCTCCAGACCTTTCGTTCGAATGCATCGTTCGCGTTCGCAAAAAATACGACTGTTTTGATTGCAGTCTACTGGCGGCTCTGAGCAACTAGGAATGCGTTGCAGTTCCGTGCGAAATACCTGACTTTGCAGCTAGAGAATGCCAGTAGTTTTCCTAAGTGAGGGCTAGCTGGAGCTGTACACGTTAAGCCATTGGCTAACCAATTAATACAAATTATCCCAAATAGCATACAATGACATTAAATGGGAGGAAAATAAGGCTTTCTGGAGCAAAAAAATCAAAAGCTTATTGGAACAGATAGGATTAGGAGATCTCTGGATGAAAGCACACTATGTAGACATAGGAACTGTAAACATTATCAGGCAACGACTTAAGGATATCAAACTACAAAGATGGCTAAGTGAAATAAATAACGACATCAGAAATGAAAGATGCTAACCAAAGTAACAAAATGAGAACCTACCGGTTATTCAAAACGATAGACAATTACAAATGTGAAGACTACCTACATCAGGCCACCAATATACGACACAGAATAGCACTAACAAAACTGCGACTTAGCAACCACAAATTAGCCATAGAGACAGGACGTTATTCGAGACCGTTCAAGAAATCTGCAGAAAAAACTTGCCCATTTTTTAAATATATGCCCTGCTTACAAGGAAAACGATGTTCGTTACTAGATTATTTGGAAAAGGAATATAGAATAAAAATAAGCAGAATGTCACCTAACAGAATATTCATGTTTCTAATAAATCCCCCTAGCGGAAATGTTAAAATACAAAAACTAATACCAAAACATATATTCGAATGCTTTGAAAAAAGGAATGGGGAAGACGGCAAAAAGAAAATACTCTAGGAGGTAATTAATTAGTAACTTTTTAGCCATGTATATTTTTTGTTGTTTGTCATTTTTAGTTATTTGGAAATTGTGGTCGATATACCATTTATTGTATAAGACTCCAAATAAACATGTCTGTCTGTCTGTCTGTCACCAATCTAACGGCGGCAACTTTTCAAAACATATCTTTGCTTTCCAATCTACTCCCCGGCTTTTATTTCAGTCCAGTCTCCTTTATTTCTTTGTTTGGGCATTTTGAATTCATTTTTTGCGCAATAGCAACTGGCGTGATCAAAATTCTACCCTGACGGTCCTCAACAACCAATCAGAGCGGGCCAAGAGTTCAGCGGGCGAAAGAAGGTATGTATTTATTCAGGCTTCCCGAATAAAATAATAAGCTAGCCATTGCTCACTGTCAATGACGTAATGAAATGTTTTAAAATGAAAATGCTCAGGTAACTAGATTAATTTGAAATGCTGATTGTGAAACCTGGTTTCATATTTTACTCATGCTGGATCAGTTTTATTAACCCACTTGTTCGACAATGGCTATCGTCCACGATTTGATGAGAGAACTTATCTCGTTTATCTTTCTCTATGGATTTGACCTGGGAATGGATATCAGTGTGCTGTTCGAAGCGCAACAAAGCTATAACGCCTATCAGTTTTTGAAAAATTCTAACGACACTAGCGTGAACTACAATGAAAGCAAACAAATAACTTTCTGTTCAAGCGGCCCATGGAACAAAGATGACTACAACAGGGAGATCAAATCTTTTGGTGAGGCACTAGTGGCCATGACATTTTTCACCGCGTTGGCTTGTTTCCTGATCTTGTCGTATCTCGTGGGTAACATTTTGATTACTTATCGCACCTCTACCAGCTCGAAATCGGAAGAGAACCAAGGCGATAAGTATGTCACAGTTAAATTAGTTTTCGGGCTTGTTTGCAGCGTGTTCCAAGACATTCCCTTGACTTGCCTGGCGGCCGACTTGTACATAAGGCGGTCTGGTCCGCAAGGTCTCACTTGTTGGGCGTGTAATCGTGATGAAACTTGCGCAGATAAATACATTCTACACAAACGTTTCGACCACACAAGAACACTTGTGGCAGTTAGCCTTACAGCTGCGGCAGTCGTCAGCTTATACAAAGGTCTCACGACCTTCTACCGATGGAGTAGAGTTGATCATTGCCGCTGTTACGAGATTCGCGCGTGTGTGTCTATATTCGTGGGAGTTTGTTTCGCAATTGTTGTAATGACACCTTGCCTGGGTCTTCTAAAGTTCTCATTCTTCACTCTCGCTTCAGAATCTGGAAGCGTGTTTAGTGGAATCACGGACAGGCTGTTTATGATCGGTGTAATGATATGGGGTGTTTTTATCGTCGTCGCGTTTTGTTGTCCTTTGTTACGGTGCATGCAACACGTAGAGAGCTAAAATATGCCAGGAGAAGTTTGCTCGCAGAAGAGCCTACATGTTTTGTTGATGCGCTGAATAAGCTATTTATATCTGATGGTCGTGCGGTTTTTAAGATGTAGGTTGATATGTATCAATAGTATTATACAACAACATTATCTAAAACATCAATGATATAACAGAAATGCTAATTGCGAAGAATTAAGAGGTGTTCCTGTTTATCTATGGATGCGATAAAACATCGATAATAACGAATTGAAGGCACAATTCAAGTTTAGTTGATTTTTTTTTATCACAAAGTCAATTTTCGTTTCGTTTGCTATTTAAAGTTGTAAAATATTTCGATTCATTTCTGTCCATGTTTCAATTAGTTATGTAGTAATATTTGGAAATTCATTTCACATAATTGATCAGCATACAAGTAAACGATACAACTTACGCTATACAAGAAATTACAAAAATATTCGTTGAATGTTTTCGCAATATCGTGTTAGTTATAAGTTAGAGATCGTTTTAGAATTGAACTGAAGTCGTAAAGCTATGGGTGAAGCTGCTTTTTCGCTGCTTTTCAACGCCCGTTGCTTGGGAGAAGAAGGTCTGGATAAAACATTTCAGTGCATTAACACTTTTAATTTGCCTTCTATTAGAAATTATTATTCGGTTAATTGTGAAAACTTGGCCATGCAAAATGTACCATTTTTGTTGCAAAGAATACCATACTAATCAAACTGTGTAAAAGCAAATGTTGTTTTCTATTTTTAAGACTTCGCTAGCATCTTTAATTTTGCAATCTGTTGCTTGCACATGGAAAAAATTGTAGACAAAATATTAAACAATAACAGCTTATTTGCATGCCTAGACAATATTAAGTGCTTTCTTTTCTTGCGGCATATATTTCTTTTAGTTTGAGAGAAGCAAGTGAGATGGAAGTGTAGGTTACAAAATGGCGGAAAGAGTCGTGACCTCCGCCCGTATTCTCAGTAGGAAGTTTCCTTGGGTTTAAATCCATGATGGCTGACGGAATGTACATCGAAAGCTGATAAAACAAAGTCACGAAGTGCCGTGTTAAAGAGCCTGCTTTGTAAAACTAGGAGTGTTGAAACCAAAACAAATGCTGTGTAAGTAGTCATCACAGGTTTTCGTTCTCGACATCAAGTCGTTGTTTTCAAAACATAAAATATAAATGGCTGGTGATGCGATCAGTTCACCACTTGCTGTAAACAACGACGGCCAGTGTTTTTGTGCTGAATACAGAAATAATATATATTCAGCGCATGTGAATTCATTAACAAAATCCTCTATCTTGAGCAGTAGGATAGAACTAGAACAACGAACAATGTACATGAATAATTCATTCTTTTAAAACAATTAACAGTATAATGGTATAAATAAATAATGTTGCAGAACTTAGAACGGCATGGCATGAAGAAATGGCCAAACGGCCAAACAAATTAAAGCGCGGTAAAGTTAGACCCTTTATCAGGTACGTGGCGTTGTTTTATGACATAAAGGAAAGTCATCCTAACCAGAATTCTCGTTCATGTTTGCTAGCTAGGGTTATTTCATTATTTTCTGCACGTGAAAATTATGTCAGTAATACAGTACCTTGTACCCAGATAGAGTCATTGCCCTCAAATTGACTATGTCAGCGGTTAGTGAAGATGGCGGCTAGCGCCACCATATCAGTTATAAAAAAAATTGTATGCAAAACGTTGAAGTGAAAGCTTCTTACAATTACTTTTAGGGCGGGATTTTCAAATACACAATACTAGCAAGGAAAGTTACAATGTTTATAACCATTATCTTGGATTTTTAATAACAGGTGTTTATAACAATCTCGTGCAATTAACGCTTTCTTATTTACCATCCCGATGCGGTTTTTCTCAATGCAAAATAACTTCTTTTCACATCGTAATGCTGTTGCTGAAGTCCACAAAGCAGACATACTAACACGTCATAGCAATTTTCCAAAAGACCCAAAGTTATTTTAAACAATCGCGGCGATAACGGAATCCCAAGCAGGTACTTAAAGACAACAACCTGCAACTTGAAATCAAGGCCTGGATTAGAAACAAATCCTGTGTCTTCTTGAGTACCCTATCAGGCATGTCAATGTGTACGATGCTTACTAAATAGGCGTATTTCCAACAATTAAACCCCATGTCACCTTTCTAAGCCCACTTAGAGTTCGAGCGCTAGCGTGATATTTCGAAAAAACACCTTGTAAGGAGTTTTCAAGTTATGTCTGCTTTTGCATCCCGAACACTTGTCAAACCCATATCGTTATTTTTTTTTTAAGTCTGCAACAAGAGCTTGTAACCAAGCCTACTGTCACGACATAAATGGGACTGAAGCACTAGACGATAGCAAAAATAAAGCAAACGAAACGATCTGCTCGCAAATGACCGGAAACGAACTTTTTGCCAAGCAAATCTGCATGCGTTGAAGTCTCTTGTGAGATGCTCTCAATCTCAGTCCAGAAAAGGAGCGTGCAGTTTTATTTCGCTCTTGTGTCGTACGGAGCTACAATGGGTACCAAGACACTATCCAGCTTAGAGCAGCAGAAGCTCCCATGACTAGCACGCCAAGCACAACTAGAACGACTGGTACAAATCCCATAGAAACTACCGTCAGATGTTATTGAAGAAACGCTGTCCGCTTGTTTCAAACTGTACCAGCTGAATCGAACGATAAATCCGCCAACTATTGTCGCACCAAACTTGCGATTTCGCCTTTTCTCTTTTGTGGCCGTAATCCGTAGCGGGCTATTTGCCTCTCAGGACAATGCTGGATGTAGCAGCTAACAGCTAAACTTTGTAAACTATGAAGCCGCTGCGGTAACATTATACAAATATCACAGCTAAATCTAACGCTAATGAATATTAATTCGAAAGCAAATGTCCCCTCTATATGGCTAGATTTGATTGGTTGAGACTGATAGCTGTATTTATAATGTATCAGTGCGCTTGATATGAGAGACAATTTTTCATAATCTGTCACTCATCGTCTTTTAAATATTTCAACAACGTACGCCTCAACCAATCAAAACTTAAAGTTTAATTTCAACACGCGTTGTTGGAAGTGTCAATTAAAAAGTGCGACTTGGACCCGTAGTCAAAATCTAACAGGTACCTGCAACAAGCATTCTCTTCCAAGGTAACGGGGAAACTTCAAAGCTGTGTTCCGCAGGTGCAATCTTAGATGGTCAAAGTATATATTGCTTTTTTTTGCAAATGTACAGTCAGAGCAGAGCACTGGATTTGAGAGTTGCCTTAAACGGTAGCTTCGAAATTTCCGTGCAGTCCAATTTTCGTGCATTACTTTATTTGTGTTTCAAAGTTTCCATTTCAAAAGTTTTAGAAACAAACATATGAGGGACTCTGACAATTAATATATCACCCGAGTGTCTTCAAACGCCCGTTATTCACAAGATCTCGTTATACTGAAGAGTGCTAGCTAAGTCAAATGGTTTTGCGTGCTTTCGAGGCATTTTACTGACTTTATTTAACTACTTACTTACTTTATTTAATTACTTGATTGCATTTCATTTTTTATTCATTTCATACCACTTTTATTTATCGTAACTTGTATATATATACTATTTTTATTTATTTATTTATTTTTTTAATTTAATGTTGGCGTGATAACTGTACTTGACTGTATATAGTTGTTGCCGACAAAATAGATGTAGATGTAGATGTAGAATTTGACGAAGACAGGAACGCTTCATGAACACAGGGTAAAACTCGTACACAATTCAGTCATTTTTGAGTTTTTGTTTTTTTTGTAAAAAAAAATACCTCTTAGTCAACTGGTCCGCGCTATATTATGATCGGGTCAGTGGATGAGTGAGTGAGTGAGTGAGTGAGAGATGTACTGAACTGAACTTTATTTATCCACGGGATCCTTATCACTAAAAAGTGGTCTTCTAAAGAGCCGTGCGCATTAACCTTAAATATATTACCTAGAACTTAACTACTTAGACTTAAAAATTATGAATTATTAAGTATAAATTATGTACGTGCTATACTACTACTATAGACGTAAACCAATCAAATTGCCGCTTGTGAAGGTCAGTCATTTGTGGGAAGATTTCATCCCGATTTTAGATCGGCCAGCTTTGTTTTTCTACAAAAAGAAACAAGTAATCTTGTATTAGCCTTATTCCGACATTTCCACTGCTGCGTTTACTGCCCAGGACTTTGTGGGTGGGTTTCAGACGGGGTCAGAATTCGATACGGGTAAATTTCCTTCTGCGACGCAGGCCAACACTAACACGTCAACAAGGCTTTGCTTTTTCTATTACATGAAATTTCGAACTATTTTTAGTGCAAAATGCACTACTGGGATGGCGAGGGGACTTCTGTCCGTGATGGTATTCGCCAGGTTCTCATCAATATCATTTGCATTTCGTGCAGTTCACGAGAAAATAATTAAGTCCAAACCATTTATGTTTGCGCAAAATTTTTCAGTTTGTGAATGAAAGTCTCAATTCAGCCTGTGAACAGACTCTCTAGTCGAGGACAGGGCCAAGAGAAAGCGGGAAGAAAGAGGAGAGAAGAGAGAAAAAAGATTCATAAGATGTGTCGGGAATAACAGTGATTGCAAAGAAGTCCAAAACGGCAGAGATCACCAAAAATCACAACGGACACACAAGAAATGAATCGGAATGTTTAGCGTTGTAAATCGACCGTATTTCGTTCCCCATACAATCCCTTATAAAGTGTTCAAATTCTGAACGGCTCCTCGCGTAACCTACCACCGCGTCAGTTCAAAATCACCAGGGCTATTTCCGCACTGGACTAACGCGCGCGTGACGCTTTCATGAGTAAATGCGTACGTGTCCTAGAATGAATTTATTTAAGCTTGGGATGCCTGTGGTAAAACAAATTCTTAAGTTGCTTTCTTTTTCACTGTACATCGTAACCAGACAAACTTGTTGGATTAAACCTTATCATAACTGTTAGTAAGAGTCCACTGAGTGCTGCTACCTTCAGGGGCTTGTAATTCACAAAAAAATAACTCTTGTATTGTCACGCTTGCGCACTAACCCACTTAATGAAGTCCCCGCGTTAATTTCTCTTAGGCGTAAAAGTAAATCAAACGTTGATTATTCACGTGAACCCATTGTCAACCCCTCCTTCCACTTCATCTTTCAAGAACGCGTTGGAACGACGACTAGATTATATACTGAATTCT
The DNA here is from genome assembly GCA_964020085.1 of Micromussa lordhowensis. Lineage (NCBI taxonomy): Eukaryota > Metazoa > Cnidaria > Anthozoa > Scleractinia > Lobophylliidae > Micromussa > Micromussa lordhowensis. Next base: position 4,088,673 of record OZ026596.1, on the reverse strand, counting down.
AACAATCACAAAATACCATGCAGATAACTGAGGCAGTACCACTTGAATTTATTTCCATTTTTTAATTGACCTTTCAGCTGCAACATTTTATGATTTCTGAACAAAGAATCTTAGGTATATTATTGGCCACATAAAATTATGATTTGCAACTATTTGGATTAGGAAAGGCCTCATTCAAATTATTTTTCTGATTATAAATATTTTCTGCAACAATCTCCTTGTCAAAATCACTAAAGTATAATCATTTAATGTCATCTTGATAGGGAAAAACTGCATTCAAATCTTATTTCAACACACAGTACACTAATATATACAACAACAAAACTAGTTTCGTTTATGACCTCTTAATTTGGTCCTCATAACAGATTTAAATGCAAGGTGACTTCACGTAACAATGCATGAAATATAAACCTTGATACCACATGCTAAGCTAATAATTTTCAATTTTTTTATTTCTACTTATTTATTTATTTACTTGTTTATTTCTATTTTTAAGTTGCTATTATTGTTTCTATCCGGTTATATTATTGTCAGTGGTTATTGTTCAGTATAAAGTTATATTTTTGTGCATGGTTACATGAAGTCATCCCAAATTCAAATCTTTACTGGAGACCAACTGAACAGGTCACAGACAAAAAGAGTCTCGAAGTCGCATGTACTGTGTAACTGTGTATTGAAGGAAAATTTGAACGAAGCTTATCCCAAATCAAGATGCGGTTTGGTAATCATACTTTCTTGCTTTAACAAGTAGAACTTTGTGAAGGAGGCTACTGGGTGTGGTTTATATACCCCCACAACAAATACAATGTTTGGTGTAAGTGAGTGGCAACAGCATCCATAGAGGAGTGAAGCCATATTTTTCTCTGTTTTCTTCCTTAATGACTAGAGAAAGGCTTGAAAAAAGTGCTGTCCAGTTGTCCAGGACAAGTAGATTTGCTACCAGAGAAGTTACTTTTCATTCTCACTTGCCCAATAGGAAAAGGCCTAGGCAAGTTGTACTCCAACTAAAATTAATAAGGAAAACTTGTCCAGGGCAAGCAAAATTTGAAAGCTGATTGCAAGGGCAAGCTTGAATTAAAGATTTTTTTCGAGCCTTGTAGAGGAGTATGTATATAGTTTAACAGACTTCCTATCCCTCATCATTTTCAGTACCATGTTCAAACTGTTAATTCTCCTTCACTGTCCTTTATCTTTCTTGACATCAGAGTTCTTCGAGTTGATGATTACCATAATTCTCATCACTGGTTTGATTGATAAGAGACTAGCACTGTAAGGAGAAACCAGTGGTTGATCACTTGGCCATCTCAGTCACATTTGACCAGCTGTATAAATGCCACATACTCAACAACTATTTTTTTGAAAAAAAAAGGAATTGTTCAATCAATCACTGATCTCCACTGCTTTTCACTTGTGACAGTTTGGAAATGATTACGTAGTTTACTGCATTTAGTGTTGCTGAGTTAGGAAAAAAGTCAATAGAGGCTTGGCCGTCTTGTAAGAATTGCGTCAGACTGGCATCTAGTGGAATAGAACCTACAAAGAAGGAAAAAGTTATTCTTTCAAGGTCTGAAAACTGAAGATATAGCTAGAAAACTCTCCTCTGCGGAAATAGACTGACTTCAGTTTGTCAAATTGAACACATCACATCAGTGAGAATTTTCTGCAATTTGCAATGACCCCTAGAGTAGATCACAAACAATCTGTTCTGCTATGTGATAAGCTTCACACAGCAAAGAACTTGGTTGACATTCCTTAAGCTTCCAACAAATGAGACCTTCACATTTCCAGACAATATACACGTACTTCACTGCTTGTTTTTTATACTGATATAAACAAGTGCAATAAATGGTGAAAAGACCATTATCGAAACATGATCTAGATTACCCCTAACCCCTCTATCCCACTTCCTGTATAGTCGGCGGATGTTAAAAAGTACTTTTACCTAAAATGGAACACCATAGCTCTTTGCCAAGGCTTCACCTCCTTCTTTTAATTTGAAAACACATTTGTGCATTCCTAAAAGAAAGAAAGTGGAATATTGTTACATACGATGAAGATTAAGGTGCACTTAATAACAGCAAAAAATACAACAAGTCATAAATATGTTTTTTAATATCATACTGTATGGATAAAGGAATAACCTCCCCCACACATTTAAGGATGTTCAGCAAAAGAAATTGAGACCCTGTTTAACTGAAAAAATGACTTCCAATTCAAGGGAAAAAAAAAACTATGGATGGCACTAATGGGTCAACTGTACATCAGTTGTGTACATGTATTTCACCTCTGTGACACTGGAAGTCTAAAAGCATGATAAGCACAGAACTTATTTTCTGTTTAGCCGGTCATTTATGCACCACAATTTAGGTATGTACCCTGTCTAAGGGTCACACTGTGAATGCAATTAATGTTAACAGGGGCAAAAATGATACCTGATTTTAACAATTTAGAACCTCAAAAACCATACTTTATCCTATGACACAAAACCTGTATAGCCCATATGTGGGAGTACCCTCTCCCCCTTGGGTGTTGCCTTCAAAGAGCATCTGTATAGGAGGTTGACACTTACACTACAATGAGGACAGACAGATCCACTCATGTTCTCCACCACTCCCATGATTGGAATTACAGCTTTCTTGCAGAACGTTAGATCTCTTCTGACATCAGACACTGCCACACCTGAGGAACAACAGAAATGTTATTCAAAACTCCATCAAAAATGCTATATGTAAGTATTACATAGTTCATTCTGGTAAATTTCTTCCAAAACTGCTTCTGTTATTAAGCAATATTATTGAAGATGGAGAATTATCCCATGCCCAGGAACAACTGCTGATATTTTTCTTTTAGAGCAAAGGGGGAAACAGGGAGGGTTAAAAAAACAATTTTGCTAATTCACTCACACTATGAACTAATCTAAGGTCTTGGCCAAAAAGTAATTAGAGCCGATTCCACCTGAATTGATTGACTTTTACAGTCTTTCCCGTAAAACTTTGAACACCAGAGAAATTTCTGGAATGTTTATTGTTTCGCAACCAATCATATATATTTTCAATCAAAGTGAAGAACATGCCCACCAATTCTTCTGGTGATGGAATAAGTTCCAGGGAAGGTTTTTTCCTTTTTTGAAACCTTAGAGATGATGGCAGGTGGATAGCCATTGTACGCGGTAGATTACAAGCACAGTTTAAGAGGGTGGATGCAGGGTATCAAAATATGAAATTGTTAAATGTTTCCAAGCGATATGATTTATGGTACACAACTTTCGTTGAGGAAAATAGTTGATAAATCACAGGGTGTGACATTACTTCTCATCTCGGTGGCTCTGTCAGTACAGCAAGATATGGAATTCAAAATCTACCGGTACTTGATATTGATGCAGGGCTCAAAATAACGGCCGGTCACCGGACAATGTCCGGCCAAGATGACTATTTGTCCGGACAAAATTTGGGTTTGGCGGTCATTTTGACCGGTCAAGTATGCGGTTTCCAAATAATTCACTAGAAAAAAAATGTCCTTTATTTCTGGAAAATATAAACAGTGAAATAATAAAATATCTCAGCGGCTTGTAGTTACAAATAAGAGAATACAGATGAGACGGTTATGATCGTCGGCTTCGTGAATGCTGTGATGTGGCGTCTTAGCGGCTTGTTAAAATAACACAGGAAACATCAACCTCTGTAAATACGCTAAACAGACTAGACAACAATGAACATCGCATCAATCAACGTCGCAGTTACAGATTTAATTGTCCTCGTTAGCGTTTCTTCAGTTTATTTCCTACATGCAGTTTATTTCCGAGCATGCTGAGCAGCGGATGGCAGTGATCTTTCACTTGTAGCATGAGTCTATGCAGCCCTATTAGTGTTTGGTAGAAACTCGAAGTGTTTACAACCAAAATCGCATTCAGCGTAAGTGGTAAGTTAATATACAATTATGTGCAGGGTAGCTACAATAAAATGAGCATTTCTAATAAAATAATATAGCGAGTTTTTATTGTTGTTAACCCAGGCAAGTTTCATGTCAAGTAGAATTAATGCAGTCTGTGGAAATGAAAATCAAACATATTTACGGTGTAAGTGATACTTTTAGCGATTAAAACTTTTAAAGTTTTACATGTACCCTCTTTAACAACACATTTTTGTGCATATGAGGCAATATTTTTGGCTTAATAGGGAAATTCTTCAAAATAAGCAATTTCAATATTTTGACCGGTCAAAAACGAGACATGACCGAGCTAAAATTGGTTTGGCCGGTCAACATGACCGGCCACCGTTCAAAAATTATTTTGAGCCCTGTTTATGCCATTGGACGTCCTTATCGAAAACTACAAACTCTTTTAAACATGACGCTATTAAATGACAATTATGACTAATGTACCTCCATGTTCCCATCTTCAGTTCCTTTTTGCTTTGGTCAATTGCACTCTGATATCAAACGATAAACATTATGTGAGTTAATTGTTACGATAAAATGTACAAGTTAGAGGCCAATGATGACACCCAGTTTAGTTTAGGAGAGGAATATTATAAATAAGAAATAAAAAACATGTACCGTGTTTCTATCAAGTTTTATTGCCCACGAGGCAACCGAGCGAAGACGCGAGGCTGGCGAGGCGGCAGCATTATAGAGCCGTGCGAGAGTATTGTCTAGGCGGAAAAAATCTCGAGTGATCGAGAGAAATGTTTGTAAGGTAACATTCCTGTTGTAAGGTAAGATTCCCGAGATTCCAATGACGTAGTGGAAAAGACATGCAATGGGCCAATCATAGCGCGCAGAGATTATGATGTCAAGGCCGCATAGCTCTGAGCGTCGATGCTCACCAGCTTTCAATATTTTGACCGGTCAAAAACGAGACATGACCGAGCTAAAATTGGTTTGGCCGGTCAACATGACCGGCCACCGTTCAAAAATTATTTTGAGCCCTGTTTATGCCATTGGACGTCCTTATCGAAAACTACAAACTCTTTTAAACATGACGCTATTAAATGACAATTATGACTAATGTACCTCCATGTTCCCATCTTCAGTTCCTTTTTGCTTTGGTCAATTGCACTCTGATATCAAACGATAATTGTCTAGTATTCTGGTCGAGTATTGTCTAGGCGGAAAAAATCTCGAGTGATCGAGAGAAATGTTTGTAAGGTAACAGCTTTGACATTCATCAAGCGGAGTTGAAGTCAAGTTTGAGGACATTTGCCGGCAATTTTTTTACACGGCAAAGAATTAGAAATTAGAGGCAGAGTGGCTATAATGTTCAAATTGAAGTCAGCTTTTGACCACGGGACGCGACACTCACAGCGATAAACTGGAAAAGATAAATATCTCGACCTTTCTGACTGTTGACGCCTATGAACATTGCGAGACCATAAGACATTTTAGGTGATAAGATCGAGTTTAATTTTTTTTCTTTATTTGTTTCTCGGGGTCTGAGTTTTTATGACACCCAAACGCAGATCCTGAAAACTCAGACCCCTGGAAATAAATAAAGAAAAACAAGGTTTAAACTCGTCTCAATCTTATCACCGAATCAAAAGTGTTTTATGGTAACACAATGTTCAAAGGCAACAGCCAGATATTTATCTTCTTCGGTTTATCCCTGTCGCGTCTGGTGGATACAAAACTGACTTCAATTTGAACAACATTATAGCGACTGTGTCTGTGTCTGTGTAAAAAATTTGCCAGCAAATGCCGTCAAAATATCGGCTGTTATTTTAAACCTTGCAAGTGATAAACCAGACAGCGATAAACCAGAGAAGATAAATATCTCGCTTCTTTCTGGCTGCTGCCTATGAACATTGCGTGACCATAAAACAAAACGTGATACGAGCAGGGAGACAAGTTTACAATATAGATATTTTCTTAAAAAAATAATTTGAGGGGCCTTAGGTTTGCGTGACACCCTAATTTTTACCTGCTTTTGTAAGGTTTATTTGTTTTTATTCCTAATTCTAAGTGAGTGTACTTTAGTTAAGTGACATTGTCAGTGATATATTCAGCGAGCTAGCAAGCTCAACAATCGGCCAGCGAGCCAAAAGAGTACTCGGCCTCCGTGCCAAACTCCGCCAGTGTGCCAAATCTAGACAAAGCAGCAGACATCAAGCAATCAAAGAACTAGACTGAATTAAATCAAACCAAAGCTAAAACAAATGACAGCTGTAGCAAACTATCGGCCAGAGACCCACACCACACGAGAGTAAACTCGGTGAGCCAACTTTGTCACCGCAGCAAAAAGCGATCAAAGAAATATTTACATCACAATTTAAGACATTTGACGTGAATACTTGACTACAAAAAAGTGGCGTGCACAAAGCATGACCCTGTTTTCAGCTCCAAATTAGTATTTGTTTTGAATGGTTGCTCGTTGGCACTTAGCAAGAGCTACATCTAGTTATAAATCTACCACCATTTTATCATGAATGTCATTCTCTGATTGGCTATGCTACTCACTATCTATTCTGTGATAGATAGTTAGTAGCACAGCAGCATGGGCTTGTTATCAAAATGACGGCTACACCTTGGTGTTTTTGAAGTGTCTGTGAAGAGGATTTAGAAAAATTTTTGAACAACTAAGAGATTTATACTAAAACAGCTAGATCATTCAATCTTGATTTCTATGCGTGACAATTTACTCAGGCTGTACGCTCATCAACTAGCAAAGCTTTAGCTAGTTCTATCACTAGGTTTCAATTGAGTTGTAGAAACATGATTTATAACCAATCAGGGCATGCAGGCTGCACGCTCATCAACTATCTTGCGATAGAAATCTTGAGCTCATAATCTAATTGCTTAATAGAAACATGAGTAGAAGTTTGGGAGAACGAGAAGTGCCACGAGAACACAAACTGCAAACGAGTGTTTCCACAGCTTTTTCCAAACTTTCTCTAATGTTTGCTTAACTCAATAGAAACATGAGAGAACATGTTTTCTGTTTCTTTTAGAAAACAGAGCGATGAATAAAGGAAACAACTTCTTTACTTTGATCATCAAAATGTAAATTCTCATTGCTCGCACCATCTTTACATGTACTTCAACAGCTTTTTGCTAGTTCTATCACTAGGTTTCAATTGAGTTGTAGAAACACGATTTATAACCAATCAGGGCATGTATTTTCCTAGAAATGTTTTCTAAATTGATACAAAATTTAGATGCTGTCTTACCGCCAAGTCAACTTCTACTTTATTTTCTATGAAGGATTTGTTTGCTCCACCCAACTGCATTTGAATTATTCAGTTTCCTAGAATTTGATAACATACATTGCACTAGGGTTAAAAATAAAATATTTGTTCAGTTTAATACTGTTGCAGTGCAGTAAAATGTTTATGTGTTCTATATATGTATTACACATAATAATCCATGGCAGTGCCAAAATACTGTGCTCTTAGAGCCATTGAATCTGTGGCGCCCAGCTCTTATCAGTACACTTTACATTGATTACATTGAGATCAGATTTGAAACCCCTCCCACTCGATAACAAATAGGTTAGCCCAGGACCCCCTTCCTTTTTTGCAGTGACAAGTGACGTCTAAATTTTCTCACACATAACCCCTTCCACTAAACAATCAAAGTCACTGATAAGCATAGCGAACGTTATGCGAGTGTGATGTAGAACTGCTCACCTTGGCTGTTTTAGGCTGATTTAGGGTGTACATTAGTGCAGTCATCTCATTCAAAGTTAACACAGCACCACAAGATAACTGAAAATAAATGGTATATTTAATTTAGTGCATTGACTTTATAAAAATGATTACTGAACTATGCATACCACAATTATAATGAAATTGGAAAAAACAACAGCACGGCATCAGTTCTGTAACAGCAATTCAAATTTATTTCATACCTTTACAGCTCAGGTAATGGTTTCTTTTTGATCCTGTCCATGGCGCCTCTTCCTCTCTTTCACCTGATTCACAGTGAACAAGAAAGTCTTGTCAGTTTTGAATTTGGGGAAAGTTGATTTAAAGATATTTTTTGCTGCTTCTTGCTCTCGAAACAATGCACATCACCACTACAGTACTTACAAGATTTCCTACCCTGCGGCCTTGATTTAAACCATAACTACATGTAATAATGACACTCCAAATAACAAGGTGCATATTTACCTGTGTGGTCAGTGAGTTAAGCTCAGTTTTGCTTCTAAATCTCTATAGCTTAAGTACAAAACAAATCTCAAACCAGTGCTGTATTTGAAAACTCTGTTTTTAATATATGTTCATCATATACAACACATACTGTTCAAGAGTGGGTGACTACTGTCCATTTTTGGTCTGGCAATTAAATATTAACGTGCTGAACTTTCTCAAACCAGTTTTTGAGCTCATTTTTACTTGGCTATGGATCTGGCCAGATAAGAATTGTAAACGAGAACAATTTGGTTTGTACTCTAGTGATTTATTTACATTAATACATTGTTGGGGTCTTTTCCCTCCAATTTTTACAGGTCCCTGACTAGGGAGCACCAAGTAAAACACAGGCGGCAGAAAATAATATAAAAATGTAGCCGCTAAGCCGGACTGTTGATCTCACTAAAAAACACAGTACATGTTATTCTGTCTCTTCATGTATAAATGCTGTCTTCAGTCTTCTTATCTCCACTTTCAGATCTTCAATTTGCTACAGCATATAAAATCAAAAGCTTTCACTTGTGTGCAACGTAAAAGAAAACAGCAAATCAAAAGGCCACCAAACATGTACTGTAATGTTCTACCTACATTTCACACTCACCTAAGCAGGAGATTCCTCCAATTGAGCATGTTTGGAGCGTTGCTCTTCCAGAAGGTGGCATAACTTATTCCTTTCTTCAAGTTCCTTTTAATTGGTGAAGATTACATTGTTAAATCACTTGAGAATCAACCTTTTTTGTCTAAACCACAATAGTGCAATAACCTTGAGGACATAAAGTAAAGTTGTGTTTACTTATTCAATTAACGTTGTCCGATCAAAGTTTCAAGTTCAAAGGGCAAGACCTTCTGGCTGCTGGTAAGTACTTACTTTTCGTAGAGTCTTCCGTAACCGATCTATAGACTCTTTGTCGTCACTTACAACTTTTTGAAGTTTGGCAACTCTATCTTTACTCTAAAGTGAGGATATATATAAGAGCTCAAAGTTATGGTGATAAGTGATTTTAAAATGTTACAAAACTGCAGCACTGCTACCACAAAGTATAGATATTAAGTAATAACTGCATAAGTCAATGTCCATAAACCGCGGAAAGTTCCAAATGTAAGTAAACAATAAGAAACTCGGTTTGCTGCCATTTTCCTGACATCAAAAATGTAGAAACATGGGTGGATAGTCTTACTGTCAGTTGGAAGACAAGAATCTTCAGTTGCACTGATTTCACACTGTTAGCTTTGTGTTGTAGAGTTACTTGCTTTAGTGATACTTACCTCTCTACAGGCAATTCAGATGCTTTGCACCCGTGCAAACTCTTCTGACAAGGTGTTTTGAGTTTGCTGAAGTTCGCTTTCAAACGCCTTGTTCTAAAAAAGAAATTTTGGCAGAGTTGTAACAATACTAAATGAGTGACTTGTACATTTCAAAAAAAAGAAATACATGTACGTCCTGTCCAAAAACTTACCAATTTCGACATTTGCCAAACTTGAGCTCTCTCTGTCGCCTGTTGTCTGTTTTAAGTATTCAACTGGAAGGACCTTTAATTTAAATACAATAAAGACTTTGCTATAATAATAAATTCTAGGTTACTTTCAGACCTTCAGAGGTGCCTTCTGAAAAATACTTTTTTGCGCGCTGCTTTTACGAAAAGCTTGGTTAACTACATGTATATATTATTGTAAAGACTGTTGAATCAGAAAATAGCAATACTTTTTGCCAATTCATGGTTTGGTAGGCACAAGCAAGCCTTAAAACATAAACATGACTGTACTTGCTAAACTGAGTTAACAGCCTTTGTGTTTTAACGCAGATGTCCAAACTGACTGGCTACATGATGGGCTAACATAGTGAATTGAGTTGCTTACACGTAGGTGATTTGCTTAGTAAATCCCTTTTAAAATATTGAATTTGGTGTGAAAATAAATGATACTTTGCAAAATAGGCCCTTGAAGATACATGTATCCAGCTACCAACAAGAAGCAGTCAACACTCAGCTCACACATACAAAGATAAATTATGGGATACTTACTAAACGGTTGTTTTCGCTTTCCCGAATCTGCGACTCATCTCTTCCTTCATCATCTGCGGTACTGGCTGATTTCTGACCACACACATGAAATTAAACCAGCAATTATTATTAAACTGGAACTGGTGAGATCACAATGAATTGCTGCAATAACTTATTTACGTTCAGGTAAACAGTGAGTAACGTTTCTTACATTGAAATGTTATATTAGCGTTTTTACATCAACTTCACTATTGTCGAGGGCAATGAGGTCACTATATATTTCCTCCTCCGGCATGGTGGCGGACACAAACAGAAAAAATAGGAGTTGAACTCATTGTTGAACAATGTATAATAAAACAATTATTAGATTGGGTTTTTGTGATATCTGGAATAATCAAGGTCTCAGTAAGTGTTATCAGTCTCACTTACCTCGACCTTGATTATTCTGGATATCCAATAATTATTTACAAACACTCTTTTACTGTTACATATCAAACAAAAGTATGAGTGTCATTACATGATGTAAATTGAAGTATATGCATGATTTAGTGAATGGCTCCCACAGAATGGCTTTAGAAGCCTGGTGAAAAACCTTGCAAGATCTTTAAAGATCCTTGAAGATCTGCATTTAAGATCTTTGTTGATCTTGATGAGGATCTTGTAAGATCTTCATGCAGTTCCTCAAAGGTCTTGTAGGATCTTGTAAAGATCTTTCAAAGACAATCCATTAAAATTGTTATGACTTACCCAGCAGAATGCCGACCAGTGTATGTCTTTTCCCTCTACATTCATCATCCCTAGAATTCTTGGTCCACGTAAGTCAACATCCACTATTCCAACCTGGAAGATAACACAAAGATTAATTAATATTTATTGTGATCAAAGTAGTACTGCTGTACCGATGCATTCTTGAAGACAATGCTCTGTTACCATTGGCAGATCCACAGATTTTCACCGGGGTGACTCTGGGGTAGGGGGGAGAAAGACAGAAGGTGTTAGGGGGAAGGCAAAGTTGGCATTTTGCATCCAAGACAGGATTTTTGCCAAGTGTCACCAGTCCACACATCACATGGCAATACTGTAAATATTCTGAAAACAAATTTCTCTCCCAAACATTAAACACGAAAACAAGACCAATCCAAAACATAGAAAATCGTCCGATAAAGCTTCTCACTCCAAACGCCCCCAGCCCCTCCCCCTGCGTACGAATAAATGACTTAATGTAGGTAAATGTAGAAATGTAAATCATAAGTCAACAGAGTGCAGAGATTTCAGCTTACCTTCTTTCCTTTGTTGTAAAGAGTCCATGCTATCTGTGTCGTAAACAGTACTTTTACCAACTCCTCCTTCACCAGACAAAACTAGAATCACGTGCTTGATAGATTTTAGCACTTCTTCAAGAGTTTGCTCCGACTGACCTGAATTTCACGAACAAAAAACACATTTTAACTTAGTGATAATTACAGTCAGCGTCTTTGCTTTACTTACCTACTCGGACTCTACAGAGAGAGGACAGTTCCAACAATGTCCCTTAGAAGCATACAAACATTGTCTTTAGCCTTTTGACAAGAATGAGGTACCGTTGTTGGGCACATTTTCCAGCCTCAACAACATCAAGGACTTACACTTCTGCCTAGTTTTACTATAAAGAAAATAGAACAAATACATCCTTTGTGGAAACAACAACTCTTAACACATTGGTTGCACGACAGTTCTCACCGTCCGCCATCTTGAATTTGAGAAGGAAACTGCTGGCCATCCTCTCGTACAGTCGGCTCAAGAGGCTTTCTTGGTCGTTGACGCGATTTTTTCGGGCGAAAGTTTACATCAAGAAGTAAACTTTCGCCCGAAAATATCGCGTTGTCCCAAATAACTGCCCCTAGGTCTCCGAGGACGCTTAAAGGTTTGCCAATGAGAGTCATCTTCCGGCTTCAACCTAATCTCCCGGGGATTAAGCTGAGGCTGGGAGATGGCTGGCATTTCAGGCTACTGAAGGATATCTACGAAAATACAAATGAAATCAGGGACCGCGGAGGGGGAGGGAGGTCTATAGCACTACCAGTTTTTTGCTTGGGTTGAGTTTTTTAGGGCTCCAGATGACATGGATAATGGACGAATTTTGCTACTAAAAAGTAACAAAACTGAGGAACAGTAACCCCTTATGGAATAATTATATCCCACGAGCCATTTGAATTTTTTTCTGTATAAACACAAGCCTTCAGGCGAGTTTTTATACCAAGAAAATACCAGTGTCACGTGGGATATTCCATGTAAGTATACCACTCGAAAGCGACAGACAGCGCTCGCGATCGACTTGCCAAACAAATAGTCGGATTACCAAAGATGGTCGAAAAATTAAGTCCAATTTTCCCAGAGGTTACCAAAGCAGCTAAAGGTTACCGAAGATGTTCTATTTGCTGAATGATTGTCTGCTTCGATAGTGCTCCACTTGTCAAAATAGGTTTCCGAAGATATTCTGCACTATTCTGCACATCTTTCGACAGAGCTCGACTCGATTTCCGAAGATGTTCGATTTTCTCCGAGGTTACCGAAGATGTTTCATTCGCCGAACTAGTCGAATTTCCGAAGATTGTCTTCTTTGGGAGTATAAATACTCGGATTTTCGCGGAGGTTACCGAAGATGTTCTACTTGTCCAATTTGTCGGATTTCCAAATATTAACTTCTTCGACGATGTTCGATTTTATGTAAGTATATATGAAATAATTCATATATTTGAACTGCGGTCATAGATGAAAGTGAAGAATGATCCTCGCAGTGAATTTTCCAATTTAAGCAACTGGAAAGAAGAAGCCTGAAAAAAATCAGGGCTTCAACGGGATTCGAACCCGTGACCTCCGCGATACCGGTGCGATGCTCTACCAACTGAGCTATGAAGCCACACATTGGGAGCGAGGTCAATTTGTTGAGTTCATATCTTCCCGTGAGGAGTGAAATTATGTAAGTATATATGAAATAATTCATATATTTGAACTGCGGTCATAGATGAAAGTGAAGAATGATCCTCGCAGTGAATTTTCCAATTTAAGCAACTGGAAAGAAGAAGCCTGAAAAAAATCAGGGCTTCAACGGGATTCGAACCCGTGACCTCCGCGATACCGGTGCGATGCTCTACCAACTGAGCTATGAAGCCACACATTGGGAGCGAGGTCAATTTGTTGAGTTCATATCTTCCCGTGAGGAGTGAAATTATGTAAGTATATATGAAATAATTCATATATTTGAACTGCGGTCATAGATGAAAGTGAAGAATGATCCTCGCAGTGAATTTTCCAATTTAAGCAACTGGAAAGAAGAAGCCTGAAAAAAATCAGGGCTTCAACGGGATTCGAACCCGTGACCTCCGCGATACCGATGTTCGATTTGCCAGATAAGTCCGAAGTTATTCTGCGCATGCTTTGACAGTGCTCGATTTGCCGAACTAGTCGGATCGATTTCCGAAGATGCTCAACAATGTTCGATTTTCCCGGAGGTTATCAAAGATTACCGAAAATGCTCTTTTCGTCGAACTAGGCGGATTTCCAAAGATTTATTTTTTCGACAGTGCTCGATTTGCCGAATTACTCGGATGACCGAAGATGTTCGACAACGTTCCATTTTCAGTGTCGGAGGTTACCCAAGATGTCCGAAGTTTTCCGAAGGTCACAAAAGATCGGTCGAGTATGAATGATACCGTGAGTGACTTGCTGTCTTCATTTCCAGTTCTTCAGTGCGTTTAGGTACAGCTCGGTGGATTCAAACACCCATAACAAGACTTCGATTAAGTCTGGAATAAACGTGGTATCGTGGGCAATCAAAAGTAAGAAATAGTCCGCATAGAGAGCTATTTTTCACGCATTCCAAGACTCTGCAGCCACACATACCTAGATATCTCTACATTACAATACATTTCCATATAATTGGGCTGATATAGCTCTACCAAGAGCCCTACATCTTCCTGATAGCAACACAAAGTCCTTAGTAAACTCATATAGCCATATGTATAACCAAAGTTTAAGCTTGGTAATTACATTCCAGAAAATAACTTTTAAGTACATTGTCATTCAAAACCTTACAAAGTCCTACAGGACCATACATAAATAGATATTTCCCACTGATTTACATAGTCCAATATAGCATTACATATAGGTAATTGACTAAGTGTAAGGTCAAGAGGGCTGGATATTAGCCAAGTTCTTTGTTCGTCGCGAGCTGGGAAATCACGGGCTTCATCGTAGAGAACATCCTGAGGATGCAGCAAGCAGCTTTTTCCTGTCTTATGTAATGCATAACAAGTCAATAAACTGTTTAGAAACAACAAAAGAAAATAATTAGTTACTTAACTACAACCCCACAAATGTTAGCGTAACTTCAGCACTATCCATAAATTTTCTTTTCATGAAGAATTTCTTCTCATTCTCGATTAAGCCAATAACTAAATATTTCTTTTTCATGCAGAAAATAGAAACTTGGACAACATGCAAACGCTGCTGAAGCACACTAGTCCACTTTGACGTAAGAAAGACTCCAAACCAGTCTTTATCCTTGGTATACATTAGGCGAATCATTAATTCGACATACAAACTACTTCTGACCTTGGCAAAAATATAATATCAGTTCAATAGCCAATGACATTATAGTTATTGTATAGGAACATGAATTGCTTAAAGCTCAAAAAAGCTAAACAGGAAATAGAGGCTCGTCTGATCCAATTCGTGGTTGATCATACAATCGTAAATTGTATCAACATTTCTTCCTTCCTCCAAGTTACTGAGAAGTACAACTAACTCTCGAAAAAACCCAGATCAAGTGTTTGTTCATTCTTTTAGAATTTTGACTGCAGAAAAAAAAAACAGAAATTAAACGACAACCTGCAACCCCAGCTTGAATACTGACACAGTCCTCGGTGGGTCCATATGAGCCAGAAGCGCTGAGGAGAGTACAGGCCCGATCAGAAATCAACCACCCTATTCCGAGACTCCATCCAGACTCATGTTTCCAGTGGATTGTCGCAGGTACTCGCGATACCTGCGTGCTGTGTCCAATAGGATAGGTTTCCAACTTGCGCGGCACGGAATGCCTAGTCGACTTCTCGACTGCAACCACACCTCTGGACGTGAAAGTAAAACAAGCACTAAGAGGAGCGCGCGAGACTCTCCACCCAGCTTAGGAATGCGGGATTGCCGTCTGCGATCATTCCAATTTCAAAATGGACGTTTTAATGGCTCGTTTTAGCGCTGATCTTGATCGGATTTTTCTAAGAAACAAGTCGACACCTATGTCCTTATTTACTTATCCTATCGTTACCAGAATTGTTCACAGCCGGCTTGTTCTCAGGAATCCGCTCTCCATCCCACTTGCCTGTGATTTCCCCGTTTCCTTGCATTCGTCTCTTCGAGACATTTCTCCGACCAGGAATCACAGCTCCAGTTTTTCCATAGTATGGATCCTTATAAGCCACAACTGAACCAGGCTTATGATCAGTAGACGGTTGCCACACCGATTTGCGTGATGTACGTACTGCATGCACAGTAATCAGTGCTTCAACGATTAATCTTGAAAAAATAGTTGGGTGTTTAGATTAATAATTCAAAAAGGAAAACTAAGTTTAAACGTTTTATGATGACTTGTTGTCTTCGGTCCCTTCGTGTCTTATCACAAATAGTTTTTTATGAAAAATGAAACTTATGTACGTGAGTGTAAAGGCAGATGTGCGAGAGTCGTCTCCTCGGATAAAGTAACTGCTTTCCATACACTCGATTTCTAACTCAAGCATCTTAATATAATTTTCAGATCATTCTTCCGCGGTACTGCTGTTGAAGTTTTTCTAGGAAAATTAAACATCGATTTTGTTCTGGCACTCTGAATTGCTGTCGAGCCCGGCGCAAGTCACTGAGAGTTACTTTCTTAAGACTGAGAGATTGTTTAGCCTTTAAAAATATCATATGACCAGTAAAATGTCCAGAAATGGTACTAGAATAAAGTTCAATCCATTTGCTGATGATATAGAATAAGAAACTCTTACTTACCTCTAAGAAGGCTTTTTCCATCGCCCTGCCTCTCTTATCTGTCTCCGCATACTTCAACATGGCGACTGTATCTAAATGTCTCACCGGCGAAGGACTCATAAGGCAGATTACATCGTTCAGCACCGTTTATCCTGTTTGTCGGTTGCCACTAAAACAATTAGTACAGTACAGTTCTGAAATGTTCTAAGTGGTGAGAATCACAGAGCCCAGCAATGCTTGAATCAATCCGTGTGAAAGAGCGTTGCCATCTTGTCAAGCGAGCTTTCAGTCTCATGGCTTCAAGAAACTTGTTCACGTGAAATGGCGATCTCGCTCAATGTCTAAACCAAAACTCGTTGTATCCTTTTAAAGCTTCGCTCGCATTGGTAAAAGTCAGCAAACCTGACGCGAAGTGGGTACAGCTCAAACTGGACTTAACGTCGGTTGAGAAATTTGAAAATGAAATTTGGCATAGGCGCGCATGGACAAAGGAAACTGTGTCGTTAATTTTGAATTTCATTATCAAATGTGTGAATTTCTCGCGCATAGCAAGGAATTAATAATAAGTTTTGTAAATGAAATCAGCGCATTTAAGTTCTCACTGCATCATTTACATAACTGGCAAAGCATTACTTTAGAGACCACTGATGGACTCTTAATTCCCTTGGCGTTAGGTTTTTAAATACACTGCATGATGCATTTTTAATTTGATCTCGCTTTCGGCCGCATCACAAGATGTTGACTTTCCCGCGCTTAAAAGCGCGGGAAAACAGTAGACGGAGCTGTGGGAGATTGACCAGTTCTATATGGTTCGTTTTCTACGTGTACTTTTTTCAATTTATCCTTAGTCAATAGAAATAAATTATAATAAAAAGGTGACTAACCTAGTTGAAATCTGAAATTATCTGAGATCCCAACTAAACCACAACAAGGTCTGAAGACATGATCTTGATTTTTTCAGCACTTCGAACGGAATCAGTCAAATAAACCACACAGAAAAAATGTTTTCTGAAGTATTTTATTTTTAAAAATACCTACCAAGGTCAGTGGCAATTTTCACAGGAAAAATAACCATATCAATTTGTAACGACCTGAACTAGACAAAACAGAGGCTTTATTTATTACGAAATTTCCTGGTACTACAACTATGTTGTCCGCCATTCTTCCAAAAAATCGACTCTACATCCAATCATATTGGTAGAGGCCAATTTCTAAAATAATCAAAACTATAACAAAATTCTCAAATGCGATTGGCTATCAGCAGCCTGATTTGAGCATTAATTGGACAGTTGCACACGTCATGCTTGTAATTGGACAGTACGCGCCATTTTGCGCACGCTGTTTCGGTGCACTTTGTCGAGTAAACTGCTTGGTTTTTCAGCATTCATAACAACGTTTTAATATCGTTCAGCGCTCAATCGATGCTTTGTCCCTTTCTCGAATTTTGTCAAAGTTTTGATTAATTGGTAACAGGACATCTTGTCGTCCAATTCAGTCTGTAATCATACTTGTGATTAACAAATCGGACTCCCGCTTCGCGGTCGTCCGATTTCGTTAATCACTCGTATGATTACAGACCAAATTGGACTCCACTCAGTCCTATTACCATTATTAATTCGCGGGATATCATTAATAAATAAAATTCAAGTCATGCGTAAAATTCGAAAATATATTAGACTCCATAAATAACAGAAACGTTGTTTAGCGTTCTGTTCTTCGTACAAGTAAATTTTGATACAGCTTATTCCAAGTTCTCTGCAGGGCCAAAAACGAAAAGCGACTTATCCATGAATAAAATCAGACAACGGCAGGGGTAAAACGCCGAACGCCGAATACATTGTTTGCTTGCGGTTAGTTTCACTCATGTTTGCT
The DNA here is from genome assembly GCA_964020085.1 of Micromussa lordhowensis. Classification (NCBI taxonomy): domain Eukaryota; kingdom Metazoa; phylum Cnidaria; class Anthozoa; order Scleractinia; family Lobophylliidae; genus Micromussa; species Micromussa lordhowensis. Next base: position 4,070,672 of record OZ026596.1, on the reverse strand, counting down.
TGCGGTTAGCTTTTATTTGTTAAGGACAGCACATATGGACCTGGCCAACAAATAAAAGCTAACCGCAAGCAAATTTGAGTGAAACTAACCGCAAGCAAACAATGTATTCGGCGTTCTGCGTTCTGTGTTTTACCCCTGCCGATCAGACAATATTCACTTTAGCCACGAAGAGCTTTTAAAAAAATGGAGCAAAAGATCTCTGAAGAGGCAAAATAGTTTCCTACTACCGTTGGCTTTTTGGCTCTTTAGGAAACAAAATTTGTGGCTATCGTAAAGATAAGTTGGTTTTATCAACTGAGTTGATAATGTGAATTGGTCGCCGTAAAGAGATTCGAAAGCTGACGTTTCGAGCGTTAGCCCTTCGTTGGAGCGAGGCGTAAAGATAGCCTACTTGGTGCGAAAAAAGTTAAAGAATAACGGAATCTGGCCTTCGCTAGCCGTTTTCGTTTTGGCCTTGTCCAACACCTTCATTTGAGAGCCTGAAATAAGCTTTTGCACTTAAATAATAATGATAATGATAATGATAATGATAATGATAATGATAATGATAATGATAATAATAATAATGATAAGAATAATATCACTTGTACTTAGGCCGTGTGTTCTATTAGGATCAACTCTTTCTGGTTGGTTGGGTTTTTTTTCGTATTCTATTGGGGGAAAACCGTTTACGGTTGGTTTGGTTGATCAACTTTTTCAACGTATCGGCCTCAAAACAGGTTGAAACGGTCGAAAAAGCGTTTAAGTGATTATGTCGCGTGATTGTAGTTCACATAAGGGTTATTCCCAAGAGTTACGGCGTTGAAAAAGTGTTCTAGTGAGAAACGTCAACCGTATCAACCCAAACCAGTTGCGGTTGAAATGGTTGATCCCAGTAGAACACGATCCAGGTTACGTGGTTTGCATCAGTTCACTATCACGTCCGGTTTTATCTGCATGTCTTCTTTAGCAAGTCCTAGTTCTTTTCTACTCCGCGGTCTGATGGGCGTTTTCTTGAGGCTCTGGGTCAGCGGACGTGGTTTGTAATACAGTGGCGATGGATCTCCGACTGAGCCGTCGGTGTCGGACTTTGCAACGTGCGATGCTGAAGTGATTCTGACCAGCGGTAACGGCATGGATAGCTGAGCACCTAGAATAACAGAAGTGAAAACTGTGCGTTAGGCGCAGGTGCCAGCGGATAGATAGATTGAACTTTATTAATGGCCAAGGGAAAGCTTTCTGCCAATTTAGTATTCCTATCAACTTGAAGTGAAACTTATATTGCAAAAAAACATTGTTGTGAGTTTCGCGCACGCACGTTTAGGCTCAGGTCAAGCCTTTAACTACGAGACGAACTAAACTGCAATTTGAGTCGATCCAAACGGGTAAAGCTCTACCGTTGGGTCAAACGCCAAACTTAATTCGATTTTAGATCGACCAAAACGTTCTATCCATCTGCTTCTTAATTCAGTCAGACGAACTCAGTTGAGTCAAACGAGGAACTTATCATGAGTTTAATTCGCTCAATTCAGTTCGCCTCATGTGAAGTTCGACGTTTGACCTCGGCCCAAGCCGGCTACACGATTGACGATCGCGGCGAATTTTTGTAATGAAAACTCTTATTGTGCTACCTTTTTTTTGTTGTTTTTTTTAATACGAGTTTTTTTTCGAGCGCACGAGAGCGGCCTCGAAGCGGGCGCAACTGAATGATCATTTTTGCCCTGACCACCCGATCACCCGACCACCCTCTTGCGTTCGGGCTTTTTTAAATCCCCTGCGGTTTACACCCCGACTAACTCAAGACAAACTAACACTGAGCTGATCTCAATCTTACCTTCAGGAGAATTTGTAAAGTCCTTCAGAGATTTGGATGTCAGTAAAGAGGTCCCTCCTTGGCGGCTTTGATTCCCGGACGGCGTGCTTCGCGGTTGGAAGTCAATGTTACTCAAAACGCTATAGTCACTGATACAGGAAATGGCGTCCAAAGGAACGCGTTTCTTCCCCGCGGATTTTGGCAGCTGCCTGCCTGACAGAAGTCGGTTCGAGCTACGGGAGCGCTGCGGTAACAGCTTCCCTTCGTTCAAAGGTTGCAGAGTTTCGGGCGACGCTATAGGGATAACTTGAATCTCGGAGCTCTTCCTCTCGTTTTTCTGCTCGAACTGGGTGTCCTTTAAAGCGGGAATTTTTTCTTCGCCTTTCTCTTGGACTTTCTCGTCCTTGCCCATGTGAAATGCCAGTGACACGCCTGAATTACGGCGCGTCACGGCGGACTGAGTCGTAGATACACCAGAACCGCGCCTGACCAAGGACGGAGAAAGCTGACCAACTGCGTTCTTTTTCATGCTTCCGAGCTTTGCTTGGAGTATCCGAGAAGAGCCTGAAAAATTAATATCATAGTATTAGGAGGGTTGAGGTAAGGTAAGGGAAGGAATTATAGGTTTTAAATTCGCTATTTGACACGCTCTGACTAGTTTATTTATTTACGCTTTCTCTCTTCAACGATTCATATCCTGTTTGAAAGGCGTGTCTTGTTCTCCGAGGACTTCATTCATTTCATCATTATGGGCATCTGGGATTTGATGACGTAACAGTACGGAGGTTGGCTGTGCATAAGTGAGGCTCGTTTATGAATTTTGGCGCGCAAGTATTAACCAATCAGAGACACCAAACGATCTCTACAGCGCTATGCCACCATAAATGGGATTTTTCGTGTCCAATCTGAATGCACACGTGGAGTGAAACGCCTGTCTTATGCCCCATTCACACTAGCTTAACTAAATAAGGTTTGATTTTTCCAATTTGTCGATTACGCTTTGCAGTCATTTTGAGTAGACAAATTTCAAACCACCTTGCTAACATACTTTAATGAAACCGACCGTCCGTCATCTGGAATAGTGTACAGAATCAATTGCAGTCAATGCGATTTTGTGTACTATGGCCAGACCGAAAGAGCACTGAAGACGCGGGTTTCTGAGCACAAAAAGGCTGTTCTGATGTTCGACCATAACTCCAAAATTGCGTGCCATGTTCACGAGCATCATCATCATATGGATTTTGAAAACGTTGAAGTCGTCGGTCATGAGGAGCATTACCATCAGCGGCTTTTTCTGGAGGCTTGGATGTCCGTAAAAGACCCGAACGCTGGGAATGATCACATGGTCATCCCAGAAGTCTACAAGTGCCTTGCACGTACTTAAATTCTCTCGAGTCACGCGCATACAGCACGCGCAACGTTTCAATTTAAAAGTTTTTAAATCGCGCGTAACATCAAGCGGTTTTTTCAACTGATGAAGGCTTAAGAGTTAGCCGAAACGTCTTACCGTAATATACAAGTCAGTGACAAAAAACAACACTTTCATAAACTAGGTTTTTATCTTGTTAAGTTGTACCTGAGGTGTGTACGGTATGTGTAACTAATCTTTAACTTTGTTTAATTAAACCACTTTCAAACATATTTAATATGTTGGTGTGGATGGGGAAAAGACAAGGGAAAATGGAATGCTACCCGGCTCTATTCCTCAATTGACTTGTATCTAAACGAACGCCGTTGGACCTCAACATTTGGCTGCCTCTCACCTTCACTACTTTTCTTGTCGCTTGCTGTGTCATAGACTAAGAAAAAAAGAAAAAAAGACTTTAAACGTTGTTTTTCCATAGCCCATTGCAGAAACGTGAGAGCACTGGGGCGAGTTTCTTATATTGATTAGATTGAAAATCTAAACATTGCAACTGAAAGGTTTATGAATGAAAAGCTACCCAACCAAGTTTAAGAGTTTTCAAAGGAAAATTGTCCAAATGGGAGCCTTCCAAAAGTTGCAAAATTCCATAGAAACCCTTATAATTTTGTGGCCTGTCTACCCAATCCATACAAACTCTCTATTTTGGGTGATATTTGAAGAGCTACCATTTTGCCATTTTCCTCCTCCAAATACCTCTATTCGTGGTAAGGACTCTCAAATTTAGTTGATCTTTCATTTGAATATGTTAGTTTTTCAAAAAAAAAACGGAAAACAACCATACTCTTTCCCAGTCCTCTCACGTTTCTGAAATGGCCTATTAGTGGAGGCTCTTGTGTTTGAATCAAGAAAGACCCAATAATTTAAATTCCAAGGCAAGCTAACCAAGAAGCCCAAGTAGAAAGGCTTTTATCTATAAATTCATTAACAGATACCCTTCGGGCATCAATGCTTACGAGAGTACATCAAAGGTTTCGAAAATCAATTTTCTCTTTACAATACCAACATTCTATCAAGTAAACAAGTGAAGAGGAAAGCGAACTCATCGACTAGGGTTATCCGTTTTTATCGCGATGTATTATAAAATTCTCAGAACTGACAATAAGAAGAGCATATGAAAATCGAAAAAAAGAATTTGAATTTTGAGTTGGGCACTGAAAGGGTGGATAGATCCATCACTCCATGTATGTCGATGATTATTTCGTACCTTTCTTTCCCATGGTGGAAGATTTCGCCATTGAGACACGGGATCGTCTGCTCTTTGTTTCCTCTACAAAAAATATAAAATACACGATGAGTAATACGGAAAATATCCACCTGTTGTAAATTATATTTAACATGGAATGTAAAGGTAAAGTCTAAATACGAGTCCAGTGACCTATCAGGCCGGCGCTTATCTCCGGTTTCTGTAGCATGAAGCGACTAGGAGTATTTCTACTCCCCCCTGGATGGGATGCTAGTCCATCGCAGGGTTACCGCCCGCGTCACCCCTATAGGTTTTATCCGCCGTTTCTCGCGCTGCGTCCCAACTGATTGAACTCTTGGAAGATGCTGATATGTGCACACAAAACTCCGTCTTTCTCCGAATTAAAGCATAGAAAACAAATCAACTGGGGCACCTTTCTCCTCGACAAGTTCTTCTTCTGGAATGACGATTCCTTGTTCTCTGAGGCGCTTGATGTGTTCTTGTCTCTCCTGTTCCACTATGTGCTTTGAATAAAACCAAGAGCGCAGATCATCCTCCTCGGAATAAAAAATAGAGGCTGCCTCCATACTGAACAAACTGTAAGCACAATAGCAACATAGATAAGTCACGAAGCAGATCAAGACCAAACACCTCTTTAGGATGGTTCCAGTGGTGGAACCCCATTAGCAAGGTCACCAAATGACCACGAAATTTTGGCCGTATTAACGGGGTAAGGTCAAACCTCATGACTGGTCTAAACTGCGTGTCGCCTTATCAGATATACCACAATTGCAGTTCTAAACAACTATTCTTTAACAAGCATCCGGAATGCGGATACAAAAAAGGGACAAAAAAGGTGGCCGTAATGACGATGAGACCGTAAGGCGAGGTTCCACTTTACAAGCTTAAGCTACCAGCTGTAATATTAATATTCTTAATCATAAAAATTACAATTTCCTTGATTGTGATTGGCTTAAAAAAACTCCTATTTTCCTCTAATTCACTTGTCAAGTTGTTATCGGACAGTATGTTATCAGACAGTTCAATAAGCCAATCACATTCGAAGGTGTAGTTCAAATCAACCAATCCGCACATTCAAAGTTGTTTTTTAAATCAACCAATCTCAATTTCAGAGTGACATGAAACAATTTACGCCTCCTTTGTCAGGATTTGAATGCAAATTTTCCCTTTCTTTCATAACTTGGCTATTCTTGTTTTCTCGGAAATTGTAACTTTTATGATTAATTGATAATAAGACTTCGTGTCGTCCAATTCGGTCTGTAATCATACTCGTGATAAACAAATCGGACTCCCGCTTGGCGGTCATCCGATTTGGCTATCACTTGTATGATTACAGACCGAATTGGACTCCACTCAGTCCTATTACCATTACTTATTAACGAACATCCGATCGGTAAGCCTAAAATATAACAAGCTACAAGCGAACTCAGTAACAACCCTACTCTAGCCTTGCCTTCTTCGTAAATAAAAAACTGAAACACATCTTTACGTAACTGAGAGTTTGTTTTCTACACTGTAAATTCCGCATGCTTTTCATCTTTTCGTTGCGGGAGACAAATCGCACGGAAATTGTATTGTACCACATGATGCGTGGAATTTTCAAAATTCTCGATCTTCTTCGAAACACGTTGAATTAAAAACGAAAAATGATGTGTAACAGACTATAATCTGGCAACATAAAATTGTGCCCAAAAAGTCAAATTATTAGCAGACGTTTCGGGCCTCTGAGGCCCGTTTCTCGAAGGTTCCGAAATCTCTTCGCACTCGGAAAGCCATAGCAAAATCTCAAACCTTATGATTAAATAGCTGTTTTATTCACATATTTAATATGAACAGAGGTTCCCTTCAGACAAGATGTTTATGGCATATACACCTCCCTGTTTTTAGATACAGATTAATTTAAAATGGCTTTCGAGGCGCGAAAGTTTCCGGGGCTTTCGAGAAACGGGCCCCTGGGGCTTTCAGGCCCGAAACATCTGATAATAATTTGACTTTTTGGTCAGAATATTATTTTTGTACTATCAACACTGTGCCACACAACCAGCAGATCCATTTGCAACACTAATATTTGTTTATAGTCCAGTAACTAAACTTCTCAAGTTCACCGACCTCGCAAGATCTTCAATACGTTTCTTTTCTCGTTCTTCCTTTTCTTTCTTCTTTCTCTCAGCACTCAGTCGCGCCATCCTCCGCCGTTCACTGGCTTCCTTCTTAGACTTGTTGTCAGCGCGGTGTCTGCGCAGCATTTCGGCAAAGTATTCCCGCGCATCCTCGCCTTCGGGTATCTTACTCCGGTTGGTCACGAACTCCTTCCAGTGGTTAAACAAAACTCGAAATACGGTCATCTGAAAGGGAATTTTTATTTACGGATTTTGAGAAAACCACAACGGCAACGGCAACAAGAACGCCGCTAAACAAAAGGTTTAACGAGCAACATAATGCCTGTGTACGTGCGTTATAATTCTTCGTACATTTCTTTGCCGTCTTCTGCAAAACGACAACGTGAAATGACCAAATTCTGGGTTGAGTGGAGAACGTGAACCATGACAGATAATTTTTACAATTTATATCTCGAATTTTTTGCTGTGTTCCATATTCAGATTCGAGATAGCTTTGACAAAGAGAAACAAACTAAATGACTTTAGAGTATCGCGAGATTCGTAGGTAAAATATAAATTCGTTTTTGAGTTATTTTTTTGTAAAAAAAATATCTCTTAGTCGGCCCGTCGAGTATGTTGTGGACGGGTCAATGGATCAGTGAGTCAGTGAGTCAGTGAGTCAGTGAGAGATGTATGTATGTCACACCAATCAGATCGGATCTACTATAAACAGCCAATCAAATTTCTTGTTTTAAACGTAAATGGTATATGAGAAGATTTGATCCCGATACAGTTCAGAACTGCCATATTTATTCTTCTATAAAAGAGGAGGAAGTATTCATATATTAGGTTTACTTCGGCATTTTCTGTGAGTTAGGCTTAGGAATTTAGTTATGGACGAGATGAGCCTTGAGGTATGAAACAGTGCGTGAGGTAGTTGTATGCAAATGGCGAGATGCTTGCTATTTTTAGTTACAAAGGTAACTTGATATTTTTGTTTTTCACAAGAAGTAAATTCAATTAGACGTCACACATCGTTGCTTCTAGTTCTTACGAAATGTTTTAGAGGAGACGAGACTATTTTGATTTGAAAGAGTTCGAACGTTTACAATAGGTACAGGTAACGGTTGCTGTGTTCTTGTTGCGAGCAAATATAACGAGATATTTTTATTTTTTCGTTACAAAGGGTAACTTGACACTTGTTTTCCACAAGGGAGTAAATTCAATTACAGCTGGCAAATCATCACCACTTGTTCCCACGAGATGCTTGCTATTTTTAGTTACAAATGGTAACTTGATATTTTTGTTTTTCACAAGAAGTAAATTCAATTAGACGTCACGCATCGTTGCTTCTAGTTCTTACGAAATGTTTTAGAGGAGACGAGACTATTTTGATTTGAAAGGGTTCGAACGTTTACAATAGGTACGGGTAACGACTGTTTTGTTGTTGTTGCATGGAAATATAACGAGATATTTTATTTTTTAGTTACAAAGGGTAATTTGACACTTGTTTTTCACAAGGGAGTAAATTCAATTAGAGCTGGCAAATCATCACCACTTGTTCCCACGAGATGCTTGCTATTTTTAGTTACAAATGGTAATTTGACACTTTTGTTTTTCATATGGGAATGAATTAAATTAGACTGTCAACGTGTCAGAGGTGTTTTTTTCTCTTTCTTTTTTCGGTAAACTAGTGTTGTTGTGTAAAAAGGGTAAACTTAGGACTCGTATAAAATACGAAAAGTTCTCTTAACTTGAGTTTTTTTTAGCACAAATCGCTCTTGGAGGTTGAAAGGGCTATGAGATCGGCGATCGACAGGGAGTTATGCATGTGGCGTGTCACACCAATTACGAAGTGGGTTGCATCAAAGAACGAATCAAATTGCCTGTTAGAAAATAAGATGGTATCTACATTAATTCAGAGACGTGTCAGATTACTGTAGTTTGTTCAGTAAAACAGTGTACATGTCATCGATTTAGCTTTATGGAGGGAGAATTACATAACGAAAGTAATTTTTGTGATGCTCAACTGCTTGCAACGCACACACGCCAAGGCCTTCACTTCGCCTCTTTCCACTCTCAACATAAACCAGGCAGCCAGACTTTTAAACCAAAATTGTAAGGCCTACTATTCGTTTATCTTAGAGATTGAAGATCGTATGTATATCATAAATTCTCACTTTCTTTCGTGCTGTGCATCGTAGCCAAAAACACTTGTCAAATTAACTAAATTGTCACTGTAAACACTCCCTTAAATGCTCCTATCTTCATAACCTTTTAATTAAAAAAATAACTCTTGCACGCCTTGCGTGCCTATGTTTTAATCAACGTTGACCTCCGCGTCGCCGTCGTAATAACTTAAACTCCCAAGTAAGGAGAACAGAACACGCGTTGGAGAGACATTGCCACGCTCAAAATTACCTCACTTACAACTTTGAGAAAACAACATAGCTGTACTCTCTATTCGGGACAGAAGAGATGAAGAGCATGCATACTCGTTTGATTCCCTCACCTGTGCTTCTCTGAACACGTAAGGGTGTAGCGAGGGAGTCCTCCCTGACAATCTTTCCATCAACTTGTCCGCCATCTCAATAGGAATATCGATTTGTAATTCAGGGGCAATCGCAGAGTTCAGGAAGCAATCCACAATGGTCTGCACTTTACGGTGGATTAACGCTGGTTGGGCATGTGCGTGACACAAATCCTGTTTAATCAGTGACGTGACAGTTTAGAAACAGCAAGAGATTTGTATCGTTTGCGTGACGCAACATCGTGACCATTGAGGATATACTACCAAGCTAAACGTTAACAAACAGTGCAACGATTTTGTTTTCACCAAAGCAGATATAACAAGCCATTTCTTTCAGGTTTTACCTCCACTGGGAGCCATTTTTGTACACTAATCATTAATATACCATAACTGTAAATCTTTTACAGCACTGACTTTTACAGCCACCCGAGAGTAACGGGCATTTTGCAACAAACGGTCACATGGTACAAACCCCGGGGGATATTCCCATATGAAATGGTCGGGGATGTTCGTTGGAAAACTTGAATTAAACCCCTAAAAAAAACAATCTGGGCGTGGCTCGAGCTTTATTTGATCCCTAGAGGATACCACTTTAAACAGAGCGTGGAGGAAGTTGAGGCATCTTTACCTTGAACTTCTGCACTTCAAGCCAGAAGTGAACATTACTCTCCAACGAGTCACCTTTCACTGCCACAAACGCAGTGAACTCGCTACAGCTCCTGGGATTGAGAAGTGTTTGACGTAACGCCACCACATCACGTGACGATGATACCCATCTGCTATTCAAAATCTTAAATGGAGAAACAAGACACTTTAATTAGAATGCTATGTTAGAAGAATGTACCTTCGCTACACAGAAAGAACTGTTTTCCTACAAACTGTACCCGATGGTCGAGGGCACGAGAAAATAACTCAACAAAAACACAAGGGATAAAAGGAAACGGCTGTCGCACGCCAGGGGGACGCGAAGAGGGGGTGTTAACTACCCACTACTAAAATCCTTTAATCCCAGATCCTGTTCTTTCTTTAGTGACTCCTGCCTTTTGGCTTTTACCCTTTTTCTCTTGCAAATTATTGCGGAAGGTGGAGGCCTTTTCTCCCAGGTTTTCCCTTTTCCCATCACCTTAGGAATCTGTGATTTCAACTTCTCTTACCCCCACCTGCGTAGACTTTCGCTCTCTATACCGCCCGACACTCCCTCCCCTTCTCTCTAACTATCCCTCTGCACATAGAACGATTAAGAGACAACAGGGTGACCAAATTATCATTAGGGAGCTTAAGCAAAGGCGTTTTTGAGCGACGTACGGCAACCGGAAGTGGACGTTTCTCATTTTTGGGCAGTGGATGCCCTCTAATTTTCAAGAAAATCGTCTCCATAAGAGTAAAGACACTTAGTATTACAAATGCAGTAGCGCCAAGGCGAGTAAAAAGAGAAAACGTCTCAATTCCGGTTGCCGTACGTCGCTCAAAAACGTTGTTCCATTAAACACGCCTTAACTTCATCCGAAGCAAGTTACCGCACGGACACAAAATGTTTACCTTCCAAGCAGCTTCGCTTCTCTGCAGCCGCCTCTTTAGCATGATATCCTCCACCATTTCTGGCACGCCAGCCGTGCGTGGTTTTTGTCTTTCTAAGAACGCTGCCGTTTGTTTGAACAACATCAGCCAACGGCGCTCGATTCGCGCGCGAACGAACTTCTGGCTTTCAAGAATGACGGGAGACTGGGGTCGTTCCTTGATAGGGCGGCCGCCATTTAAGTTCATTATCTACAGAGATAAGAGAAAATCAAAACACTATAAGATGTAAATGTAAAATGACGAGAACATAGAGCATTCTTACTAATTATAAACAGTAAAACCAAAACTACCACAATCTAAACTGACCATTGGCGAGAAACTTACCAGGTTTCTGCCCTCTCTGGTAGCAGGGCTATCAGGTCCAAAGAAGTATTTTTTACCCAGCCAGCTATCACGAATTTCTGTAGCTTTCTTGTCCCGCTTCTCTTCCATGACGCGAGGAACGCGGCGAAATGTTTCCATGTCTGTCCAAGCCATCAGATCTTTGATACCTACAACACGCAAAGGTGGGCTGGTATTAATTTTATTCTTTTTGCTGTGTTCTTCATTTTTTTTTGTTTACAAAAAGATGTAAAAGAATGCATATAATACACATTTGAAGTGTAGTTTTTGTTATTACTCTCGCATGATTCAAGATAGTCTGTTCCAGGGGTCAATGGGGATGATCGAAAGTGCGGGCGGGCGACGAGCGGGGCCTGGGAGTCAAAAGGAGAGGCCATCTTCATTTTCTCTCCCAGACTCCGCTCCTCGTCCGCTCGCTTTTTCGATCGTCCCCACTGCATAAATTGCTGAAGGAACATCGGAGACCACTTGATGCGGACACCTTTATGTTACACAACCTCGTTCCCATGGCTCCTCTTCTTCGAGAGAGACCCTGGGAACTAGGTTGTATTTTACGGAGAGTTCACTTATTCCCACCAGCGAAATTCATCTAATCTTTACTAATACAAACACTTCCACAGTACGAACGCTCATGAAGGTCTGGCCAGTCTCTCCTCGATCATGCTTGTAAATAGCCAACTGGTCTGCCTCCTGCCAGTTGGGATTTTAAGCCTATCATGTTTAGTTGATATATTTGTTTCTTTCAGTTTAAGTGGCATGTCTGTGAACTAGCTTGGCTCGCGTTGACCACTACAAACAACAACACTTGACATTTTCCCCTCACCTCTAGCATGCTTCTTGTTGAGAAATTCTTTGAAATGTTCCACTTCGTCTCTGTTTCTAATGAGCGCTTCAAAAGTGATTCCGTCCTTTGGTACAGGAGCGGGTCTATTGGCTTCTTCCACTGAAATCCTTTCTTTCTCGTGATCATCTTCGGCACTACCAAGCTAACAAAGAACATGGAATTCGTGATAAGCATTCCCTTTTCCCTCATAAACAGTGAGAGGGAAAACGATGGTCTTTCAATCCTACATTTAAAGCGGTTTAATAAACAATTAAATCATAAATTATGCGTGCTCGCTGCAGTTTTCTGTGTTGCTGTTCTTCTCGCGAGGGTTCTAGCAACCTCGTTTCCAGGGTCTCTCATCTTACCGCCCCTTGGAGCGGGAGCGAGCGACTCCAAGGGGCGGTAAGATGAGAGACCCTGGGAACGAGGTTGGGGTTCTAGGCCGATTTATGGTCATTCAGGTGGTATTTAGTCGCAGTGCTTTGTCCTAGAGTTATAAATTATTTCGCAGTGGAACTAAAAACCACCTAAATGGCCATAAATCGCACACGAAATCTCACGAGATACACACAACTGAAATGAGGTAGGTTCATTTTTCTTCATACTCCTTTGAATTTTTTAGGCTTTAGAATAGAAACCGTTATACAAATCCTTATAATTAGGCTGTCGCGTAACCTCAGTACTACTGCATGCATAAGGACACGAGCTTGGGCTACCTGTGTAGCAATAAGAATCAACTCAAGTTTTTTTGTCAGTTCTAACCATACTTAATCGAGGGGAATGGTTATGAGACTCGACAAAGTTCTTTGTTGTATGTTTTTGTTCTTTTTTTTTGGCCTTGACCATGCACAAAACACAATAGTTGCTTACTACTGACCGAGGAACTAGCCAATAGAAATGTTTTGATTACATAACTCATGCATAGAGTATAAACGTAAACAAAAAAGATTAAGATTGTGCACGGTCGTGGACCTTCCAACATAAATCTTGTCATCTTTGTTTGCTCCTTTGATGTTTGCAGGGCTTCATAGCCATTCCCCTCTATTAACTATGTTCTAACCCTTCTCTATTATTTAGACACCTAGACTTGGGCTTGTATTTTAATTTATAGGTAATCATATGAATGCGAGTGCAGTTAAGGATTTACACGAAGATTTAAAAATGCTCTCAAAATTTCACGAAACTTTGGGCGAGTGTAATTTGAAAGAATTTTGAAATATCACAAGTGGCGTAAATCCTTCATTTCTCGAGCCTTCATATACGATTACTCGTTTATTATATGGCTGAGAAAAGTACGAAGGAACACGCGTTAATTTGCAGTGCAATGCAAATTAAAAGTTCACGATAACCACGCCTGCTCTCAGTCAATCACAGTAAAGTAATTTCTTCAGTCGTTTAATAAACTAAGATATTAACTTAAGATATTAACTTAAGATATTATCTCTTACCCCTCCATGAGTCTGAGCAATGCTTTGTCTTTGTCTAGCCATCGTTTTGATTTCAATATGTCTGAGCTTCTGTTCTGTAGGTACCTGGTGTGTGAAGGTAAAAAAAGGTTCAAGTCTTACTAAAGGCTAGTTTTCACTAATTAATGTATTAACCAGCTCTATATGATGAAACTGTTATAGTTAAAATCTCACCTCATGTCTATACGATTCCTTTTCGTGCGCGATAAGCAAATTCCATGGCTCCAAAAGTGAGTGTAGAACATGCTCCTCGACTGCATCAAAGAGCTCCTCATACGGGGGCTCCAGCTCTTTATGGACCTGTAGCTGAATGTCCCTGTGCACGTGAACATCCTGCGCGCTTCCAGACACGACAAAATTAGCATACATTGTCTGTGGAACAAACACAAAAGGAACCTTCAAATGCAACTTACGTCATTACTTCGCTACTTTTAATGGTAGTTTTAACATTTCTGCAAAGCGATTTTAACCTGACAGAGGTACGTAAAATGTTTCTTTGATCAGAACGCAATCTTAGCCGTATTCAAAATCCGGGGGGGACTCCCATCTCTTATATAAAAAGAACGGGGGGTGTTCGTCGGAAATTCTGAAAAGAACCCCTAAGAGGTACCGAGATCCTGTTTGGTGGAATTTGAAGAACGAGAAAACAAGAGGATACAATAAATTTATACGTACCCGTGCCTTTCTAGATAACAGGGAGGGATTAAGCGAGTCAGCGAAGAAATATGCGTTGTACTCTTGAAGGGATTTCCAAAACGCCAGGCAGTTCATCCATAACTACGGTGAAACAATAAAAACATCAAACGTTTAAAAAAAGATGTATTAAAAGTTACAAATCCTCTTCCCTCATCTTTCATGGGGGAATGGTTTAATACTGTGATTTTATCCACAGACTGAAACGTTATAAACACTTTAAACAGCATATGAATGTACTGCTCAATAGCTTTCATTTGAATGATCACACACCAGGGTTTTATCCAGAGACTCAACATTAGCACCCCCTTGTAGAGCATAATAAACAGTAACACATGAAAGTACTGCTCAATAGCTTTCATTTGAATGGTCACACACTAGGGTTTTATTCAGGTTTTATTCATAGACTGAAAAAAAACCCCACTTTGTACAGCATAACGGAACAGTACCAAACAAAGGAACTTCCCAGTTGCTGTCAAACAATTGGCTTTAATCTACAAGTCGACTCCTTCATCAACCGCTTGTCTACAATACATGTACCTCATTTCCTGAGCTTTGTAAAAACGCGTTGAAGTAGTTCCCAGTCTGCCGTTCATAAATCAGTCCTTGGATTAATGAATCCAACGTGGCGCCAGTCTTGCATCCAGTCTCCTCGACAGAACTCGGCATGGAACCGTCAACGAATACCGCAGTTCGGTGTAGCGTCCTGCAAATTTTCATGAAATATGCCATGGGAAAATTTTGTTTTTGTTGATTTATGAAATAAAGAAAAATAGAATTGAGAAAGAAGCTGTTTTGAGGACGACAATACCTTCCTTGAAAAATTGTGCCACATACCTACCTCATCATTCTCTGAATCTTACTATCAGGGGAGGGGACAGGATTAATAAAGAGCCTGACACTAGGCAGGTAATCTGGCTCCGGTTCAACAGGAAAGGAAGGCCATGGCGGCTGCTCGAACCCATACCCGGTCCTCACGGGAGCAATGACGTTCTGAAAAGAAAAGAAAAGAGAAATTGCGTGAACAAATTCAACAAATGGCTCAACTCTCAAGAGTTTCTCTGTCGCTCAGTGGTAGACTATCGTATCCTTCAAGCATGCAGAAGTTGATGAGTTCAACTTGCTTAAAAGTGTGGCTAATGCTATCCACGGGATGAATCGCTTTCCGGGACTTCGAAAAGTGGTGCGTGTAGATTGACTTAAACGAGCTACCTCTCGGTTTTCGCATCTTGAAAAGTTTAGCCTAAATTTTTCAAGGTCGTCGTTTGCAATCCGTGTTAATCTTCTACATCCTTAACCATCCTTGTTCCTTTGTGATTCATTATTGTCTCTTTGGTGTTTTTCCATCTTAGTAAACTATTATTTCCAGGTGTCCTTCAATTTAAAGGTAACTTAAGTGGCAAAAATAACTGAGCTTCTTTAAGGTGAAAATAGAATTATTGCCAAAAGTAAAGATGAAAACGAAGCGAAAGAGAGATTTCCCACCCCACCCTCACAAAAAAGGAATAGAAAACATCCAGGAATTAACTAACACGAAACTGTTTCCAGTCCCCTCTCCCGGCTGGTACCTACCTGCAGTTGTTTTGTACTTGCATTCGTATGCCTGTACTTAGCAGCTTGAAGTAGTCTCGGATGTGCAGACTTGGCGCGTACTTGAGGCCGGGAAGTCTGGTGCTGAAGGCCTGTCTTGCTGGCACCACTAGTTTGGGGTCTGGGAACCATTGTTTTGCCCGGGAGGACCTGGGACAGACCCACGTGTGCGGGAACTTGAGGCAGGTTTGCGAGGGCGTTTTCGCGTTTAACGCACGACTTTGGCCGTTCTTTTGACAGCCTGTTGTACTCTAGGTCGTGGCAATGAGAACGCCGTTGCTGATGCATTGTAAATCGTATACACCTATGAGACAATGGAAAGCAGTGAACAACTCTGGCCCAGTTCCCGAGATCTCATCTCATTCCTATTTCCTTCCTTCCTTCCTTCCTTCCTTCCTTTCTTCATATAAATACTCAAGCCAGGTAAACCGGAACGCAACTTTTTTCGACAAAAGAGCTTCGCTTTCGCAACAAAGCGGCCAAAATAGTATAATTTTTGTATGTATTTCAACTTCAGAAGTATGCGAATCACCTTTTATTATTAACAATTAGCAAATTCGCGAAATCATAGTCGTGAACCATGCAACTTTATGTGGCACTATTTTGGTTTTGTCTCTTGAATTTATCCAGGTCGACTTGGCTGAAATTTTCTCATATGAACAGACAACTGAGGCAGCTCGGTTACTGGACTGGGCCCTTAAAGCTTACTTTAAAACGAAAATGGAAACCGTACTTACCAATAACTTAACAGAGGCTCCAGAACATCAGGCTGAATGACAAATAATCTTTCATAAGTTAACGTCGATCCATCGATCATGTTCAGTCTTGATTTTGTACCGGCGGAAAACTCGTAAATCCCTCCACTTCTCCAAAACTTGTCGCGTAGACACTGTACTAATCTGAAGGTGTCGATGAAAGGAGTTTATCAGTAAACTAATAGACCTATACAACAAAGAAAGCTAGTTTTGGGGGCTTGTCCTTTGAGCAAGCAGTAAATATGATGTACTCTCGAATGACTTCCAATAGCTGCCCAAAATTTCATCTGACCACAACAACAACAACAACCGGAACAAATACTTCCATAATTTGAATTTCCTCAAAAATTTCCCAAGAAACTTCACTTGCCCAACACAAGTGAAGAAACAGAATCCACTTTCCCGACTGCAAAATTCAACTCTCTACCGGTTATCTGACACGACTTTCTTTGGTAAATACATGTACTACCCAGGAGAGGTGAAACATGTGACCATGTAAAACAGGCGAACAAACTCCTAGAAACTCAAGTCGACCCAAGCGGATTGCAGTACTAAACAAGATTCAAAAGCTCAATTTCGTGAAAGTTAATTGAATTATTCAAAAAACAAAACATTTTATAATACGGCTGGAAATTTTTCCTTGTCAATGCACTTCACTCACGTTTATGAAACAACCTGAAACACCCCCATTTCTTGATTTCACAAAAGAATGAGGTGAAAGGAGTTATAAAATGGACTGCAAAAGTATCCTACCTGCTTCTCTCGTCGTCATGTTCTAAGCATCGCCCACATTCTACTTCCAACCAGAACTGCAAAAGCTTTTCGCCACTCGTCTCCAAAAGAAACTCTTTAAATGAATCAAAACCTTCCTTCTTCGTCAAATCGTAAGGTTTGTCTTCCATTTCCGATCCGTCCTCGCTGAAAGCCGACTCTGCTTCTCCTGCGTCGAAACAAACAGATGTAGCAGCCGTGCTACAACGTTGCTTTTTGCCGAACACACCGCGAATCCCTTGCAGCGTTGTCGCGCTTGCTTCTGTTGTGTAACCTCCTTCATCATCTTCGTCTTCGTTTGGTTCCTTGTCTTCGACCATTTTTGAATCTTGCACTTCAGAGTCGTTTTCCTTCTCCTCTGTTTCTTGTTCGTTATCGCCTTCTTCGCAAATCGGAATCGTGCTCCATTCAGCTTTAAGTTCAGAGTCTTGTTCAAATTCCGTTGATGTCGATACTTCACGATTCCCTGTCTCTTCAGCAATGCTTTCATTTTCGATGCTCTTCTGTACACTGTGCTCTTCAACTGAGGCTGTTTCTTCATTTTCGGAGCTTATATCTAGTAATTGTGACTGCTTTGAATCTTCATCGTTTAAGCTGTTGTCTCCTTTAAGCGTATCATCCACAGCCTTAATCGGAACAACATTTTTCTGTTTTGCAAAATGTTTACAATGAAGGCAATCTCCCTCGTCAGAAACACTCGAAATTTCCTCGTCTTCCTGTAATGTTTGAATTATTTGTTTTTCTTCGTCTTCGTCTACAACGCCAGAATTATCAACAGCGTCTGTTTCTTCCGCGTTGGGCAAATCTTGCGTTGCTTCAGATAATTCTTCATGTCGTTCCTCTACAGGAATTGATTCGCGGTTCTCCTCATTCACAGACTGAGCCGAATCGACAGAGATGCCAGTGACAGCATTTCCCCCGTCTATCGCTACATCATCAGTACATATAATTTCCACATTTATACTCGGAACTTTGCCTTCATCAGAAGACTCCTTCACAAGTTCATCTTTTTCACTAACTTGAACCTCATTAACAGGTGATAACGGCTCTTCACTTTTCCCAGTGTCATACTTCTCTCGCTCCGTTTCTGCGCTTTCGACTGAAGTGCTTTCTACAATGCTGTCACTCTTAGTAACTGGCTTGGATTCCGCGATAGACTCTTCCACGCTTACACTTGTAACGTTATCTGCCACTTCTTTGCTTGAAAGTAATTCATCTTGTTTTACAATTCCCTCGGAATCCAGCAGAGGTTCTTCTTGGCCAGTATACTGACCATTCTCTTTTATTTTCCCCTCTGAGAGAGCATATTCTTGTTCTACAGTTCTCTGTGATTCCACAATAGACTCTTCTTTGCTAGTGTGTAGATTATTCCCTTCTACGCCTTCTCTTGAACGTAAGTCTTGTTGCTCATCTAAAGCTGGTTCATCAACGAATTTTTCCGGGGGAGGAGAATTCCCTTTCACTTGTCCATGCTCAGCAATAAAGCTCAAAGCTGACGACAAACTACGCGTCATTTCATCTGCGCCGAGAGGAACTTGACTCCTTTCAGAACCCTGATCACCACGATTTGACGCCACCTGGAGCGAGCCAGTCTGACTACCAGTTTCTAAAACTAACGAGTGATTACTGGCCGAGCTAACTCTAGATCTGGGGTCTGGAGTCAATGTTTTGTCAGTAAGATCACTAACAAAGCTTAAGCGTGAGGCAGGCCTAGCGTTGTTTGGAACAGAAACGTCGCTCTCCTGAGCGCTGTAGCAGCTAGAGCTTGACCGAGTCTCTTCGTCTTCTTCCATAATCTGTGGAGTGTGCGGATAAGGAGAGCTTCCACCGCCACTACTCAACAAGCTGGTGCGGCTTTCAGAACGCTTAAAGGACCCATGCCACGCGTCAAACGTTTCTTCAATTGACCGCACGTTCGTCGGAAGGTAGATATGACCTTCACTGTCGCTCTCAGCTTCTCCATCTGTGGATTGTGCTTCGCCCAAGGAAGGGGTGAGATTGAAACTGACAACGCTTCGACTCCGACCTCCTAGGTGCAAAACATCAGGCTCTTCTACACCACTGTCGTCATCTTCGTCTGAGCTTTCTGAATAAAGGCCACGAAAGAATGACTCCTGCAAGAGAAGAAGACGGACAAAGATGTTATCTAACAAAACATACACATGTCAGTAAGGCAGCACCTTCACTACGCCGGAGAAATTTTAAAATGCAGCTTTTTTCTACGGTTAGGCCTACCGTCCACACTAATCGGTCAAGATAACGGAGCTTCTCGAAAACGCTCTTCGAACCGGAAAACGCCGGCTTTGCGTTTCAGTGTGGACGGAAAATATGTTTATTTATTTATTTATTTATTTATTTATTACAATCAATGGATTAAAAACCAAAGGATGAACTGCAAAAGAGTCCCAGACCCCATATAAAAACAGATCATCTAAAAATATATAAAAACACAATATAGCAATAGTTACATAAAATACATTAACATAAACTACTTAAAAATCACTAAGAAATTTCTTAACCCTAGTCTTAAAAGTATTTATATTATCGGAAACACGAATATCTAAGGGTAGCTGATTCCATTGGTCAATTATTATATGGAAGAAACTGTACTTCAAAACATTAGTTCTAGCATATTTCTTCTTTAAAGTTAAAAAGTCCATAGACCTAAGTGAGAATCGGTCAGCTTCTGAGTGGAAATTTATTATCTTACTGATGTCAATATCAATGTTGCCATTAAGTACTTTATATAAGAAAGTCACGTCAATCAGTGATCTCCTCTTCTCCAGTGACACGAGGTTTAACTTCTTCAAACGAATATCATAGGGATCATCAGTTTTTAAGATAAATTTAGTCGCTCTTCTCATTCAATCAATCAATCAATCAATCATTTATTTTAACACGTTACGTCAAAGAGCTATAAAACTCGTTCAAAATACGAACGTGTATAAATAAAATCTATAATAATTACAGCCATATAATATAGTTCAATATTAAAACAACAAAAAGCCACATACTAAAAACGTGACTTGGAAAACGCTAAAACTCGTTCTAAAAGCAGTTACAAGGTACAATTGTACACTATAGGACACGTTCTAAAACACTGCAATCCTGCAATTTACTTCTGAAGTCACTAGAATCACTTGAAAGACGCACATGAGAAGGCAAACTGTTCCATAACTTAGTTAATGAATAAGTGACAGAATTCTTCTTAAATTTACAATTAAATTTAGGTAATTCCAAATTCAAGCCCTCGCCTCTTAGCCTATACGGTGTATGCCTGTATTTAAATTATTTATTTTCTCTGTACCCTCTCCAGCTTATCAGTATTTCTTTTTGTATATGGGGACCATACCACTGAACAATGGGGCCAAATTTGAGCGGACTAATGAGCAGTAAAGAGTACACAAGGTCCTAGGGTCATCCAGACCTTTACAAGTTCTCTTAATCAGACCGAGCATTCTGTTTAAAACGGAGCTTTTCAAAAACGCTCTTCAAACGGGAGGAATTTGAAAACGCCAGCTTTGCGTTTTCGTGCGGACGGAAAACACGTTGGTAACAGAGCTTTTCGAATATGATAATCATGTGATTTCCCAGACCGAGCTTAACTCAAACACAAATCCAAAATGACCGGCGATTGCTGCGTTTTTAAATTCCTCCGGCGAACTGTGAACAGAAAACATTTGATGTGTTTTCAGAGTGAAACCCCCGTTTACAGATTTCTCCAGCGTAGCGTGGATGGCGCCAAAGAAACTCAACGCAGTAACATTCCGCGCGCGCTCTTCACGTGTTTTACCCAGAGAAGAATGTCTGTGCGCGCGTTTATTTATAATTAAACGCGTTTGGTAAACGCATTTTCTTCTCTCTTTCGCTCTCAAAATTTCCTCCTGAGAAACGCTGTTTAGAAAATATAGAAAGGGCAACTTGGTCTCCGGGAAAACTCAGTAATCAAAAATACCACGTCAACAATAAAGCTGCATGAACTGGAAGTTTAAATCAATGCATGGTAAATTACAAGCATCAGTCAATGTTAAGTACATAGTTCTTTATTTATTATACAAAAGCACATTGAAAAAAGTGTGACACAGGAGTTCAAACTATAAAATTAAAAATGTAATTGTGATGACGATGATGATGACATCGACGATGATGACGATGGTGATGACATATATATACCTGACACTCACCTGCACTGCAGACAAGTGCTTGGACAGTTTATATTCAGCATACAGTTCACTTCTCAGGAATAGGGGCAGCCTGTTTTTCTTTATGAACTCGAGCCCCTGGACTTTATCAAGTATGGTCACATAATAACCTATACGTGACTGGTTATCAGCCTCATTGTATACCGTTCCTTTGAAGTGCGTGAACTGACGGAGCTGGGAGGCAGCCTTTGCATCCCCCTTACCAACATCATCAGCTATCTTTTCGATAAATTCCTCAAAAACTTCAAGCTCACTGTTATAGTGGAGGCGTTCCGCAAAGCACTAAAACAAAATTCAAATGCAAATTAGCTATGGGGTTACCGGTAAATCACAGCTGAACTCTCAATGGCCTCATTCACAGATTCCTATTTTAAGTAGAATATTTATGTAACAGTTGGCTACTTATTTGCAAGCACAGAAGCAGGGGAAGATTTAGGGGCTGGGGGGGGGGGGGAGTGGATTGTGTGGCTAGTCACTCCCATTATGGACTAGCAAAACAACAAAGATTGTGAGTATGTGGCAGAAATAAAGGAGAACTCTCTGAACAGGTACCTCATTGTAATTTCTACTTTGTGGCAGTGCTTGTTTTTCTGGTGAAACGGTTTTCAATTTTGTTCCAATTCACAAATGAGGTACATGTACTAGCCACCCCACACCCCACCCCTTGAAAAATCCTGGATTTGCCTCTGGGGAGGTACATGTATGCTATTGCTAATTTAATTAAGGCTGGGTCAACCAAACAGACTCAAATTTAAAGTCAACAACGGTTTATTATATTAAGGGTGTGTTCCTTTGGCTAGCCTGCGAAAACAGCCGTCCTTCTTCGCTCCCGGCCCGAGTGGCGTTTCGCGAGAAGGACGTCTGCGATTTACCGCCGAAAATTCCATACTGATGACGCAAATCTGTCCTGAATCTGGTCATGAACGCTGATTGGTTCGACCGGTAATTATGCACAACAAGTCCGTAAATATGCGGGACATTGAATATTCTCACCAAAACAAATATGTGTTATTAAAATGGGGCTGACAGACCTACACGACTCCCACGGTTCGTGGCATTTGTACATTTGCCGTTCTCTTTTCAGTCGCTTGACCGTTTTTGTTGCCTCACTCTTGTTTATGAAGGACTCTTCATCTTGTGTTATAAGGAGGATTTTCCAGTAGAGTTGAGCCGTTAGACCGTGCTATGGTAAATTTTTAGAGGTCACTGGTCTGCATGACCTCCGCTATTATCTCCCTGTCGCTTCGTCGAGTCTGACACCTCTGTAATTTGCCCTGTGTTAAAAGCATTGTTCAGGCTCATTTATATTACAAGAAGAGATGTGTTTTAAGTCTCGAAGTATTTGCTTGCGAGGGACAAAAAAGAAATTTACCAGGAACATGTTGCTTACTTGCATTTTATATTGTGACACCGGGCGCGGCTGTGATTAGAACTGTTTGCAAGCACAGTAGGTAGATTCTTATCACGGATATCATATTTGTCGTCGTACCTTCTTCTTCGGAGACGCTGTAGCTTTACTTCGAGAAAGCTATACGTTTGTCTAGAGATATTATGCTTCCTGCAGCTATCCGAAAAAAGTTTTCATCAAGAAATTGTCGACAACGCAACGGTGTCTGACATTTGCAGACTGCAGACTGCAGACTACATTTAGGTCTAAACAGCAATCTGGTTAGCCTGAATATCAGTCAGGTTAGCCTGAATAGCACTCCGGTTAGCCTGTTTACGGTTAGCTATCAGTAATGGAAACGGGAATGCAGTATTTAGTTAAAAAGTCTGCAGTCTGCAAATGTCAGACACCGACTACGCAAGGCATTTTCCACGGTAATAATGTTAAACACTAACCTCCGTCGCTTCTCGATTTGCTTTTTACATGACAGACAGCAAAACGGAAACGTGAAAAGAAGTGAATTTCTCGAGTTCGACGGGAGAAAGTCGAATAAATGTTCGAGATATCGCAGTATCTTTTGAAGGAGCTCAGTCATCTTAATATCACTGAGTCCCCACATAGTATCTGTCGCCCTTTCCAGCGCCTCTTCTGCAAAGAATGCAAGTTTCTTCCTGATCATTAATATTCATTTCCTCGGGGAAACAAACCGCAAATGTTAATTTATGCCTATTTTGCAGATTGAGGCAACATTACAAAGTTCACACTTACATCATCAGTATGGAATTTTCGGCGGTAAATCGCAGACGTCCTTCTCGCGAAACGCCACTCGGGTTGGGAGCGAAGAAGGACAGCTGTTTTCGCAGGCTATCCTTTGGCATGATCTGGTTCAGGATCAGTGATCAGCACTCAGATTTACACTGCATCAAAGGAGCCGATGAATCTACTCTGTGTAAAGAATCATTGGTTCCTTTGATGAACCATGATCTGAGTGATCGTGGATCACTGATCCTGATCCACATCCTTCGAAAGGAATCAACACCCTTAAAGTGGTACTATGATCAAATTTTTACCCCTTGTTTTTTTGAGTGTTGTAAGTATATATGAAATAATTCATATATTTGAACTGCGGTTATAGATGAAAGTGAAGAATGATCATCGCAGTGAATTTTCCAATTTAAGCAACTGGAAAGAAGAAGCCTGAAAAAAATCAGGGCTTCAACGGGATTCAAACCCGTGACCTCCGCGATACCGGTGCGATGCTCTACCAACTGAGCTATGAAGCCACACATTGGGAGCGCACCGGTATCGCGGAGGTCACGGGTTTGAATCCCGTTGAAGCCCTGATTTTTTTCAGGCTTCTTCTTTCCAGTTGCTTAAATTGGAAAATTCACTGCGATGATCATTCTTCACTTTCATCTATAACCGCAGTTCAAATATATGAATTATTTCATATATACTTACATCATTTCACTCCGCACGGGAAGATATGAACTCAACAAATTGACCTTGCTCCCAATGTGTGGCAGCTCAGTTGGTAGAGCATCGCACCGGTATCGCGGAGGTCACGGGTTCGAATCCCGTTGAAGCCCTGATTTTTTTCAGGCTTCTTCTTTCCAGTTGCTTAAATTGGAAAATTCACTGCGATGATCATTCTTCACTTTTTTGAGTGTATCACAAAGAATTCCATGAAAGAATGAAAACGCCGTTTACCGTTTGCAAATATCTGCATTAGTTCCGATATATTTAAGTTTGAAAAATGGGTAAAATATGCAAATGACATGGCTGATGACATCATACACTCAACCCAATATTTTATTGAGTATATAAATAGAGTTATCTTAGCCAATTTGCAGCGCAAAACCTTCAAACTTGGCAGGATAATAGATCTACAGAAAACACACCTATGACTACAAAAAATTATGTTCCCATGGCAACTCACTCTTTTCCAGGCCCCACCCACTTTATTTCAATATTTTGGTGATTTTCAGCTTGAAAATGTTAGACAACGCCACAATGTCGAGCTAACATATTTATAAGCTTGCTGGATCATGCATATGAAGTGCTGTTAGCAATTATCAAAATGGAATGCCAAAGGTGGCCAGAAAAGCTTTTAATATGGTGGAGGTCTGGAACCCAGTATGTTGCCATGGTAACAGAAAGTGTTAAGCTCATATTGTGGAGCACATTTAGTAGAATCTTACTGCGAAGAATCATACATTTCTGTTACAAACTGGCTGAGATATCTCTTTTCATCATACTTGGACAAAATCTGTTTGAGTATATGACGTCATCACTTGCCTAATTTGCACATTTTAAAAACTTGAATATCTCTCAAACGAAAAGAGATATTTGAAAGAAGTAAACAGCATTTTACTTCTTATGCAGTCTACTTGTTTATGTTTTAAAATGGCTTAAATAGGAAAGGTGCAATTTTCGTCATAGTACCACTTTAAATAGTTCAAAATTTTACTCTAGATTACTTGATCAGAAACACACTTTCATGTGCTATTGACTCAAGTGTGCTGCATTGGTATAGCGGCCCCTTTCTAATGCCCCAATGGGGGATGGGGTGTTGGCAAAAATGTTTGAAACTCTCAGGCCTTTAAGGCAGGCCCTTGATTACGTCCATCACATTGCAGTCTAACATTTGAGACGGCAAGCGTTTTTGCTCATCTGATGGGCAGATGATGTCAACTTCCACAATCACAGTGACTATCATAATTTTTGTTTTGGCATATAGTAACTTAGGCTCAATTTCTGCTGCTCGGTTCTTTGTTTTCATTTTTCTGAACAGTGGCTAAAAATGAGCCTAATAATATTATATTGATTAACTTTGTTACAGAATTGATTAATTAATGAAAATTCTTGACCAACTCTGATGTCCCCTTCGAAACTCACCCTACCCCTTGTAAACTTTCTTTTTGGCTGACACGGCTGAATATTTAACAATTATTCCACAAGCCTGCATTGGATATGAGATGGTAGATAGCCAACGAGGTGCATGGCGCCGAGTTGGCTATAATCATCTCATATCCAGCAATTAAAACGCCCCAAAAATAGAGCTTAAACTAAAGTTAAAACAGAAATAAAAACGGCTCAAAAAATCACACGTACGCTTACCATATTCGTTGAGCATGGTATAATGGCTCTTAGTAAATTCTCAGCTCCGACTATTGCATTTCTAGCTTTCTGATTGGCTAAAAAACTCCGACTATGAGCCAATAGTCGGAGTTTTACGTCATATGGAAAATAGTTCGCCAAGTTTAACTTCAACTTCAGCCCTCTATAAAGGCCGAAATAAAAATTGGTGGCAAAACCTGGTTTGAGAATTTACTAACGCAATTATTCCATTCGCCCTTGTTGAATATGAAGTGATTATAACCAACTCGCTCTACCCGCTTGTTGGTTATTTTATCACTTCATATCCAACTCGGGCTCATGGAATAATTGTTATTTATTAAAAACTGGATCATTGGATAATGCAATTCAAGGGTTTTCATTGGCTAATAGCCATCATGGTATATGAGCCATTATACCATGATCTGCAAAAATGGCGTGCATATGCGTGATTTTTTGGGCCTTTTTGTTTTAATTGTAGTCTAGTTTTCTATATTTTGGGGGCATTTTTAATAAAACAATTATTTCACTCGCGCTTGTTGGATACGAGATGATCATAGCCAACTCGGCGCTAGTCGCGCCTCATTGGCTATCTATCGTCTCATATCCAACACGTGCTCATGGAATAATTGTTAAATAGCCCATGATGGCTAAGCCAATGAATTATTGCATTATCCAATGATCCAGTTTTTAATAAATGTTCAATATAGTTTAGTGTAGACCTGTATAGTATTCTTGAGAAATATCCAAATTATATATTTAACTGTAAAGTTGCAATGAAACTTACTGGTAATGCTAAGAAACAGTTGAAGAAATCCGCAAATCCTTCGTCTTCAAGCAATAAATATTCCTGAAAGAGAAGAAGAAACAAGGACTATAAGGGGAAGTCTTAATACCGTACAATCTCATCACACATACATATGATTCAAAGGGTGTCATGACATCAAAAGAAGGTGGATTTCTTTGCAAAGTGAAAAAAGAAAATGCTATTTGTAAGCGTTAACACCCTCAAACCTGGATACTGATAGGTCAATTAGTGCATATTATAAAGCAAACGAGGCGCACATTGAAGTTTATTACTCTCAAGAAAGTGATAGCACTGCGGTGAACTTATTAAATGTACTTACCAAGTTGTCTCCCGTTATTTCGTCGGGATTTTCGCTGGAGAAAGATATTGACATCTTAGCAATCAGATAATGTTCGAAAATATTGTTCACTGGGAGTCAAATCGCGAACGTAACCGCAATTAACATGTAACATCAAGCGATAACATCTTGCTGTTGTCAACGTTTGCCACTTAGCCGCCGCCATCATCAAGGCGAATTTTCGCAGTTGTCCATGACTTTAGGGTTGAAATAGCTTCACTGGATGACTTCTTTACAATTTTTCCATTGCTGGGAAAGTGCGATCGCTAAAGGACCGCAAAACACGTCAGATATAACTCATATTTTGCGGCCCGACCGCGAGATAAGGTTAGTCACCGTAAGGAAGTTTGGCTTTCAAGAAGTCGAACATTTCTTGACCAATCAAAACGCGCGTTTCTGTCGGCCATATTGGTTTAGTTGTTTATGAGTCGTCATGGAAATAATCGAAATAGGCACCTGTGTATATACGATTTACCCTCGTTTGCATCTGCTAATTTTGTAAGACAATGCTTCATATTTGCTTTTAACTCAGACAAATAACTACGCAGTATAACTATTCAAACAGAAAGTCAACTTCTGAACGGGGTCTCTTCACAAGTATCTGACATAAACGTGACAGAGCGTGACATAAAGAAGTAAAACAGAGTAGGTCTGGAATCTAGTATGATTCCAAGATGGCGGTCAGGTCATTGCAACCGCAGTTTGGAAGAAAATGCGCTCAGCTGCCTTACATTTGGCGATTGTTCACCACGAAGTCTGAATCTATAGTTTATTCAGAACATGGAGATCCAGAGAAAGTTCTGAGGTGAGAGGTGAGAAAGCAAAAAAATGGTGACTGTTTTCTAGACATGTCATGAAACCTTAATTTTTCGACTAAGCTTAAATTAAATATTTGATAAACGAAGCTTATTTGCTTTATTCAGTGATTCGATTTTATTAATGGTGTTACAATCAAGTGATCATGCGTGTTCTTTTAAAACAGATTACAGAAGGCTGAAACAGGAAAGTTTGGTGCCAGTTCTGTGTCGCTGCGGATGCTGGCTGCCCCAATAAATCCTGCTGATATCAATCAGATACAAGGTTGTCGATTATTTTATGATGGGTAGTTCCAGCAAATATCTATGCCCACCCTAAGGGTGGTCTAAATTAGAACCGTCATAGGCAGTTTCCAAGGAGGGGTGGGTAGCCTGCATAGCAAACGCTCCCATACAAAGAGCCTTTGCTGTATTCTGGCCACATGCAAATCCAATTTACATGTGGCCAAAATTCAGAAAAAGCTCTCTGAAAGGGAACACTTGCTATGCAGACTAGGAAGTGGGATCAGTGTAATGGGCTGTTCCAGAAAATGTCCACATCCCTTCTGCGGAGGGTTTTCTTGGTTTACCTCCGCATCACTCTGGAAATAGCCTAATTTCGATATATGAAAATTCAGCCTAAAACAATAGACCTCAGCACGAGGCTCCAGCAAATAAATCCCACAAACTCTGCAGTTATTCCCCAGAGCCTTGTGCTGAGGCCTATTGTTTTAGGCTGAATTTTAATATATATCGAAATGGGTCTATTCTAGTTTTCATTCATACTCTCCTTAAAGAATTGTGACTTTTGAAACCCCCATACTGTTTGGTGGGTAAGATATTTTCTGGAACCTCACAATGGGTAAAATGTTTCCACTATTGGGGAGCAGGGGTGGCACTGTGATGAGTATGTGCACCTCTCACCAATGTGGCCAAGGTTCAGTTCTAGCCCAGTGCCATATGTGGGTTGTTGTTTTTCTCTGAGTTCTCTAGTTTTCCTCCCTCCACAAAAACCGACATCTCCAAATTCCAGTTCGTCCAGGACAGAGGTGTAGGTGGACCAAGACCGATGTGGCTTCCTCTCTAAATTTTGTGATTTAGTTATTTATTTATTTATTTATTACTTATTTAAGCCAGTATATTTGATTTTTGTTCTTTGCTGGGCATCCCATCCAGGGGGGAGTAGAAATACTCCTACAATGTAGTCGCGTCCTGCTGCAGAAACCGGAATAAGCTCTGGCCTGATGGGCCTGAATCAGACCATTAGACCACAGTGTTTCCCACTTTAACAAACATCTTTATTTGAAGTGATATTGAAAAGGTCTTCTATTTCTTCTCATAGTGTTTTTCTGTCAGGTGTATATGCATTGAGGCCTGCTCTGCCAGCTGTCGGAGGAAATGAGGGTGTCGGAGAGATCACAGAGGTTGGCAGTGAAGTACAAGGCCTCAACACAGGAGATCATGTTGTCTTAAGGGCCGAGCAGTGTCTAGGTACTGATGGCACTGTTCCTAATATTTCCTCATGTAACATAGTATAATCATGGATGATTTTGTAAGATGCAAATTTTCACTTAAATCTTTCTTATTGTAATTCATGGGTTTCATTAACATTTTCAGCAGGAACGTTAACTGGCTTTCACAGGCGGGCAAAATTTGAACTGAACCTTTTTATTATGAATCAAAATTTCCTCTATATGGTCAAACTAGGCTGGTAAAATCATCCTTACAGCCAGTCTATTTTCCCTGTGCCTGGCCTTTCATGAATCCCCTGGTAATTTACAGAAACCTATTACAGTGAAACCTGTACTAAGCAGACCCCATATTAAACGGACACCCTCTATTAAGTGGACACCAGCTTGAGACCCTAAATTTTCTTCCCACATTTACTGTACAATAAACCTGCATTCAGCGGACACCTCTGTTAAGCGGACGCAGACACCAATATCAAGGCATTTTGTTGCACAAAACCTGCAATAAGCAGACACTTCAAGGGCTTTTTACTTCTAAAAGCTCAGCTCAGACACCTTTAAAATTGTTCAGTGATGCAGTGCTTTCAATAGGACCCGGCACCTGCCGGAGCTCCGACGGGTATTCTGTTGAAAGTCGGCGGGTATATTTAACTTTTAAAAATTCTCCAGAGAGAAATTCTCGTGGGCTTCTCGTATTACTCCGGCGGGTGCTGTTCCAAGGTAGCCACCTACATGTACTTCAAATCTTATTGAAAGCACTGGCGATGTCGTTTTAAAGCTAAGTAGATTGTTCCAGATTGATGCATTGACTGTCTGGACATTATGCTACGAGCAGTCTTTGATCTTACACTGTGTTACAAAAGGGTTAATAATTAACTGTTATTGCTGGACCTGTTTAGAGCAAACACCCTGTATTAAGCGAACACTAGTGAGGGTCCCAACGGTGTCCGCTTAATACAGGTTTCACTGTAATTGCAATTTAGTGTTTAAAGTTCTTAGACATTTATTTAGTAGTGTGCTGGCTTCTAGATTGCCTTCAAGAATGACTCACAACTAAATCTATTGTTCTCTATGCTGTATTTCTCTTTGATACTCAATATAGGTTCGTGGTGTAGACACTTGGTGGTATTAGAACATCAAGTTTTGAAAATCCCTGCTGGTCTCCCTGTGGAGGCTGCAGCCACAGTGAGTGTAAACCCATGCACTGCATTCAGATTACTGAAGGATTTTGAAGACCTTGAGTCAGGTAATTCTAATTTTAAAAACACATTACAAGAAATATATTTTTATATTAAATAAATAATACAGGACAGAGAGGTAGAAACTGACTGGGCTATCGGTTGTTAAATAAATTTAGTTGTGCAGAATTTTGCATGCATATTATATGTAGACACAAGAAAATATGCCAGTCATAAAATTCTCATGAAACTATGTCTGGAACCCAAGTGGTAAATTTCCTATATCCTCAGCGGTGAGGATATTAATGATGTCATTTTGCACTTTTTCACATTTGTTTGTGCAAAGAGTTAAATGTGTCTAATAGATGATTAAAAGAGAATTACACAGTGGCTTGAAGATATTAATTTTATTTTCCTCGTGGTAAAAACAATATGATACTTACATGTACTTACTGTGCTTGTACCATTGTTTCTGCCATTTTGAAAATAAAATTTATATCTTCTCGCTGCTGTGTAATATCCTTTATTTGTTATATAAACACAAGTGTTTTACTGGAACAATTACACCGCTCATAAAATTCATATGAAACTACATGCAGGACTCGGTCTGCGTATTTCCATATCCTCACTGGTGAAGATATTGATGACTTCTCTGATATCATGTCTGATCCTCAAACTGTAGTAAATGTTTTATTTGTTGGTTTATGATTGAAACGTCTTCAGATCTTCCTCAAAAGTCTTCGGTAATTTTCGGAAATTCTCAGCAAATGTTCAGAAACGTTTGTGTGGCCTTTGGACCATTTTGGAAGAATCTTCGGAAATCTTCAGAAATTTGGTTGGAAATTTTTGGCAAATCTTCAAAAATGTCTGTATCAGTATGTTTATACAATGTATAATAAACAAGATAATATGAGGTTGCTTGTAGATATGGAATATCTCTTGTGTTCAAGACTCAAAATCTCTCACTTGTTCATTGCGCTCACTCATGAGATATTTTGAGTGGAACACTCGAAGAAGTATTCCATATCTACTTGTGCCCATGTATTATCATCTATCTACTAACTGTGCCTCTTGCAAGTCACATTCTAGAATAAATTGGAACCAAAAACCCTGTTAGCAATGGATAGAGTTACATAGTACATGTCAGGTCATCATGGAATATTTCAGGTATTCATGATCCAGCTAAAAAAGGTGCAATTCTTTTGAATTGATGGATAAGACTATGTAAGTCAAGTTCAGTTTGAGTTTTGATCCCATGAACTGACTTATGGTAAGATGGGTCTTTAATATTTTATTCTCTTAGGCAACTTGACTTGGATCTTGTACATATCAGGCCGTACGTACTGTCTGGAAATAACTCAACTGATACTTTTGTCTAACAGTCTGTCTTTTTCTTCAAGGTGACACAGTAATTCAAAATGGTGCCAACAGTGGAGTAGGCCAAGCCCTGATCCAAATGGCTGCTGCCTGGGGAATCAAGACCATCAACATCATTCGTAACAGGTGGCACTTATCTTAATGATTCTTGCTGATTTTATAAAGCAAATCATTGCACTTGTAAATCTTGAAAAAATGTAAGGCATAGTTTTAACATTGCAATCCAAACAGTGTCCCTGTCACAGTTTAGCTGTAATTTCTGATAGACCGCAAGGCCTCTAGGCATGTCACAACAGTTAGAGCCTTTAAATTTGTTTCAGGCAGTGCCAGTGTTGCTTATTTCTGAAAGGAGCCAAACCAATTGTGATGTTGGCATTTCATGGCACAGTTATTAATTCTAGCAAAAGTGCAGTAACTGGCCCTTGAGATGTGATAGTAGGGATGGAAGTGCCCAAGGAGGGGAGAGTGAAATATCACACAGCATCCACTCCACCAACAGGACAGCCCTCATATAGAATTTTTAGCATGTTGCTCAATTCATTCAGTTTTCTTATCACAGAAAATTTGATATCCAGTCATTTTCATCTGAATAGTGTTTTCCCAACAATATTTAACACTAAATAATAATTATTATTTCAGACCAAATGTAGAGGAGCTGAAGAGCCAACTCAAAGACCTGGGTGCTAATTATGTTGTCACTGAAGAAGACTTGAAAACCTCTGAAATGAAAGAGACAATGAAGGTCACTCTTGCATTCTTGCATTGTATATTACCTTTTCAAATTGATGTGACAGGTTTTTTTTGTATTTATTTTTTGTGACGGGTTTTATATTATAATTTTTATTTTGTTTTGTTTTTTTTTAATTTCCTTTCAGGGAATTAAGCCACCTAAGCTTGCTCTCAATTGTGTTGGAGGAAAGAGTTCCATGGGCCTTTTTCGCTATTTGGGGTGAGGTCCATACATTTGTGAAAATGTTTTTGCAGAAACTAACAATATACATGAAGAAGGCATGATTGATCATTGCAGTTATGCACGCAATTTAAGCAGTTGTGAAATTAAAGCCTGAGAAAAATTCAGGCATGAACGGAATCAGACTTACACGACATAATTTATGGAGCTTATGAGCTAACGTTAACTCTGAAAGTTCTGTAAACATTAACTAGCATTGTTATTTTCAGGCCAAAGGGAACAATGGTCACTTATGGTGGAATGTCAAAGCAGCCTGTTACAGTGCCAACGGTATGCAAACCAGATTCTTTGATAATTATGTTTCTTTTTATTATTGTTGTAAACCATTTATTTGTAGTAAGCGTAAGTATTGTGTGGAGGTGTGGTGGCCAAGCGCTCTGGGTTCGAGCCCTGGCGGGGGACATTGTGTTGTGTTGTTGGGCAAGACACTTTACTCTCACAGTGCCTCTCTCCATCCAGGTGTATAAATGGGTTCCGGCGAATTTAATGCTGGGGGTAACCCTGCGATGGACTAGCATCCCATCCAGGGGGGAGTAGAAATATTCCTTGTCGCTTCATGCTACTGAAACCAGGATAAGCTCCGGCCTGATGAGCCACTAGGCTCGTATGCAGACTTTACCTTTAGCAAGCGAAAGTATTGGGGTCATCTGTGGAATGAGAGACTGAAGTAATATTTAAAACTCAAAAGGCCGTTTTGGTCACATTTTCAAACATGAGGCGAGATGTGATGTATACACGAAATAATTCATATATGAATTATAATATACGAACACTGAGGCGAGAGTTGAAAATATGACGCGTACCGGAGTGTTTTTGACAAACTTTGAGTTGTTTGCATGTGTGGTCAAACATGGTCTTCAATTTATCTTCTCGATTAAAACTCAAACTAAGGAGGAAGCAGAAAAATAGCAATCATGAAAATCTATCCTAATTAAAATCAGATATCCAAACAATTTCACGGAGTTATTTTCTGTGTTTAAACTGGCGAATTATTGAATAAAATGGGCTTGAAGTGTACATGTAAAATGCCAGTAATCAAATGCAATCTGGAAATTAATAAAACTGACGTTAAGTTTGTAGTTTTATATTTAGTTGTAAAAGCAATTTTAACAGCAGTTTCGCTGCAAAGAAATCTCGGGGGCTTTCATCAATTCCAGTTTTGGCATATTTGCAGTTTATTTTTCTTGACAGATTAGCTGTTACTGGGGTTGTTGTATGTCTTTTTTTAACTTTTAGGGCTCGCTGATATTTCAAGACGTGAGTGTAAGAGGATTCTGGATGTCTCAGTGGAATATTAATCATCAAAAAGGT
>OZ026596.1:4016650-4031650 GCA_964020085.1 Micromussa lordhowensis | reverse complement strand
CACGAAAGTAAAGGAGCAATTTGACGAGTTCACGCGAGGTTACTGATTTCGTGCTTGCGCGCGCGCGTGATTGCGCACTGGAATGACCCTCAGAAATATGTGATACTGAAATATTTTCAACATTTTAAACAGATACAGACGCCCATAAACGTCGTATCATAAAACCAAACCTTTTGTCCTCATCGTAGATATCGCTTCAGTGGAAAACGACGTCTGTCCGCAGGGGTCATTTTTTCACGCAAAAACAATGGCTATAGCTATTCTAGAGATAAAAAGTTATTGGATGAGAAAAGTATACCTGTTCTTTTGTTGATCATAACTTAAATTTCAACCTGCTCCAGCTGTTAACTGTTTATGTATTTTGAAAATGATATTAACTTTGTAAA
Organism: Micromussa lordhowensis; assembly: GCA_964020085.1. NCBI lineage: Eukaryota > Metazoa > Cnidaria > Anthozoa > Scleractinia > Lobophylliidae > Micromussa > Micromussa lordhowensis. Next base: position 4,031,264 of record OZ026596.1, on the reverse strand, counting down.
AGAAGTGTTTTCTAATGTGACCTAATTAATCCTACTTTCAGAAGTTTTTTTTAATCATGGAATTCGCTTAATTTGACTCTGATGTGGTGGATTCTGCTCCCCAGAAGCCATTAACGTTAAACTCGTGCACAGCAATTGAGGTATTATAACCTGTTATAACCTAACGTTTTACTGTTTTTCAAATTCTTATCGGTATATACGGCTACGGCAAAATTAATGTGAGGCTTATTTGTCAGGTAAACCCTGTTTACCCAGGGAACTGATGGCGCAAACATGGAATTCACCTGCAGAGATTTGAGTAATTATACGTTCAGTTGTCGTGATTGAAGTTACCTGTAAAAGTCTGTTTAAAAAAATCTCTAACCAGTGGATAGAGATCGCGTTTACCATTCATGATAGATGTTTTCATCCGAGGCCCCTTCGTTGAGGAGTTAGAGAGACGTCAGGACAAAATTTCTGTCGTTTTGCAAAAAGAGTTGCTTCAGAATTCCCGAGCGAAATCCGAAAAAGTTGGAAAAGTTTAGGAAACATCTTAAAATTTTATTAGGGTGCGATAGAAACGATAACGCGGTAGTGACGCCCACTGAACCACCAGTCATTGCACGCGCCCATGTCGGCTAAACAAGAACACCAGTTGTGATAGTATTCTCTTACGCACTGCAACAATTATCGTATTTTATTAAGTTATGGGAAAAAAAAATCGACGATACGAGTCACAGAGTGCAAGAGTCACAGTGCAATTTTAAGCTGTGGGGTCGGAGGGTTGATAGAATAAAACGTTCTCTGGACATTATCTTCAAACGGAGGAAGAGATTTGATGACATTCTTTTGGCAGTACTGGCTTCTCTGCACTTGGTATAATCTCTAGGCCGCTGCAATCGACAATGTCAAATTATTCATGTGGCTTGTTGATGAGGCCTCGGACATTGCCTGGGACATTGCGTTGTGTTCTTAGGCAAGACACTTTACTCTCACAGTGCCTCTCTCCACCCTGGTGTATAAATGGGTACCGGCGAATTTAATGCTGGACGGTAACCCTGCGATGGACTGGCATCCCATCCAGGGGGAGTAGAAATATTCCTAGTCGCTTCATGCCACGGAAACCGGGATAAGCTCCGGCCTGATGGGCGACTTTGGCTCGTATGCAGACTTTACCCCCCCCCCCGCTTTTACCTTGTTGATGAGGGGGAGGGGCGAGCACGATCGCTTTTCTCCCTCTTCCCCCTCTTGAGCTCACCCCTCTCCCCAGTCAATTAGTTACAGGTTACTTGAGCTCTATCGGTCTCTACTGAGCATGTGACGGCTCGCTTCACTCGTCTAGTTTTTTTTTGCCGTTGTCAGGAGTCTGTTCACAAGCAAAAAGCTCACTTCCCAATCCGATCCTATCAAAAAGAGAAGCGGGGTCTGGGGAAGATCGAATGTGTGACGAGCTCAAAGAGCGTTACATGATCCCTGCTGTTGGAGCAGCTTGCCTATCTTTCGACAGTTTAATTTGGCGACAAGCGCATCCAGCGTGAATAACAAATTTCTTCACAGATGCCGAGACAGTGCTGTATATAGATAGTTCCTTTTGATTCAGTATTTCGTTCGTCTAAACGTTAAACTGTCAAGATGGAGGGTGTTTTTATGAAGAAGGATTCTGAGAAGGTTGACATGCTAGTATCACCATCTGAATCTTCGTTGTCAGAGTCAGAACCGCCTCCAGTGACCTTTCGGAAGTCCGCATCTACTGCTGTACCTGTGTGGGTTTGGGTTCTTTTGGGATTAGCATCCATGTTATTCTTGGCGGGTTTCATAACGCTTATAATTGCTGTGACGAGCAGCCCGAAGGCCTGCACCAAGGATGATGACCAAGGCAGTTCTAGCTGTGATTATTCAGATGAGGCTGATCGGGTGAACTTGCAGAAGTTCTTGAAGAAAGTTCAATCGGAGTACTATGCTCTCAATTCGCATGAAGTTACTTGGCAGCCTGGCATTGAAAGAATGGACGATCATGTCAGGGAAAGGTAAGCTTCAGTTAAAAGCTACCGGCTGTTGTCGTTTTTATACTACCTGAAGCCCACAGGCTCGCATTTTTTCCGAGACTCGAAGGGGGCAAGGAAACGTGCAAGGAATGAATGACTAGTATGCTTGCGAGTATATCTGTAAAACCATCGAATAAGGTATTATTATTTCAATTAAGTTATTTTTAAGTTAGTTTTAGCTACAAAACGCGGTGTTTTTCTATGGTGTAATAAATTAACGTGTTGACAATGCGCCAATGCCCTTTCATATTTTTTGTGTTCTCTTTACCTAATTTGGTCAAATGACGTGTAAGTAGAATGGTAAATATTAACAAGTGCAGGGCTGAATCAAAACATAATAATCAAATTAATTTTAATTAGTAGAATGGTAGCTGAATTCAAATGACTGCATGTTGATCATTTCTCTGATCACATTTGAAAATGTCACTTTGACTGAAACTTGCAGCTGTGTACACTATGATAGGCTCCATTTTTCTCCACTCTCGCGAGTCCCATCTACATTCCTCCCCAAGAAGAGATGGCTGGATGCATGAGTGGTAAAACATGTCTGTACCAAAAATTCTTAATTTGATTCATGCGGCACTTCTGGTCGCCGGAAATGTCATCTGATGACATTCATAGCCAGACCCACTGACACCAGGCTATGGCTCGTAACATTTGTACATTTGCAGTTCTCTTGTTTTCAAATTGAAATCTTTGTCTCACATTATTGCTGTGGAAGGAGGGCATTATATACTGTGTTCTAAGGAAGATAGAGTTTGTCTTTTACGTGGAGCTGAGACTTTCGACTGCAGTGTAGCCTGTGAAAGGTCACATGTAGGTCTGCATGGTTTCCACTGTTATGATTTGCACCCTATACATTGCCATATTTCATGTTTTGCTGGTTCGGTTTGCTTTGGCTCATATAAAAGTTTAATTTTGTCTGGCTCGTCAGAGAGTGGTGTTCCTTTCCTTGAAACATCAATTTGACGGGGTGTTTTCTCTCTTCAGCTCAATGTTTAGTTTTATCCCTCTCTTTATTGACTTTGCTGGTTATTTGATGTTCTGGAACCACCCTGTTGGCTGAAAAAGGATAACATCTTAGCCATCAATTAAATTTTCTAGCACTTCCCACTGTAAATCTTTCAATCTTAAATGTCTTTTAAGTTCACTCGCATGCTCCATGTACTTTCATTATAATTCCAGATCGTCCACCATTGATCTGAAGAGACAATTTAAGCCCGACAAAAATGTGCGTGTGGTTATCTGATTGACTAAGACTTAGATAAGAATCCTCGTGCATCCAGCCATGCCTTCCGCCAGGAAGGAGTGCAGGCTTCTTTCCCGAAACAGCAGCTGGTAATTGAGCCTATAATTGCTCTACACTATAATTGCTCATCAGTTTTTTTCTAATCATTTTGAAGTTTTGATTTAGCTTAACAATGAATGTCCTGTTTTAGTACCCTGGTAAAAATGTTTTAACCGTGCGCCTTAACTTCAGAGAAAGCAGATAAGGCAGAAAATCACATGAAATTATTTAGTAATACGTAATTTCCTTCTTAGCTGGTGATTTGATTAATTATTACTTTTCAGGTATAGGCCTTACAATCCTGACCCATTACAACTGAAGAAAAAGACAGACAGAGCCAAAGAATTGCTTCAAGAAATTAACAGTGTTAAACTTGATGAAAATAAAATGAAACCAAGGGAAGTGAAAGCTCTAGCTCAGGTACTTACATTGGTGAAGTTAAGTCAAACCTTTGGCAAAATGATTTTTGGTTTTTGGTTTGAACCTCCCCACCTATTCCTGCAGAAATTCTAGTTTTAGTTCATACTTTCATTTAAAAATGTTGCCTTTGGAGATCCCCCTCCCCTTCGAATTTTTAATAACCCTCCTTTTAGGTGGGTACATGTATTTATTTTTTCTAGAACCACACTTTTCTATGTCATACTACAAAACTTTAGTTAAGAGCCTCCATGGATGCATGTCATACACTTAATTTGGCCATTGCAGAAATAAAAATTGTATGTTGTCAATTTACATCTTTTCCCCAGGTAAAACATTTTCTTCAGCACACATTTGGTGTCCCATATGCTGAGAATTATTATGCTGGTGACTGGATGCTGGGACCTGACTTATTTTGTTGGCAGCCAATTTGTAGTCTTGGCTATAGTATCAATGCTTATGCATATCATGTCAAGCCAACGACGTATGATGACGTGCAGCTTGTGGTTGACACTATCATGAACCACAAGACCCCAATTGATCGTTACAGGTACAGTCAGTGTTCTTATATAGTGCCTATGGGAGGCATGGTAGGGCAAGGGCTGCAACCCCCAGCGAGAAGTTATTTTGTACTTGTTAAGTTTCCTGGAGAAGCATGTCAAGAATTAACCAGTAGTGAAAATTAAAATTACAAATGATAATGATGAATTGATGACAGTGTCATATTATTGAGGATCAAAAGTAAAGTTTTGAACCTTAGATAAATGGACCATCTGATACCAATGTACATGCTTAGCAGGTTTTTACAGTGCTGTTAACGTATGTTTGTTTGACAGGCAAAATGTTCAACTTGGTGTGAAATCAGGGATGGTACGCACGGTAATTGACTGTCAAGCTGGGGTGGATGCCCTTAAAGAGAAATATAGACAGCTTTCGCTTGCCAATAATACGGAAGGAGTTCTTAAAGAGTGGTTTGCCAAAGGTTATTTAGATGCACAATACCTACAACAGTTGACAAGTGGAGTAGACGACAAATGGACCGAAGACCACAAGGGCAAGAATGTAAATGCGTCATTAAAGGAGGCATTAAAGGAAGGCATTGGCCAGCCACTGCTGGACTTGATTAATTACCTTGACAACGAGCACAAGAGTCACTGTCTGCCAAATGATCTGGCAAGTGGATTGTCAAACTTGCCTGTCGATTATGTTTACAATAACCTTGTACCAGATAAAAATAAGCCCACAACAAAGAAACTACCTACTGGGGAGCCACTGAATGGCACAGAGTCTTACAAGTTGATTGTTTCTTACTTTACAACTACTGATATTTCTCCTGAGGAGATCTATGCAGAAGGAAAGAGGCAACTGAAGTATTTCTATGATCAGGTAATTGAGTTAATGAGTTGATTGCCTGCTAATACTAAGCAAGTGGAAGGTATTAAGTCCCCTTATTATATGGCTAGCTCCGCGAGTGGGCAAGACGAATCATATCCTGCGCTGTGATTGGCTACCCAAGCGGGCAAGATGGAGCCATCTTGCCCGCTCGGGACTACCCGCCTTGTCCCGCAAGAAAAATTTCCCCAAAAGCCATATAACAAATCTTTTATTGACCAAGCCTGTTCGGCCAAGATGGCTTGATATTGGCCTCGTTCCTTTTTTGCGTGTTTATGGACCTCGACTCCATCTCGGTCCATAAACGCTCAAAAAATGAACTTGGCCAATATCCAGCCATCTTGACCTCACACTTGGTCAATAACCCATACTTATAGCTGCTGTAGTTCTGTACATGCATTACATACCTATTATGAGTGGACTTTTTCTGTCATGTTTCACTTTTCTAATTTTTCCATTCAAATAAAAAATATGGCTCGCCACTCAATTTATCATGCTGAGTGTACTGAACATGCTAAGTTACCCAAGAATCTGTTGCAAACTCATGAAAATATGGGACCATAATCTTGCTAATTTTCACAGAGAAACATTTGCCAAAGGAAAATGCTTGCCCACTAGCAAATATCCATTGTATTTCTTTGTTAACATTGGCAAATTTTAGGTCCCATTTTTTCATGGTGCTGCCATGGTGACTTCGGTTCCTAAGTTGCCTTAGAGGGGATTGTTGCTCACCTCTCCTATTACCTTAAAGTGCCTATCACCCTTAGCCAAATTCTTTTTTTCGTAAAAGTAGACATCAAATACAAGCAAAAACAAGCAACAGAATTGGATTTGAAGTTATTCCCAATTTTTAAAACGCGATCGAAATCACGGCTTACGAAGTAAAAAAGGCGCCATTAGGGGACTGGCACTAGCAAGATGTGTGACATCAACCCGGTATCTTGTCGATAACAACACAACATAACACAACAAAGAAATATCGAGAAATAGGACGTAAATAGCGAGTTGGAGTGAATAAGTCTTGTCTTCTTCGGTTTCTAGTTAGCTATCTGCGACAAAATATCAGAAAGTGACTCCAATTCCGAAAGGAGCTACAATTCCGAGGATCGAAAATTAATTACATTCCCTCCTATGAAAATATTGAAGTCGAGGAAGCGACTTTAGGTGAAGGGAATGCCGCCTCGCTAACTGCTAATAGAGCTGGACATAGATGCATATAAGCCCTACGAAGATGAGCCGATAGCGACCGAAGAGTGGGTTTGTGAGTATCAACGAAAGCAAGAGACCCAAGTTGAAAGCTTCAGGACCGTTGTGAGGGAAAAGAACCCGTAAATTCGTGGTGAGTCAGACGTAGAGCGTTTGCATGTTTGCTTCATTATGTTGGGTTCTTATACATCGATTACTTACCGCTGGTTCTTCTTTAGGTGCAACTGTAGAGAATGCAGTTCTGAGTACCTACAAAATCCGAACGAATTTCAGTGCTGTTTGGAGATAGAAGAGTGCGTGGAATGCCTGTCCAGCGAAATGGTTATTAAAGAGGTGGGCACAAAGCCGAAATGCGTTACACAACATCTTGGGTTCGGCCAAGTTTGCCTACAGAAGTAGAGTTTGCAGTTGGCTGCCGACAAGTATAAGACAAAAAACAAAACGAAGTATCGCCAGACTGGTACGGAAAACAGGTAGATATAAATTGTTCTTTGATTTGCCGTCTGTGTTTAAAAAACAAAGAGATCAACATGTTGCTCAGAGTGTTTTCCTTCAAGAAACAGCCTCTGACTAGTTTTTGCCTAAATATTTTTTAATTAAATATAAATTAGATGCGTTCAAACACTTGTTTGTGCTACACCCACGTAACTCGGGTTCTAAAATGTATTGTATACCCGTGCATTTGGTGTTCTTTACCTGTTTAGTCGACTTCTGGTAGTTATAGTGTAGAAATTTCCATAAAGATACACCTGGTTATTTTTATTAATTTTGTATTTTTTATTTGAACAAATTTAGTCATTTTATGCCACTTTTGATGGTTTTGGTGGACTTCCTAACAAAGGTTTTTTGAATATTAGTGGGCTTTGACCATCCGCAATTGCCCTGTGGTGGGGGCATTTGAAAAGAAAATATCAGCTAAGTTCAAATTCCCAGTCTATTCCCCCACCCCCTCCCCCACCCCATGTACATTACATACAAACTCAACAATTTCAGAGCATTTACCCAGATGAGATAGCAATTTATTGTTTAAGAAAAAGAAAACATGTACTGTGTTTCTATCAAGTTATAGAAACAGGAGTGGAAGTTTGGGAGAACGAGAAATACTGAAGGAAATATTTCTTTCATCCAACACCATGTAATGAATTTAAATTGCTGTGGTATGACAAAGCTTACAATGAACTTGAATACAGTTATTTCTTTTTTTTAATATAAATCAATCAATACTTAACATTACTACTTTGTTATTACACTGCCCTAAATATGTTCTTTTCCGTTACAGGTTTCTGCGTGGTATTGCCTATCATGAATTCACTCGCCTCATTCATGGATACTTGGGTGAAGACGGATACCTTTGCCTGCATGTAGCTACTATTCCATAAGAAAAACATTTCCAGAGAAATCGGCATATGCTGTATTTGAAACTGAAGATGCTGACTGATGATTAGCTTATGATGCTAATTGTTTAGTCAAATAAAATTGGAGCATGGTTTTGAGCTAAGTGAACTGTAGGTCTGGTAAATTTTTCAATACATTATGACTTGGTATTATTCCCATCCCGCCCCTTTCCCCGCCCCAATATGATGTTGACATTAATGCTGAGAATGCAGTCAACAAGAGAGTTACATTCTACAGTACAATTCTACAGAGTACAATTCTAGAGTTTTGTGTAATGTAAATCAGACTTGTTTCTTTCGCAACTGATTTTTGGGGGATGTAGTCACATTTTTGTGTCCTTTCATTGGTTGCTTGCATGCAGTGCTGTAATGGGGCTTTCCTTTACTGGTCTTTGGCTGCTGCTGGATCTCAGTCTCTGTAACTAAAGCAAATGATGGTGGTTTATAAGCCATTGATTTAATGTGATTTAGGGGATGCTAAATAGGCAAAGGAAATCTTGAAAGTTTCTTTGACAGTTTAAGCACAAAAAAATGAATAGTGCTAATTTTATAAGGTAATGACAGTAGCACTTTGGCCTTAGGCAGCTGACACAGTCAAAATTCAACTCATTTTCTATAGCATGAAGCTGGTGGGAGTATTGCCCCCCTGGATGGGATGTTTATAAATCCATAAGGGTTTGACCTTGTAAATTGAGGTTCAGAGAGAGGTACTGTTAAAGTGACATGCCCACAACAGACTCACCCCAGTAACCAGCCTTGTTCAACCGAAAACTTCAGGAATTCAGCCTGGGGAAGAGAAGCTTTGTAAGTTTGGGATAATGTGGACAATTTTCCATTTGGGTCCAGTTGACCAGATATTATTTACGGGAAATTCTGGACATCGAAGTGGGAGTTTAGGTCAAGAAGAGTGACCATATATGTTAACTTATAAGAAAAGAGTTGAATGAAAATACAAGATAGTTCAAACCATCTGGCCAAAAATATTATTCGCTTTTTGGTCCTAATTAGAAATGAATCTAAAAAAGCCTAAAATATATTCAACATAAATTCGCCGAGTCAGTTTGACCACTACAAAGCCATAGAACAGCTTAGAGACGGAGACAGAGTTTAGTTGGCCTGTAGCGGAATGCACGCATTTTCATTTCATAGCACCCTGACCACGGTCAAAAAAAAAGTAAAAACGTGAACACGTTTATATACCTTCAAACAAGTTTCTTACCAATTCATGCAGTTCATTGACACTATCTGTGTTGTTTTCATCTAACCCTGGGGAGCTGTTTTCAGCCAGTACGGCTGAGCTCTGAAGTTCGTTCCCTTCCGGTTCGATTTCCGCCGTGGAGGATGCCGTCGCTGTTGCAGTCGAAGCCTCCATCCGCCTCTTCGCACTCTTGAGCGTCTAAAGGAGTTCGAGATTAAAGATAAACATGATTATTTCAGAAGCTTTTTTGGCTGCATAAACAAATCAAGAAGTTCCCCGAAACATTTGACAGATCTTACCGCTCAGAGACGACGTTTCACACTTTCACTGACGACTGGTTTTTTGGTGACCGCTTCTGCATGAACAGATGGCCCAACGTTAATGCCGATTTCGTCTCGTTTTAGCCTTGGCATGATCGGCTTCTTGGTCACCTCGTTGACGAAGTTGAAGCGGCGAACATAGTCGTTTTCAGCCGGTAAAGTGCCTTGAGCAGACTGACGAATTTCAAGTCGGCTCCCACTTAGCTCTCTTTTGTTTCACGAAATCGATCCACTTTTTTCGGCGTTTCCTTGCTTCTGGACGTTCGTCGTCGTTTAAAAATGGTATAGCATGTAAAATCAAACCGATCTGTACATCTGGGAAGGCAGAACATCCACCAACCACACATCTACCTGGCATATTCTTTACGTGTTACAGAAATCGAGAGAGAAACTTGCTAATGTTGGCTAATCTGAGATACCGGGTTGACGTCACAAGATAGTTAGTACCCAATCCCTCAACTGCTCCTTTTTGTATCCAATATGGCAGAAAATGTGCTAAAATTACGATTTTCGTCGTCTGATTAAATGGAGAGAGAAACCAGAATACGTTTAAAGTGCCCCTAACCCCAAAAATTTTTCTTAGCCGCCAAAAAGGTCCTTTTTGTTCTGATCACATTGGTGAAAAAATTATAGTCGTACGATTTTTCCTCGATTTTCTGTGAATTTTTAAAATACGAAAAATACGCGCCACTGTGGTTCACGGCCGAGTTACATGGAGAATGGGGCGAGTTGGTCTGTGACGTCAGCCGGGGAAGCCATTTCGCTTGGAGAGATGATGTGAGAGTGAAGATACTGCAGATCAGAGGTCACAGAGGGATTGTTCAGAGGAAACAAATTACTACAGTGCCTTATAGGTGTGTTGCCTTATAGGTGTTACAGTGCCTTATAGGATCTGTCTAAATGTATATTTGTACACAACATACCTTCCTTTGGCGATTAAACAACCGTTTCATGAAAATACAACAGGCCAAGTGGGAACCTATTCAAGCAACTGTTTCTCAAGAATATGCCTTGATGGAAACTGTTAACTAATGATCGTAGCGTTATTTTTTTATCGATCTTGTGATTACATCTCATATCTCCCTTGAACTAGCGAATACAGTCTGGCCGAAACTGAAAACTTGTGTTATATCGCAGTGTTTTGGTTGTCAGCCGCTCTGATTTCATTCAGTCGTTGTCTTCTTGTTTGTTGACACGAGATAAATAATCGAAGTGAAGCGCTGCGATCACGATCAGCTTCAAAATATTCAGATCCCATACCTTGAAGTAGATAAATATCATTGTACTCAGAACCCTGCGACGAAAAAAAACTATAGCTGCGGTTTATTAGGTGAAATCTATTTATCCGAAAGACCGCGAAGCAAGTAACTTGCCGCTTTGCTATTTAAACGGCGGGTATTTAGAAAACTGTGTTTATTTTCAGATCGTTTTTTCGCTCTTAGTGGTTGATTGTCAACTTGTAATTATTGAATTTTTGGTAATCCATATTGGTGTTATTTGAAAGGCAGAGGAATGCTCGATCTGATCGGAAAATCTAAATTTTCCCTTGCCAGACTCGCCTCTCAAGCGAGGCGAGCGAGTTCTTTGTTTGTCTTGTAGCTTTGTGTGAAATTCTTTATTCAATTTATTTTCGAGCAAACTTCTGAATACGACGCTAAGTAGGGTTTACCATATTCCGGGACCATATATATTAACACATACAACAAAGTCAGCAGAAAACCGGCAAATTGAGATCGAAAGGATATAAACAAAAGCGTGGCCTTAGCGCGTCCCGTTTTTTGTACTTTTCAGTATTTGATTTCAAGCTGTAACAAATGTTATTTGATTTTTTTTATGTATCGATGCCACTGGATATTGGCTGCATCTTGGAGATTTTTATAGCTCTTCCTTTTGCTTGGAGGTATTTCTAATTCACGATGAGCGAAGCCATGAATGAAGGTCACTGAAGCGATGCAAAATAATCACCGTGTTTATTTCATCTTATTTCAGTTCGAGGCGTCCATTTACCATCATTCGCTTCAACTTTTGATTTTCCTTGTTTGGTTTTCCTTTCATCTTGTTTTAACAACTCTTCATCAGCCATTGGTTCATTGGTATATAAAGCAAGTTAATCCAGACACATTCTGACAGACTTTCGATTCCTTGCTTTTACTTTGCGTCACTTCGATGCTATTCTCCGGGAGAGAACAGATAGTCAGAGACCTCTGACTCAATCGAATAATCCTAATTTGTATTGTCTGATGCCATTTCTTAGAGGTTTCAATGAGTTCGGTGGCTGGGATCAAACTTCACAGGAGTTGAAGGCGAGAAATTTCAGATGAAACCCAGCTGAACACACGATCGCCTCAAAAGCTAAGAAACCAGCTTCCCCCGCTGACGTCATAAGTGCATTAGCCCCAGATCTCCTGTCGCGCGGCCGTGAACCAGAACATCACAACTTTAAACATTCGTAGTTTCGCGAGGATTTGATGGATTTACTCAATTCTTTTTTTAATCTTCACCAAATTTTGTATTCTTTTTGAAAATAAAAAGAAAAAATTTGGGGTTAGGGGCACTTTAATTTCTTCAGAAAACGTCTTAAACATACAAGATTTTTGAAATTTCGTATAACTGGCTAAGGGTGATAGGCACTTTAAACGCACCTTATAACACTTCAATATTTCAATTGGTTTTTAAGAATTTAAATATCTACTTTGTTGTTCTTCTATATATGGCTCATTCAGTAAAAATATTATAATTGCTGAAGATCCTCTCGACTGATACTGAGGGACTTAGATTAGAAGCAAAGATGCTGAGTATTTTATAATGATAAGTGATAAATAGGAGTCACAAGTTCAGTTTATTTTAGGTGATATCCATTGCCAAAGAGTACACTAAAAAATCAAATGAAACAGAAGCTATCCAAGCATTCCAAGAGGTACTAAACTCCACCAGCATGTGGCACAACAATGGTTCATTTCCTAAAAACGAATCAGATGAGAATGCATTCACGAAATGTACCAGCCCTGAAACAGCTGCGCAGTATTGCCCAGTCAGATGGAAGGCTGTTAACAAGTATGTACAATATCAATATGGATTGCAAATTATTGCCCAGTCAGATGGAAGGTTGTTAACAAGTATGTAAAATATCAATATGGATTGCGAAAATAGTTTTGAAAGCCCTAGCAAAGCGTTTGGAAAAGACCATTCCTGAGAATATCCACTTTAATCAGAATGTGTTTCTTAAAGGAAGGACAATTTTCGATGCGATCAAGATAATAGAAGATGAAATAGAGTATACTAAACAGAAAGGCTTGTCCAGAGTTTTAGTAGCCATTGATTTTGAGAAAGCTTTTGACACTCTGAATTTCAATTATTTAATTTCGGACCTAGCTTCATCCAGTGGATACACATACTGTATAAAAATGCTTCGAGTTGTTTGTCGAGCAATTTTTTTTTAGGTTAAGCAAGGAGGCAGCGTGGCCGAGTGGTTTGGGGCACCGGACTTGGAATCCGGAGGTTGCAGGTTCAAGGCCCGTTCTGACCACTTAGCTGGAGTTGTTTCTTGGTAGACCACAGTTCAACTCCTTAGCCACGTTTGTAAATAGCCAACTGGTCTGAAGTATTTATTGGCCCTGAAAAGCCCCATTGGGGGAGTGTTCAATCTGATATTATTATTATTTTTGACTAACAAAAGACGGATCGAAACTGACCAATGACTGATGACAAACTTTACATGAGTCTTTCAGCCAATACCATCATGGCTAAAGTGACCAATCACTTTCAACGGACCAAACTTATAACATCATCGACTGACAAACACTATTCACTTGACTCTGAGGATGACTTCCACTCAGGTTGTCGAAACGTCAGTCACCAACAACAGTTCTTCTCAGAGCTACCCTATATATACAATCAACTGATACTCCTGGGTTCAAACCATTTACTATATTATTTTTATTATTTATGATACCATTCAAGGCTTTAAATTTGGTGAAGGAAATGTGAACTTCAAATGTAAAGCTAGAATTAGCCTATTTTGCCTCCTCAAATACTTTGGAGAGTGTTCGGGATTTAAAGTCAATCACAAGAAGACGGAAGCCTTTGTTAGCCTTTGGTGACAGTTCTCTATGGGAAAATCTATCTAACATGTATATATCCTTCATAATGTTAAAAAATTCTAGGGATTTATTTTGGTGGTAATGGAAAAGAGATGAATGACTTAAATTATAGGGAAACTTTAAAGTCGATAAAGAAATCTTTAATTTTATGGAAGTGGAGAGGGTTATCGCTTTTATGGAGGATAGAGATAGTTAAAATCTCCTCACCATCCTAAACTTATGTTTAGGGCATCAGCCAAACCTACGTCTAAAAACTCGTAAAGAATGTGGATTCTAGTTTGTGCAGTTTCATTTGGAATGGCAAAGACAAAGTTAAAAGAAAAGAAGTGTCCTCACAGCCACCGTAGAGAATGGTGGTTTAAATATGCTCGACATTGACTCAATAATTTGTACAAAACATGTTTTCTGCTTAAAGAAATGTTTGGAAGATTATCCTAGTCCTTGGAAGTTCTTTCTCGATGAGCAACTGTTGTCTGTTGAAGTTTGTACTTCATTGTAATCTTGATATTATAAGTTACCATGAAGTTGCCGCCTTTCTGTAAGCAGTGCTTTGATGCCTGGTCTGATTTGCCAGAAGATACAAGAACAACAAAGCACTACTTTCATTTCAAGAGATTGTGAATGAAATTATATGGAAAAACAAGTTTCTTTGTGTTGACAAAAAAAATCGGTCTTTAGAAGGGATCTGTTTTCCATTGGCCTCTTGAAAATAGGGGACTTGTTTTTGTGTCACAATGTAACAGCATTTAGCTTTATGAATCTACTGTTCAACCCTGAGCAAAGTTTTTTGTGATGAGTATCATTGACTCTGGACATCCCAGCCCATTGGCACTCAGTAATAAAAGATGCGTTGTCTCTTCCGATAATTTCTCCAGTTTCAGATGTTCCCACCATCATTTAATTGATGGAAATTCTCTGACAATTTTTGATGTGTCTTCTAAACAAATTTACTGCCAGTTCTAGGCGAAGAAGAAGTATTGCTACTGCTCAGAAGAAATTGGCTGACGAGTACCCACACTCCACCATAGATGGGGAGAAAGTCTGTTCTCTATCCTTCTGCTCATCTATGGAATCTAAACTAAGAGAATTTCAGTACCAAGTTTTAAGTTGTATTGTTTTCACAGATGAAAAACTCTTTCATTTTGGTGTTGTGCAATCACCACTATGTACTTTCTGCCAAAAAGAGGACGAATCCATTAAGTACCTACATTATTCTCCTGTAAGGAATCTTGTGAATTTTGGAAACATGTCTTTTCCTGGCTCCGGGACAATGAC
>OZ026596.1:4011650-4014150 GCA_964020085.1 Micromussa lordhowensis | reverse complement strand
AGTTCTAGTTTCGATTGAGAAGATATATCAAACACTCGAGACAGTGTCTGACCGCATTTCCAAACGCCTCGAAGTTCGTCAGAAATACTCCGCTGCGCGTCGTATTTTCAACTCTCTTCTCGGCATTTCGAAATGTGGTCAAACACGGTGTTGGATGTTTGAAAAGAGTAAATTACTTCGAAGCGCGCTTTTTGCTCATTATCAGAGACTGATATGTTCTGTTTTCTTGTATTGTAGACCTGGCGTGCGGTAAGGCTTATAGTGGACACTGGTTTGCACACTCGTGGTATGACCAGGTGAGCTTTTAGAGCTTAGCGTTGTGTTCGTTTGGTTAAGTCTCAGTATGTCTTGAACGCAATCTTGAATGTGGTCGTGTCTCGAAGGTCCCGAAAAGTTTTTGCATCCGGAAAGTCGTAGCAAAACCTCGAAGCTTATGATTACAGAGCTGTTTTATTCACGTATTCTTAATATAAACAGAGGTTCTCTTCACACAAGAAGTTTCAGGCGTATACACTTCTCCGTTTTCAGATACAGATGAACTAAAAATAGCTTTACGGGCCCGAAAAGTTTCCGGGCCTTTCGAGAAACGGGCCCCAGCAGTTTTAATTTGATGACGTGAACGTCAATTAAAGTTGCCATAGGAAATCAAATCGCTGGGAAAGCGCAGTCGCTCGAGTATCTTTGTTGCCTCGCTTCTGGGAATGAGTTATTCGTCTTATTTTAATGTTCTCTTCGGGTTTCCACCCACTGTGATCTCTCTAAAAGCCGAACTTTTGCTTTCTTCAGGACCGAGGCTCTTAAGATGTTTGAAAACTATGCTTGGGACACATCAGACTTTGCAGTGAAGGAGGTGACGAGATATCAGAGCGACCCAGGTCAGGCAACTGCGTACATGTTGGGGAGACTGGCACTAATGCAATTGCGCAACAAGACCGAAAAGGCCCTGGGGAAGAGATTTAGCCTTCAGGACTTCCACTACCAGGTGTTGAGCCAGGGGTCCGCTCCGCTGTCCTTCCTCCAGACCCACATTGATAGGTACATTAAGTGCATGAACAAGGACCTTGGAGAAGAGGAGTGTAGTTACGTGCTCAAACCGGTAAAAGGTGCTAAAACCTCTATGGCAGACATGCTCCCCAGAAAAATGCCCCCAAAGCCTGAACATAGGCACTATGTTTAAAAAATAGTGTTTTCACACACAACGTTGTATAACTTTTAGAAGAGATACATATTTTAATTGTCAATAGATGACGATTTATAATAATTAACACGTTTAGAAATAGTAGAGTAACCTTACATATCAGCTCAAGATAAATTTTAGAGTTTATACCCGTTTATCAGGTC
The DNA here is from genome assembly GCA_964020085.1 of Micromussa lordhowensis. Lineage (NCBI taxonomy): Eukaryota > Metazoa > Cnidaria > Anthozoa > Scleractinia > Lobophylliidae > Micromussa > Micromussa lordhowensis. The sequence goes on along the minus strand of OZ026596.1, from coordinate 4,012,809 downwards.
TTGGCAAATTTTTAATCCACGTAAAGAAGATGGCGGAAAGTCATTTTATTACCGTTGCGAGATATGAAATAAGGGTAAAGATGGTTTTTTTCCTGTTCATCTGGATGTAGCTATCCATACCCAGCTGTAAATGATGCTATAAATGCTGTAAGCTGTAAATGATGAATGAAGTTCAGGATAGATATGCTGACCTAAATACGATAATCTCCGATTTTAAAAAATATTAGCCCCCGCTTATCTAAATAGCTGCCTCGATTTTCTTATCTCAATTTCTCTCGTGACTGACCCTTTTTATTTTTAATTATGGTACTCTTTTTTTTTCGCTTCAACTATCGCAATAAATCTTTAGCCGTCCACACACCACCTGCCTCGATAAGCCTTGCTATTTGCAGGTGGTGTGATATTTTTGTATATTTAATGTAAGAAATAAAGATGCTGTTGCTATACAAGGTATTCAATTCATCTTGTTCATATGTTCGCAATGTAGTTTGGTTTTATTAACGTTTTATTTCTTATAATGACTTACCTCCGTAGTTATTGCATCGTTCTGTATTCGATTATTGCTGTGCTATTTTGTATTAATATTCAATCTTCGTTCACTGTCTAAAATCCGCACGCGTCATTGGTTAAAATTGATCACGTGAGTTCTCGTTACCTGGCGACATCAAAGTGACAGAGTGCGTTATTACAATAACGCATAAAAACTGTGCAGTGTTCGGGCGGGAAGCCATTGTAAGTCTATCACCAGCAGTGAACTCAAATTGAATATTAAAAGGGTTAGAGACTGTTAGTTCGTGTTTTGTTTTGAAATACACGCACTTGCTTACTGTACAATGAACTCGAAATTTTCAATACTGCACTCAGCTTCGCTTCGTGCAGTATTGAAAATTTCTCGTTCATTGTACAGTAAGTGCGTGCGTGTATTTCAAAACAAAACACTCACAACAGTCTCTAACCCGTAAATAAATGATCATAAACACGTGGTCGTTGCCATTCTTGTAGTGAACGTTAGCTGGCCAGCCGACTCCCTTTCTCTTGAAGGAGATCGTTTTGGGAACGCGAAGATAATCATATGGGAAAGTAAAGAGCCTCAGGACAGTTCAATTTGTACCTACTGCTAAGACTAAATGGTCATACCCAAAAGAACATGATGGTTAAG
>OZ026596.1:3986650-4006650 GCA_964020085.1 Micromussa lordhowensis | reverse complement strand
GCAGTAACTGCATCAGATGCTGGCGGTTCCCAGGGTACATCGTCTGTGAGCTCACCACGTCTTCCTGGCGTTACCAGCATTGTCCAAACAGAGAGCCTAGTTTCAAAACAATTTGTGCAGAATCTTACTCTAGCAAGATCTACCCTAGCACCAGCTACTGTTGTTTTGGCTGGAACCAACACCCAGACAACCTGGTCCAATCAACAGGTTTCTCCTACATATTTTGTCGGTGCCCAGGGGCAATATGGGATCTATCCCACGCTGTATAGCACCACAGATGTTAACAACAACCAGCTGGGACAACAGGCCATGACTGCGACCTATCCATTGAATTATGTTTATCCCATTAGCTTTGTGTACCCGTACCTCTCAATGGCACAAGCTAGCACTTTAAAAAATGCAAACACTGATAAAGCTCAGCAGCAGAAAGAGGAAGAAGAAGAAGAAGAAGAAGTGGTAAAATCAGATGCATCTGGCAGGGATGCAGCTTCTACTGTGTGTGAAGGAAAGACAGAACATGGAACAACCTCTCAGGTGGCTAGTGGAAACACCGTGAATGTGGAAACGACTAACACTAGTACCGCACCTGTACAGACACAATTCATTGATCTGGCCAGCTCCATGAGATACTGGCAGCAACTAAGTTTACTGTACAGAACTAGATGGCAACCATTAGCTGCTTGTAATCCCTCAAACGTTGCTGCAGTGACTTCTGATCAGCAAGCGAATGCAATGACTACAACATCGCCAACTGCAGATCACAGTTCCAGTACAGTTACTAATGGTGAGACAACTGCCATGAACTCACATTCTGATCAGGAACAATCATTTAACAAGCAGGAAATCTTGCAATCAAATCCTTCAACAGATTCTTGTGCTGGAAAAGACAAGCCAGCAAGTAACCTGTTTGCAGAAAAGCCAAGTTCTGAAATTTTACAGAGGATAAAACCTGAATTCTCTGAAGAAAATTATTCAAAAGACCCTTCGACTGGCAGGCCTTCTGTTATTGTGACAGCTGCTTGCAGTGATGGTATACCTGAATTGCCTAAAAGTTCTGTTTTGGATGTCAAAATGGAATCTAAACAGAGAGAGTTTGATGACCAAGCACTTCAAAAACTAAAAGAAAGAAGAGCAATTTTGAACTCAGTTCCATCGGAGACTAGTCCAACTTCAGAAGATGAGCTTTGTCCACCTAGACTAGACTGTAATCAACTGAGAAACATGGTGACTGCAGACAGTCTTAGAAGAAGAAGGTTCTGTGGTTCAGTTCCAAAGTTGAGTTTTATTCATGACAGTTCTATAGCACGTGTGAACATTGGCAATAACAACGGCAATGGTCTTCATTGCACAAACCACACAGAGAATCATCCTGGAGTGAGAAGAACATGTAAGTTTTAGCAATATTAGTTCAGAGTCATACATGTACATGTACTGTACCTCAACTTGTTTGAGTATTTTGTTTAAGTTGTGATAGCAGTAGTTATTTGTTTATGGTTTCATTTTGTAAATCGGTTTGATTTTGATTTTCCTCCAGTTAAGATTTTGATAATGGAAATTAAGGTTAAAGATTTCCAAAAACAAGTTAAGATATGAAACACCGATCTGAGATCTGAGGCCATGTTCTCTCAAAAAGTATGCAAAAATGGTTTTTGTACTACTCAGTAGCTTTCATGCAAATAGTTACACTAACAGACTTCAAAGTTAGAGCCTACTAAACAGTACTTGGCCAGGTGAAGGTGTGGCTCAAGAGCTTTCATTTGAGTGGTCTTGTACCCATATTTTAAACCAATGACTGCTTTTGTAGCATTAAAAACAGTATGACATAAAAGTGGTCAACCTGAAGACTTTTATTGTCATCAAGAATATTAGAATAAGGACTATAATTCCTGCAATAAGGGGAGATAATCTTGTGCATTTTGCAGCAAAAACTAACCGTATGGCAATAAACTAAAACAACTCAAGATTTCTGGTATAAATTAACCCTGTGTTCTTTTGTCATATATTTTGCAGCTGTGGGAACACAACTGGATGGAACAATCCGTCCCGCCAAGAGGAAAAAAACTAAGAGGTCCTTATGATGAACTTTCGTTTCAATGATTCATGTACTGTACTTAGCATGCTATCCATCAATGCTTCAGTTCTAGAATGCCTTATAAACTCTGCACTTGGTCATTGCAGGATGCATATGGAGTTGTTTCAATGAAATACAATGGTACCTGAACATCTGACCGAGTACCAAGAGTGCTTGCTCATTACCAAGTTTACGTTCCTCTTTATAATTTTAGTTCACAATCTGTGAAACAAGGTCACAAGAATTGAGCAAGTGATTGCTAAAAGAATTTTCTTTTTTTAAGTGTACATTTTACAAGACAAGGTCACAAGAATTGACCTGGTGATCTCCAAAACAATTAAGAATTGTTCTCCTGATTTTTATACAGATTCTCTGTACTAGTAATATAAAAAATAGAGAGACAAGTGAAGAGAATTTGAATGTTGACACTTGCACATAAATGGCCATAACTCATTGTTTTCTTTTACTACATGTACCTATCAATTCAGTTGTGTTACAGGGACCCCAGAAACTTAAACAACTTTCAAGATTGTTTTGTGCAATTTGTGTAATTCCATTTGGAATACAAATTTGTGAGATGATTTTCATTGAGGAAGAGTTTCCCATGGTTAAATTTGAAAAAAATTGATGAAATTCCTTTTTGTATCAAATTTTATATTCATGTTCAGTACTCCAGGCTGGGTGCATATTTTTCTACCTGCAATTATCGGTTTCAAAGATTTCTGAATCGAAGAAATAGGATCAAAATTATTATTTCATCATGGAGTATATAATATGCCTTTAAAAAAAAAATTATCATTACCATATGTATCTGCTTGCCATCATGTTATCTTTATTTTTATTAATTGTTGGGTGTTTCTTACTGCAAGCATTTATGATTCTCTGAATAGAAAAAACATTGATTTAATTGGTTTGTTATATCAAAATTCGTTTTCTAAGATGAGAAACAGATTTATCATCAATATTGAAAATTATCATTAATACCATATTTTAGTCATATATTTTGTACCTCTTTTCAAAAGTTTTATTTTTTCCTGGTATAAATTCCTAATTACATTATGGGTATAATTCTATGAACTTTGGAAAAGGACAAGATAATGTACTAAAGATATATTATTGCATCACTACAGAAAATTTTAAAATATTCTAGAATGGAAGACGTAATCCAGCAACCTATAAAAGTGATTCAAGTTTAGCACACATTGTCCTTGATTCCTTAGACATTTGTCACGTTTTTGTACATTGCTTCCTCTTGAAGGTATCAGAAGAGTAAATGACATACATTTGCGTTTAACATTTGTCAAAATTGTGCCTTCCCATGATCAGTTGACAATGTTGACAGATCACTTGGTTCTTAAAGCAGAGTTTTTATATTTTCTATTTGGTTCTTTTACATCAAGATGGATTACTATTATATTCTGGAGTATTTTAAAAAAATTGATGAACTATTTTTCTAAATATGAAATACATTTTAAAAGATTGAAAGCCTGAGAAGCTCATTCAAATAGATTTTGGTTAATGTTGAGTTTTCAAAAGAAGAGAAATTTAATAGAGAAGTTAAAGTTCAATTAAATCTAGCAGTTGAGTTGACTCCACTGATACATGGAAATGAGTTGATGTTGTTAGACTATTAGTATTCATGGCTGAAGTATGAAGGAATTCTTTTTAAAAAAAATACAAAATCTATATTAAGTTTCTTTATTGCAATAAAGTTTCAAAAAGTGTTAGAGTTGTCACTTGTTTTAATGTGGGTTAAGGGGACTGTAGCTCTCAGATGATCACAGAGCAATGCATCAGCAAGAAGTACAACTGCAACAATAAAACATATGGAATGGAAAATCCTGTTTTAAATTTTCATATCACTTCATAGCTGGGGAACTGGGGCTCAGGGATTGGGGGGGGGGGGTGATGCTGTTTCAGGATCCTGGTACTGACCCACCCCGTGTAGCTTTAAGACATTGTCATAAAAAAAAATACAAATAAGACTGTTGATGTACATTCAGCTTCAACAAACTAAAAAGCCAAGAGGTTATTGAGGCTTCTTCTTTAGATCTGAGAGAACAAGATTGAAGGATGAAGCTAGTCTCCTTTGCAGCCATTACGAAGATCATCATCATCATCATTTTATTTAGTAATGCAGGTTACGAAATTGTCAGCCCATGAGGCTGATGTTGACCAACAACTAACTAATAAAATGTAATTTAATAAAAAAATATTGGCATATACAATTTATTAAAACGAAAAAAAAAAAATAAAGTACAAAGTCATCACGCAACGCTTCTGAAGAGCGTTGCGTGACGACCGAAGGAGACTAGGATCAAGCGTGATGCGGAAGAGGACTCCCATAGTTCCTGGCGAACGTCCGTGATTTTTACCGCTGGGAGACTGAGGACGATATCCAGGATAGAAACAATGTAATTTCCCAGAAAGAAAGAGATTTTATTTTAGTTCTCTCTGAAGGTAAATTAAATAGTCGCTGTTACCCTTTCTGCATGGTAATGGGGTAAAACGACGTTGTTGTCGAGTGCTTATTCACCGCCTCGTTTTTGAAGACAATCCGAAACGAAAGCGGTGACGAAGCAAATTTGGAAAGCGCCGTGAAAAAAGCTGAAGAATGTCTTGGCCAGTTTTGATTGCTCGTAGGAATTCGTCTGGTGTACCCGGGGCTTGGAGATGTACAGGTCGAAACAACGAGGAAATGGTCGACAAGCTTGTTCACATGGGAGTTATAACGAGTAAAGAAGTAGAAGAGGCATTTCGAGCGGTTCCTCGGGGGGCCTTCGTTGCCCCAGACCTTCAACTGGAAGCCTACATCGATGCGCCACTACTTGGAGATCCGCACCTTCATATGTCGGCGCCTCATATGTACGCTACTGTCCTGGAGGCCTTAGATCTGTCCCCAGGTAGGGAGCATTTTATTTTTGTGTCGCTTTTTTATATGGCGTTTGAAGTTGTGCAGTTAAATTAATTGTACGTATCTATGCCGGGACCGTGAAGTAGCTCACTTGAGGTCATTGCGTACTTCTGTTTCGCCAAATTATCACTTTTGATAAGCTTGGTGAGTTTGAGTCTATTGCTTGAGAGATGCTGGAAATAAAGTCAGATACTTACGAACTTTGTCAAAACTACTTCAACATACACTTAAGCTTGTAACATATAAGCCTATTTATCTTAATAAAAAGGTTACGTTAAACTATAAGCTTAATATTTAATTATATATCGCTAGATCCCTCTCCAGTTATCGAAAGGTGTTAATTAAGGCCCTTAAAAGATTCATACTGGACCTAAACATCTTTATTCTTAGCTTTCTAAATGTTGACGTGACTTATAAATCGATTATATAGACAGACAGGAACAGAGACAAAAACATGTATATCCCTTTCCCACCTGTGCATACCCCAGGTATTTTTGACTAGTCGATGTATTGGAGCATTGATGACTTGGTATCACTATCTAATGGTGGTGCATTTGTACACTGATTTTTGCCTGGGAGATGGGAATTACAATGTACAGTAACCACTACAATCGCTGATAAAAATTCGCTGATTCTCGTGTTGCTATGGAAACAACTCTTCAGCAGCCATGGCGATCATTGTCGCTAGAATTTGTGAGATAGAATTGGTTCCATCTTGGCAATCAGCTTGTCAGTTTGTGGTTTGTGCAGACACATCCTATGTCACGGGTTAATCTCTGGAAACTTGTGTTTAATGTCTGTCCTTCACTTCTTTTATCAGGTCTGTCATTCCTCAATGTTGGTAGTGGAACTGGCTACTTCTCCTGCTTGGCTGGTTGTATTTTGCAAGCCCACGGTATCAATCATGGTATTGAACTCCATGAAGATCTTGTACAGTTTGCTAAGGAAAGGGTCGAGGAATTCCTGAGGTTCTCTCCTTCTGTGGCTTACGACATTTGCCCACCAAAGTTTTTAGCTGGAAATTGTTTTCGATTGGAGCCTTCAGGATGTAGCTATGACAGGGTTTACTGTGGAGCCGCCTGTCCAGCAAGTAAAGTTCCTTTCATTTTAAGTTTAACCAAAATTGGAGGATTTGCCATCATTCCTTGTAGAGACAGGGTAAGGTTCTTCCTTTATTTTCCTGACCACATGTTTGGTAATAGTACTTACAGTAGTATGTGATAAAGACTTTGGCTATCTACTACAAGTTTTAAGATAGGTGGGTTATTAATTAGGCCAGTTCTTGACCATGGCTCAATGCCATAACCTGATGTGACCATTATGTGACTGGGTACCAGTTAATTTTCATGGCAACCTGACAAAATGCTGAGTGAGAAGCAGGGGGAGGGGGGGGGAATGAAATTCCGGGTGCCCAGCACTTAAGGCTGATACGCATGGAGTTTTGCTCCAGGAGCATGCTCTAGGGTCATTTGAACAACTAGTACACACTGGGTACCATAATATATGGAGCTTGCTCCGTATTATGGTTCACACGAGGGAGTGTTTTGTTCAATTTGCCTTGGGATCTTGCTCCCAAATAGTTAACTGGTTTAATGTTGTGGAGCACTTTGCAGGGTGGAAATTCTGATCCCGAGAATGAATTACATGTACGCCCAGGAAATCGTTGGTACACACGGAGAAGCTTTGCTCCGAGAGTGTGCCCCTTGAGCAAAACCAAGGAGCAAACCCCCTGTGTGTATCAGCCTTTAAGCTTACAGTGTATGAAAGAATTAAGTTTTTCCAGTTCCCCAAAGCAATAGTTAGCTGTTTGTGGTACCCGAGGGATTCCAGAGCACAGCCCTGTAGTGTGTCTATCAACATTAAGCCCCATTGGGGCATGCTGGACATATGTGGGGCATTTGACTTTTCAGAAGAACTTAAAGTCAAATTCAGTCAAATTTGGTCAAATTCCCACTGTGGGGCAAACAAAAATGAGTTAAAATCAGACCTTAGCATAGCGCCATAGTGTGTTGCCCTTCAGAGGTCCGTTCATTTCAAGAGAGGCATAACTTCTCACTGTCTATGCCGGTATGGCTGGTTTGCAGTGTCACGCCATCAAAAACAAAAATCGTAACCATTCAATAAATCAAGTAAAGAAGCTGGGATATGAAAGATGTTTGATATATAAAAATCCTCGCCAAGATTTAGGTCTGTGCGGTTATTCATTCACATGTTATTCATTATTTATAGACCTTTGTATGGAGACGACGTGTAACAGAAACATCTGTCATTGAGTTTTGCAATTGAAATGAAAAGTTATCACTCTAGAGCTCTGCACATTGAGATTAATACTTCTTCTAGAGCAAGAACTGTTTAGTTAGCAAAAACTTGAGCAATAACTCATCTTTTGACGTAGTTGAGAGCCTTATCGGGCCACCATTTTAATGTCATGCTATCCATAAATTTGGAAATTCAAACGTGCTCTATTTAACAAATAAAGAAGCCTAGACTGTGCTCTGTTCTGTTGTAAAGCACGCAGGAAGCGGTAGAGCACAAAAGAAGTGTAGGGGTATGTCTCGTGTTTTCTATATTTTTACAAAAAATATAGCTTCTCATCGTAAACTGACAGCTCAGTTGGTGTTTTCTGTCGTTATTTTACTTCTTAACCCATTGACTCCTGCATCAAACTGTCCGCGACCCACCCCTAATTTCCTGGCATTTTTTGGAAATATGTCAGAGCGAGTGAAAGCACAAAAATAAACCATATGCGCAGTAACCACAGACACAAGATCAGGTTTCAAGACTTCGTTTATTTAAAGTTCAATAAATGAACAGCCAAAATAGTAAAAAATATCAACAAAAAGAACTCAACTTGATGCGTATAACTTGTAAGAAAACAAGAAATTATATGTTTTTCTTCGCCGCGTGACAAAACGGTGAGAAAATTGAATACACAAAAATGAGTTAAATGTTTACTTCAGAGGATGAAATGAAACCAAATACAACAGAATTTCCATTCTTTTACTATAACGGAGAACATTTAAGAAAATACCAGAAAATAAAAGGCGAAAAACAGACGTAAAACCAATTCAAAAAGAAGAAATCAGATAATTTTTTTGCCGCCCGACAAATTAATACAGCGCAGCGAAAGAAAGTTGAAAAATGTACATCAATAAGACGACAAAAACAAGGCAATTATTTTGAGATAAATCGTTTTTCAACTGTGTAAAGTTAGTGCCAACTTAGTTCTATCCTCAGGTGTTCTGTAGAAGCTGAACAAGACTCAATAAAATATATTTGAGGGAAGCGAATACACTAAACAAACAAACCACGAGGGGTCGCCATAAATTAAATATGCAGAATTCCAGCGTTCAAAAATACTGTTCACTTTTAAAACCTAAAATTCCCAAATATAGGCAACCAAATGAAAGAAACGTGACAGGAAGTTCAATAACAATAAATTTTCATTCAAGATGCTCATAGGCAAAAAAACTTATCTAAAAGCACAAAAATGTTCAAAATTTTAGAGACGTGCTTCGCAGCATGACCACATGTTCGAATTAATTTTCACTCAAAAGCGAAAGCGTGAGTTTTGCAGTTATTTTATCAGCCGTGGCTTTGCCTATCGTGCTAAAAGCTGAATTCAACTTCGAACTAATACTGCACATTACCATTTTTGTTTTCTAAAGTCGAGGCAGCTAATTTAAATCCGCGATCTGAATTCAAAACTCACTTGAAAACGCACCCGATCGTCTTGTTTTCGCCGCAGTTGAAGGAAGGAAAAATTATTCACCAGAAAGGTCTGAGGGTTCCATTCACCTTGATCTTCCATTCTAAGGCCACCTAAACATTGATTTATGTTTTTTCTTTCCATTTTAAGTGCCAAAGGAGTAATTTCTCCGTTTTAGGAATGAAAACAAGACCCTGGAAGTTTGTAGATTTGGCCCGCAACGCGCCATGATTACCTGCACTTTTCGAGCGCGTGATTTTAAGACAAAAACCCGTCTTTCTAGGACCCCTAAAGTCCTCTAAAAATATGCTCAGAAAGACATTTTCATTGGTTTATTTGTCCTTAACAACAATAGTACAATAGGAGAACCAAAATGTCTTCAGGGAGGGTAGGACAGGCATTTGTCCTCACGTGCTTTTTTACGGCTGGTTAGGGCCGGCACAGGAAACTGGGGGTGGGTTTTTCGCACGGCCGGTTACGGCCGGCACAGGAGTCAATGGGTTAAGTTTAATTTCTGCCTTCGTAATGTCTTTAATCGAAGCATTCGCAAGGTTGAGAATGAGAAGTTGTTTATTTTGTTTCGTGTTTTGTCGGAATCTAGCAAACCTTGTTATTTTAGTACAGTTTTAGCACTTCTGTTGTTAACAATGGTGTAAATGCTGCTATATTTACTGCAGACAAATAGCTCATTTCCACTGCATTTGTCTGAGCCACAAGACATGTTTAATTTGGGTCAAATTTGTCAAAATTCCGAAGCAAAAATTTGAAGCCAGCTTAGCGTCATCAACCCGTGCTCTGTTCTCTGATAAAGCACGCTGTTTCAGCCAATCGGAGCGCACGTTATATGGAAACTTTATTATAATACATAATGAGGAACCATGCTGGGCTTAAACATTGAGGGTCTTATGTGATGAAACTAAAACTTCAAAAGGACTGGTAATTTTTTATTTTGGAAAATGATGACATCACATGAAAACCGGCAATTGGATGGAAATTATTAGAATTGTCTGATGAAAAGTGAGACTAGAGATTAAAAATCCATGCAATCTCCACAAAGGGAGTTGTTCTGACCATCAATTCATATTGAACATGAGTAGTGAGAAGAAGTTGTTTTATTTGTTTGAAAGAAGTGCTTACATGCACGGCCAAAACACCTGACTGTGTTCTTCTCCATGAGAAGTATTTGAAGATGGCCACTCAGAGATTTTGTTCCATTCCTCCTTGCTAAAAAATCAAATGTTCCCAATCTAGGGCCTAGACTCTTAGTCAAATTCCCAAGGGTGGAAGGCAATCAAAGTGGAATGCCCCACATATGCCCAGGCTGAACATTGATAGACGCATCAAGACTGATGAGAAATTATTAGCTAAGGGCTTTCCCATAAATGATACAAAATTGTATTGTAAGTTATCAGTAATCATTTTATGTAAATATATCGAAAAAGATATTCCTTCTTTTTTGAAGTTTGAATGTAAAATTAATGTCAGTGCTTATTTTTAGCACTTTTTGAAAACTCTTTGTTGTTCATTTCTTTCATATTCAGCTGCTGAAAATTGAAAGAGTCTCTGATTCAGGAGTGAAACAGACTTGTATCAGTGAGGTGTCTTTTGCATCGCTAGTTGCAATGCCTGAAAGTGAATCAAGTCTTCCCAAGCTTTCATTTCCAAAGGAAAATCCAAGAAAGAAAGAAAAGGTTTGCACATACATGTATACATTAGAAACAGGGCATGTGACAGGATGGGGTGGGGCAGATCCACAAAAATGTTACTAACATCCGCATCCTCCACATAATCAAAGCTTTTTTCCGCATAAAACAGAAAAATTGTTCCATGGAAGCGATAAAGCAGAGCTGTCTTACAACCCCACAAGCAAAAATTCAGAAGAGCTTGATTATTTTGGGGTAGTTTTTCTCCTAAAACAGCAACGGAAACACGCAATTTCTTTTGTGACCAATTTTTTAACCTCCAGGCGTTCCAACCTAACTTGAAAAGCCTAGAAACTATTTCTGTGGAGATGCCTGGTTACTAAACTATGCAGCAACTTAGTAGTCCTCCATGTGAACTAAGCTAAAATGCTATGGAAAAACTGTGTAAATGAAGAAATACCGGTTACCAAATGCCATAAAAAGATCAAACACATGTCAAAGTTGGCTCTATAATCAATTTTGTTAACTGTTGACAGAAATTTCCACATAAACCAGTGTGTTTTCTGCATAATTGTCACTTTTTTCCACATTTTTTCCTCCCAATTTGTTATTTTTTCCATACCCTGTCACATGGCATGTATAAACTCATTCTCAACTGACACACAGTGGGCTACCCTTAAATCCAGCTTGGATGTCAGCACTGGGGTTATTTTGTGAAAAGTAGGGGTGGTGTAGTGGTGAGAGTTTGTGCTTCCCACCAGTGTTGCTTGGGTTTGATTCCCGCCCTACAGCTGTGTATGTCTATATGTAGACTGTGTTATTTTTCGTTCTCGCCCTTTTCCATGGGTTTTTCTCCTTGCACTCAGGTTTTTCATTTTCATATTCCAATTCGACCTGGATAGAGTACCCTACCAAACACCAGCTACGTTTGAAGGAGCTTCCTCTCTTGACACTGTAATAGTCACATATATATATATATATATATATATATATTGTTTGTTTATTTATCTATTGCAGGACTGTGTGAATCTCTTGAACTTGTTTTACCATTCATTGTTACTTCCAGTATACTTATTAATATATTAAAAAATATATAATTAAATTTCACTTATTGTTATCAAAGAATAATATAGTCTTCATTTGTTTATGTTGGCAGGCTCTACGAGTTTATCCTCCATCCAGTATACTGGTGAGTCGTGGTCAGACCAGATCACTGTTAGCAAGGCTTCGAGCACTCCAAGAAGCAAGTGGTATGGACTTCTTTCCATTAAGTACAATTTAAGAATCTTTTGTTTGAAAACTAACCCAGCCCAGTTCATTCAATCATGTGAATTCACGGTTGACCATTTTCATTAGCCCCCAAAACAATTTCCTGTAAGCATTGATAATTTAATCTCTTAAAGTTCTTAGACTAATTTGAATTTCTTCAAGTTTTTCCTCTGATTTTGTAGTTAGCAGGTCTCCATACTAGTTGAAATACATCCTTCTTATTACATTAGGAATTATTTTTTCTTTGCCACCTTTTTTCTGTTGACTCAAGAACTAACTTGCAACTAATTTGCTGGCTGTTTGTTACAGAATGCCTGCATGCGTCTTTGCGTCTACCAGTGGCATTCTGTTACGTCCCGTGTCAACAACAGATCCAACAGTACCTGAATAAGAATTCAAAGTCAAAGAAAGAATCAAGAACCATTGTGACTTCGCCTGTGGACAGAAAGATTTCTTTCTTTGGCCCACAAGGTATATGCGGGGAAACAAGTACTTCTCCTGCAGATCAGACAGGCTCAGAGAGTCTTTGGAGACATCTACAACAAGACAAGCTATGGCAAACTGTGCTGGAGTATTACTACAGCCTTTGTAATGTCTCCACTGAAAAGAGAAGTCAAGCATTGAATGTGTACATCAAGAGACGAGTCAAGCAGAAAAGCGAAAGAAGAGAAAGTAAGAAAAGCTTGTCTTATGCCGAGATTGCTCTTAAGCTTGGCATACTCTCTGTGAACACGGCAGCTGCTGGGAAAACAAAGCAAGAATTACAGGACACAGTGGAAAACAGAACTGAGTTAGAAGGAACGTCAAATACATGTACAGCAACTACTTCTTCTATAAATGGCTGCTGTGGTGCACTTAAGTTACCAGATGACAATGTCACTGAATGGCAAAGCACTAATGTCTGTTCAGCCAATTTGCCATGTGGTACTCTTGTTAATGAATCAATTGTTGCAAGTCAAAGTGATTCTCAGCAAGCAAAGTTGTGCAGCACCACAAAACTTCCAAGTATGTTAAGTGACAGCCAACCACTCAAAAAATTGTCTTGGAAATCTTCTTCAGACAAAGATTCTTCTAGTCAACAAAGTTTACATAATGAATGTAGAACTACAAGCACGTCATCAGGCTCACATGGCCCAAGATATACTAATGTGCTTATTGACTTAGAGAAAGTGCATATGGAAAGATTATCCAGTGTATCTTCAAACAGCTGGGACATAAACAATGATCTTGTTCTTGTGCACTTTTTATGCGAAGTTCATGAAAAATCTAATCTAGGAAGATGCAAGGTAAGAAATGAACTTTCATTTATGATATAAACTGCTACAAATGCCCCACGACAGCTCTGTCTGCCTGCTTTAGGGAGTTGTCTGCTCTATCTCTATCTCTTGTGTGCAGGGTGTACATTTAGAGGTGCATAAAATAATGTAGATGAGTGTACCATTAAGCAACTCCTAACCAGCTAAGCGGTCAGAGCAGGGTTTGAACCAGTAACCTCCAGATTTCAAATGCAGCACCCTAACCTCTTGGCCAGGCTGCCTTCACAAATTTCACCTTCTCTTTGGAAACCTTCTATAAGTGGTCATTGAGGGTTACTAGATTACTATTTGGAGGCACAGTGCCCTAATGGTTAGTGATGCTGGACTCGGGATCAAGCAGGCATCCAGGTTTGATCCCTGGCTGGGGTCATTGTGTTGTGTTCTTCAGCAAGATAAGACTCTTTAATTACTCTGTCTTACAGTGCATTTCATCAACCAGTTGAATAATTTATATATGGGTTGTTGACCAAGTTTGAAGTCAAGATGGTGGACATTGGCTAAGTTCTTGTATTGTGTGCTTATGGACCGAGATGGAGTTGAGGTCCATAAGCTCGCAAAAAAAGAACAAGGCCAATATTAAGCCATCTTGACTTAACGAGCCTGGTCAATAAAGGATTTGTTATATGGCTTTCGGGAACTTTTTCCTGCAGGATATAGCAGGTAGTCCCGAGTGGGCAAGAAAGTTCCGTCTTGCCCACTCGGGTAGCCAATTATGGTGCAGGATGTGACTCATCTTGCCCACTCACAGAGCTAGCCATATAATAAAAGTGCTTACTGGTGAATTTTATACTGGGGGTTAATTGTGATTTACTAGCTTCCCATCCAGTGGAAAGTAGATTGAAATACTTTTCACAGGTACAAAAACAGGGATAAGCTCGGGCAGACATTACCTTGCCTTGCTAAATTACCAAATGGTCCAACTAGTAAAGTTAAGCTGCATGTTCTCCCTCCTCTCGGCTTGAATTCAAACTGTGCCTCTACATTGGTAATCATTATCTAAATGTATTGTTTCAATTTGCTAACATAAGTTAAATGTACGTTTTTGCATCATCAATCCAACAGGGCTGGTTCAAGGCTGATAGTGTCATACCTGAACTGTTTTCCAAGGCTGGTACCATGAGCTATCCGCACCTTGCTGGCCTGTCTCCAGAGCAGTTAGCTTACCGGGCTATTGCTCTGTGTAGAATCGCTCAGATTCTTGACTCGGTGCTTTATCTGGTGACCGGCCCCTCTATGTTGAGAGACCGGACCTTTTGTCCAAGTAAATTCAAGCTTGATTCCTTTACGGAGTCCTCCTTCATGTCGTCATGGCTACTCCCAGAGTCCAGTGGAAACCAAACTCCAGTTTCAAAGAGAAAAGAAGGTTTGTCCAAGTGTGACGTGGAGGGAAAAACTGATGATTCACCCAAAGGTGAGACTAAGCACCAACAGGAAGTGATTGTGAAAAAGACAACAGCCTCCCGAGCATCCCTTGAAAAATACAAGGAGCAACTTAGGTCGGTGAAGAACAAGGTGAGAATGTGCATTTATGTCATAAAAGCTCATTTCTCTTATAGATTTATCCATTATTTTGTGTGCTCCTTTCAGGATCGAGTTGTCCAGGTTTGAGCCCTGATCAGGAACATTGTGTTGTGTTCTTGTGCAAGACACTTAACTCTCACATTGCCTCTCTCCACGCAGGTGTATAAATGGGTACCGGCATATTTAATGCCGGGGGTAACCCTGCAATAGACTGGCATCTCATCCAGGGGGAGTAGAAATAACTTTAGTTGCTTCATGCTACAGAAACCGGGATAGGCTCTAGCCTCCTTCACAGACGCTCTTTGGGCTTCTAACGCAATCTTCCTCCGCTAAGAGAAAGATAGCGTGACAAGCCCAAAGTGCGTCTGCATAGGAGGCTAGATAAGCTCCAGCCTGATGGGCCAGTTGACTCGTATGCAGACTTTACCTTTATCATTCATTTTACTCATTTTCAATCATTACAGTGCTGCAAATAACAATCAGTCATTTAAGATTGGTCAAGGGCCAACCAAGATTTGGCCACATGTTTCCAGCAAACGCATCTAGTAAAATTTTGGGAAATCTTTTCAGGGTGGCTGTTTATGTTAGCATTGTAATTGAAGGAAATTGTTTCGCCTCAATGTTAAACTTGGCCACTGCAAAGTTTTGTTTTGTTGGATGAAAAATGGCATCTTAGTTTGTCTGTTCACACCCCATGCGCTGGGTTGTCATTTTGCTAAACTTACGATCTCGACAAACTCAAGACAAAATGGAGGGTCTATCAGACAGACTGCAACTTAGTCTGTCATACGTCTTCTCAAGAAATATAAATTACAGCCCTTTTATTGTGTTGGGGAAGTGCTTTTTGAATTTTTCGAGATCCATCCTCTGAAGAATATTTCTTATCAGGTTCAAAACCCTTGTGTTGCCTTTTTTGAACTGGAGAAAACACAATGTTAGACATGTCTAAAATTTCTCCTTTAACATCATTCTGTATTGTCCTTGCTTCTTGGTAGATACACTTTATAGAAGAACAAAAGCAACTAGTTCAAAGCATTCGAGAGCATGAGACACCTCAACAGGAATTAACTCTCGACATGGACATTGTCGATGCGAAGCTGCAGCGGAATGAACTGATGCTTAAACAACAGAAACAAGAACATTACAAAAACAACTTGCAAGCACTGTTGAAGAAACTCAAGGAGGAAGAGAAGCTGCTAGCCAAGGTTTTGAATACAGTTAATATTGTCCTTGATAGATTCAATAACGTCTGCTAAATCAAGTGATCTTATCAGACCATTCACGACAAATAACAATTATTCCATGAGCCCAAGTTGGATATGAAGTGATAAAATAACCAACGAGCGCTTTGGTTATAATCACTTCATATCCAACAAGGGCGAATGGAATAATTGTTTTAGTAAATTCTCAAACCGGGTTTTGCCGCCGATTTTTATTTCGGCCATTATAGAGGGCTGAAGTTGAAAACTTCGTGCGGAAAATTTTTAAACTTGGCGCACTATTTTCCATATGACGTAAAACTCCGACTATTGGCTCATAGTCAGAGTTTTTTAGCCACTCAAAAAGCTAGAAATGCAATAGTCGGAGCTGAGAATTTACTAAAAGCAAATAGCGCTATGAGCCAATCAGAACTGGACTTACATGTAGAAACATGCCACCGGTGCCAAGCGCGGGAAAACGCGCACAAGCCAAGTCACAGGCTTGTCTTCTGATTGGTTGAAAAATATATTATAGCCGCCATCAAGATTGTGAAGTAATTTTGTTTTTACGCCCATCTTGTTATTCAACAGAAGGTGCAGTCTTCAATAGAGGCGTCAAGGCAGGAGGCAATTGAACTCCCACAGTCCAGTTCCTCGGCGGAGCCGGCTACTAAAATCACAGACCAGTCACCTGGGTCATCTCGAAAATGGAGTGTCAGCTCTGCTAGTGAGCAGGAAAATGACAACAGTAACTCTGTGCGTTACGACTTGTCCTCGCTACTGCCAAAAATGCGCTTTCTGTTGCCGCTCTGCAATCAGCGGTGGCGCTTGGTTCAAGAGCTATTGCACACCACTGAACTTTCAGCCCCTGATTACATGCCCGTGATAACGGTGGATAGGCGAGTACCGCTGATCGACCGCCATGCAGAGTCTCGGAACAGTGTTTTCTTGCAAGTTTACCACGAGCTGAGAGGGGAGAAGCTTCATTTTCGGTCAGTAAGCTTGGGTTGATGTTTATCTAGTGACTTTCGTCAGCTAAGACCAAAAAAATTAAGACGCCGATTGCTTTGAACGAAAATAAATGAATAAACCAATCAGAACTCAAGGAAACATAAAATCGGTGGTAATGAGGCGCGGGGTGTCGCGCGGGGTTTTCCCGCGTTTTTAAACGCGGGAAAACGCGTGTAGAATGCCAAGCGCGGCGAAACAAGTTTCCTGTGTCAAGCGCGGGAAAAAATGGGTTTACCTCAGTGTAAAAACCTGTGAAGTTTTTCTTTGTTTTGTAGCTATTGTTAGGTTTAGGGTCTATTATGTTGACTGCTTTGTTTTCTTTGTTTTACGTCACTGAGTGTTACAGGTTCTTACACCGAGGATGAGCCGTAAACATGCTTGTCTGATTTTCAAAGTCAGTGTACTTGCACTGGTTTTTAAAAAAAAAATATTCATTGGTGCGTTTCTTTGCAGCTGGAACAAGAGGAAGTATGACCAGTGGTGGGAAGTGAAGTTTGTGGGTGAAGGCATTATTGATCAGGTAGGTTGATACAAATTGATTAATGGAATTTCATAGTTCACAGTTACGGAAGAAACTTTTACTTCGATTGTAGTGAGTTCTGTGAGGATTTGCAACAGAACACGGCTTTTCTCTACTGAATCCAAATTAAACCATGACTTTCTTAGCCTCATTTAATTAATCATCCCCCGGTGTTTGCAAATGTTTTTTTCTTTATAGCAACATTGTTTGTTGAATTTCAATTGTTACCTTTGTTGTCTTCTTACACTAGGGTGGAGGTTTCCGTGATTCTTTGGCTGAAATAGCTGACGAGCTGTGTCCTCCTGAAGAGCGCATACCAGAGATACTGCCATATCTGATCAGAACTCCTAATCACAAGGTAGGCTCCTTCTTGGCCACGTTGAGCATTCGAGGTCGGAATAGAATATATAAATATTCGGTTAGGTGATGAGTCAGTAAGATGTCAGTCGGTCAGTCAATCAGTAGACAGTCAGTCAGTTGGTAGGTCGGTCGGTCAGTTAACCAGCCAGTCAGTCAGTCAATCAGTCAGTCAGTCAGTCAGTCAGTCAGTCAGTCAGTCAGTCAGTCAATCAGTCAGTCAGTCAGTCAGTCCGTACATACAGACTTTTATTGAAGCTCCCCCATAGGAGCTTTTCAGCCACAATATAGCAATAGCTATGAATAAATTATATTGCAAGAGTATAAAAATCAACATGGACATAAAATAGAATAAAATAAGTAAAACTAAAAATTTATACACAATTGGAAGAAAAAATCTCAAAGTTCCTTGAAGAGTTTCATTAAATTCAGGTTAATTTTTTTTAAATTAACTAACGAGGTAACATCTCTAATGGATTTTGGAAACTCAATCCATGCCTTGGTTCCACAAAAGCTGAAGGATCATTGCCCCATGGTAAGGCGACATAGTCCAAGTCATTACGTTTCCTTGTGGTCCGTCAGTCAGACAGACAGACAGTCAGTCAGTCAGACCTTCAGTCAGACAGTCTGTCTGTCTGTCTGTCTGTCATTCAGTCAGTCAGTCAGTCAGTCAGTCAATAACAGAGTGTTAATGTTCACGTTATGTTTCTACACAGGAGAAGACTGGTGATTTTCTTGACTGCTTCATCCCCAATCCCTCTTGTGATGCACTGCACATGTTCCACTGGCTAGGGGTCCTCATGGGAGGAGCGTATCGCAGCGATGAGAGCCTCACTCTGGCGTTCCCTCCTTTTGTTTGGAAGCTCATTGTTGGAGAGCATGTCACGTGGGCAAAGGACTACGTCGCTATTGACGAAGCAGCTGTTCACATAACTGGTGAGAGTAAGAACTGAAACACGCAGGTAGCATATCTTGTATGAAATTATTTCTCGTGCAACGTGTCTCACTCGGCTTCATGATGTCCTCGAGAGCAAGTGCGTCCGTTTCTAATGGTAGTATGAAAAGTTCACAGCACTTTGCGTGCAATTTTATTAGTATGATTGTTTGTTTTTTTTTGGCCAGTTAGAGGAACTAAATACGTTGCGCAATTTGTCTGTCTCCCAGTAGCCTGCGAAGACAGCCGTCCTTCTTCGCTCCCTGCCCAAGTGGCATTTCGCGCGAAGGAAAAAACGCCACTTGGGCCGGGAGCGAAGAAGGACGGCTTTTTTCGTAGGCTAGTCTCCCAGCACTGCATTAAAAAATTCGCGCACTTTTCGCCTTTTGCGAGACTAGCTGAGCTCGTCTAGCTGCATGGCACGATTAGTCGCAACAAATGTGATACCGGCCAACACTTTGCGATTTGGTGTTTTTAGTTTGTTAGTATTTTTGTTTTTGGTGATTTTTTGTTTGCTTGTTTGGTTTGCGAAGCGAGGTGCATGGAACATTAAAATATGAAACTAGTGCTTTTCGTTCTCGTTTGCTCTGCACAGCAGTGCACAGCAGCGCGCAAAATGTTCTGCAATTCGAGGCAAAACTAGTTACTTACGCTCTGCTCTTTTAAACAAAAGACGGAGAAGTAAACTAGTGTACTGCGGAGGAAGAGAGATTCAAAATGTTGCTTGCCCAGTTGCCTGGTGACGAGCTCGGATTATGGTGAAACTGTCCCGTTGCAGTTTTGTTAAATAGAGTAACGGAGGTCCCAGAAATTTTCTCAGCTCACGGTATTCCTTCATTTTCATTATCATAGATGAACTGGAAGTCCAAGATGAAGCTTCATACCTCAGTAGCTATGGCAACGAGTGCACGTTCTCCACTGTTTTGAGTGACGGGCGGCGTGTGGAATTACTCCCGGGAGGGGAGGGGAGAGTAGTGAAACCTGAGGAGAGGCAGGAGTATGCTAGTTTAGTGAGAAGGGCCCGGATGACTGAATTTACAAAACAGGTATAAAACGAGTTTGCAGTTTGAAGAGTGTTTGCGTCGTACATAGGCGGAGTACAAAACTTTTGCAGCAACTATTGCTCGCTGCAAATGTCTTTGGTGTATTCTGTTCATTTTGTGTTGTATCTTTTGATTTACACTGACAATTAGTGATCGCAAAACGCTAGGTAATTGCCAGTTTGCCCTTGCAGGTTCAAGCAACCAGAGAGGGCTTGATGTCCGTTATCCCCGAGTCTGTACTCTCTCTTCTTACCTGGAGTAACCTGGAACGAGGTGTCTGTGGAGATCGCGAGATTTCTGTCGCACAGCTAAAGTCAGCCTGTAAGTGTTTCTATGTGGTGATTGTTGATGAACTTTTAGAGTTATTTGGTACTCGCCAACAAGAACACCCAAGATAGAGTTTGATTACAGTATGTCATAAGAAATATTATTATTATGTCGGAGACTGATTTATCCCTTCTTGGAGAATTTCCAAAGCGGGAGTCGCGCTGGC
>OZ026596.1:3940186-3982686 GCA_964020085.1 Micromussa lordhowensis | reverse complement strand
TCCAAGCGACCATGTAATTTTCTTTTTATTATATAAAATATTCACAATGTATAACGAGGTTTGTGGGATTTTCCGAAGATTTCCGACCACTTTCGAAAGATTTCCGAAGATTTTCCAAAATTTGCCCGAAGACCAGACGAATGTTTACGAACATTTTCCGATGATTACTGAAGAAAACCGAAGACGACCGAAGAAGATCCGAAGATGTTTCGACCATACACCAACAAATATAAGTGTAGTCAAAGGGAAAAAAATGAAAATGTTATCAAAAATGAGATCTTCACTTATCATGAACCCACCAATTAATTATGCGCGATTTTATTGGCTACTTTACGTCTCGTGTAAAAACTCACAGGACAGTTATGACGCAATAACCTCCGCCTGCGTCGATATTTGGTTCCGTCGAAGAGAAACATAGCACAAGAGTTTCAACTCTTCCTTTCTCTCATTTTACATGGAAGAAAGCCAAACTCGTTTCGTGGAGCACTCGCCATCAGATCACCACTAGCTTTTTTACTGTCCTGTGAGTATCTGTCTATCTTTATTATATGGCTAGCTCCGCGAGCGGGCAAGATAAATCAAATCCTGTGCTGTGATTGGCTACCCGAGCGGGCAAGATGGAGCCATCTTGCCCGCTCGGGACTACCCGCCTTGTCCCGCAAGAAAAATTTCCCCAAAAGCCATGTAATAAATCCTTTATTGACCAAGCTTGTTCGGTCAAGATGGCTTGATATTGGCCTCGTTCTTTTTTTGCGTGTTTATGGACCTCGACTCCGCCGGTCTCGGTCCATAAACACGCAAAAAAAGAACTCGGCCAATATCCAGCCATCTTGACCTCACACTTGGTCAATAACCCATACATCTTTACCATCTCTCAGATCAGGCACTAGCATAGCCTCCGAAAGCATCCGGTTTTCAACTCTTGTTTCCTCCCCACATGGGGGAGGGAGTCTACGTAGGAAGCCAATACGAACTCTTATGACTTACAGTTTCCCGAGGTGTCCAATCGATGAAATCGATAATCGATGACAATCGATACCAATCAATATCAATTAATCAATTGATATTGATAATCGATGACCAGTCCATGAAGAGTATTTGTGGGACCTTACATCGATTGGTCATTTTAAAATTTGTGTATTTGTGTGGCTTACTAGACACACTGAAAACAAGCCGGCATCCGAGAAGTTTGCAGTTTGCGAGAACACGTCGCATATTTGTTAGCTAATTTGCATATTTGCTAGCCAATTTGAGATACGGCTGAAGTGCTTTGTGATTTTTTTTCATTTGGAGCAAGGTTATAAGGTCAGTACAATGGTTAGCACTCGTGTTCCGATCTAGTGGACCCGAGTTCGATTCGAGGATCCGTCGTCTTTTTTTTCAAGCCACTGGTTTTTTCTCCCTTCTTTTTTAACCCTTTGTTGGTAAAGAACATCCGTGTACTTATTTCAGGTTTGGAATCGATAAGAACACGGTATTTGGTATTACGCGACTTTGCTGTTTCCCCATAATCGAATCGCATCCGATGGCTTACATGTTGTGTGTTTGTACATGTTGTGTGTTTTCTGTGAAGATCTTTCGAAACAGCCCTACGAGCAGAGTCGCTTTGATCTTATTCATAGCCTATTGTGATTCGTCGGCCAAACCGCGCACTCGATCTAGCGGCGCCGAGTCGCGTAAAACAGACTAGGTTTCGTCTTCAGGCGACAAGAAAAAACACGTGGAGCAACCTATTAGGCGACGAGAAGTTTACAAGGTAGAGTGGCTCAATCGAGAGTGTTAGCCTACGAGCAGCTAGGCTCTTCGCGGAAATAAAAATGAAGCCTATTCTCGCGAAGTGCCTGCTCGCAGGCTGAGAGTGTGTAAATCCATCGGAGCAATGCATGCGCAGTTCATGTAGTGCATCTATTGTAACGAGTAACCCGTAAGCCACACATGTACGCAATGCGGACCTATTTCACTTATGAAATTCAAGCAAAGGTTAGCTCATGTCAGTCATCATTCAATGGGAAATCTACGTGTTTGCTCATGGAGCACTTTGATTATCAAATTGTTATACTACTAACTTTTATGTAATAAAGTGATTTATCCGCTGGATAGCGTTATCCAGCCTTCGAACAATGTTGTCCCCTTCACTAAATTAAAAGAAAGGTATCACGTTAAGGCCCAAACTTAAACAAGGACTTCGCGAGTGCGTTTTACTGTAAAGTAATGCGAACAAACAAAATCACAATAAATAGTTTATTCAAGACTTGACAACTCAATTAAATATCTGTACTATTTGTGATTCTGGACGTAACCTAGTTCAATAAACATGATTCCCTGGCGGATTAAAATCAGCAAAATTATACATCAATTCAAAACCAGGCTGAAAATTTTCCTTAGAGAAATGAACGTGACACTTACTTTTCTTGTTATCAAAATGAGAAATTTAGATTTGCAGGAAATAAAAGTTCAGTGGTGGTTCAAAAATACAGAGTGAAATTTTACATTGCTAATTTTTAAGTTGTTTTGTATTTTACAAAATATTACACAGGAACCTTAATTTTTGCAAAGGAGTCTGAAAAATATTAGAAAAGGATGCAATCATTGCTTGAGTGACTAGTAAGTTCAAGTCTTGTCTGATTGATTCGACTTTATACATCAAACAATTTCAAGTGTGGACCATGACATCTTATCTGCTCATGTGATTGCATTTCAGTAAACCACATTTCGAAGTCTCTAGATTTGAAATCCAGCTGAAAGAGTTAGCTAGAATTTTAACAATAGAGTGTTCACAGTATTCGGTCACGTGGCGCAAACTTGTCGATATATCAAAATTCAGCTTGGCAGCGAGGTCTAGAAGACACAAACAAAAGAAATTGAATGAACATGTTTATTCATTTCTCTTATTCATTTCTCTTACCTCTAGGCCTCGCTATTAAGCTTAATTTTAATACATCGAAAGCATGCTATTGGTGGTCTTGTGATGCTAATTAGAACCGAACATGGTGCCCTTAGTGTGACCTATCTTTTAAAACTTTCCGCTGTCCGATATCTTTAAAAAGAAAATAATGTGCCGGCCTCCCTAACAAAAACATATCAAAATTAACTTTTTGTTGAACAAGTCTGGGTTAAACCAGAACATTTAGAACAAATATAAATTGACTTTGAATTAAAATTTCAATAAAATTCGCTGCTCTACTGAATGAGAACAGACCACGAATAAAACTACTTCTAATTTGATGGCTAAAATCCAATCTCTTTCTCCTTAAAAATGACTTCGTACAAAGGGTAATTTTCTTCAGAAATCTAATATGTATCTGCATGCATAATGTATGTATCAAAATAAAAACAATTTTCTTGAAAATATGCAAATTTATGACGATCCCGCATGAACAAGAGCGGCTTTCATTTGAGTGACTCAAGTAATTACAATGGCCAATCATAACACCAACGCAAACAACGCAACCAATGAGAACACGAAGCAAATAATACGTAACCTGCGCAAAGCGCGGGAAAACGCACGTGACCAAGTCATGATTGGTTTTGGCTTCGAATTTGATTGGTCGAGTAGGTGGCGGGAGCGTTATAAGCCAATCACAGCGCGTCTTAAGCAAGACTACAGCATTTCTATATCACTATCGACACCCAATTGAAAATCGCGCTAAGCGTTGATCTCTAACTGGTATTACTAGTGTTTCTTTGATTCTTGGAATCTAAAACTTGAATAGTCTCCTTCACGCTTTGACAAGTATCCCGACGGTCGTCAAATTCAACACCGGTATTTTTCTTGAGTTTGTCTTTACGGGAAATTTCAGGGGAAAATACTTCTGTTAAACCCGTGTCTTCCTGTCTTTGTCTATGCTCTAGAGGGCTCCAGTCACGAGGCAATGATGACGAACTCGACGAACCATCGACTCTATTCCTGAATACAATGGTGTAACCAACTCCCCGATCGGAGCCCGACGAAACAGTTGCGGTTACATCCGAAACCGACCGACGACGCAAAGCAGGCTTTTCGGTATCACGAGTCATCTTCGGCATCGATTCGTGCCGACGAAGCAAGTTACTTTTGTTTTCGCTTTCTTCGTCGCCTCTCCGACTGTCCTTGTCGAAATCTCGCACAATATCTTCAAAGATTTGCCTTCTCTGTTTAACGTTCGCACCCTCCAAATCTACAAAGTCTTTATTGTCCAACTTAATGTTCTCCTTTTCCGAATCTAAGTTTTCTTGAGCTTTTAAAAGAGCTACGTTTACTGCACTGTCGCTGATTTTTTCCACAGCGTTAACCTCGTCTCCCTCATTTATATTCTCGTCGGAACACGCGCGTGGAACTATGAAAAATTTCGGAGCTTCGTCGCTTGCCTTAGGATCACCATCTTTTGACGTTTGGCTTTTAACACGAATTATGCCTTCCAGATGCTGAGCCTGTTCCTTTACGCTAACCACGCTTGACGTATCCACAGCAACCTCGCTTTGTTCTTCTTCTCCTTCTCCCTTTATCTGCTCGATCTCCTCGCCGCCCTTTTCCGTTGTGTCGACTTCCTGACAACCTTCTTCTCCATCAGCATCTTCGAGCACGGTATTGTCACTGCCGACCAACAGTGTAGTTTGCAAACGCTCCTCGATACGCAGTTTTTCTCGTTTGACCAAACCAGATACACTTTCGTTGTCACGGTTTTCTTCTGCACATTGCTCCACTTCCGAATCACTTGTTCGCTCGATTTGATATCGCAGTTGTCCTTGATCTTCAACTGGCAAAACGGCCTCTTTGTCAAGAACCAACTCGCTTTCTTTCCCATCTTCTTTTTCAACATCTTTGTCTGACTCTTGATCTAATGGCTGTAGCCTTCCCTCGATCAACAGCGTATGATGCTTCACCAGACCTTTCTGAAGGACGTTCTCCGTATCTTGTTCACTCCCCTTGTCTTCTATGTCCTCCGACGATGCAGAGGGTTCTTTTGCTCCCGAGGCGCTAGTTTCCAGTGATTCCACGCCCGTCCTTATGTCTTGCGTGACACTCAGCCCATCCTGTTGGGACTCGATTACCACACGTCTATCCCCTTTCAAAGATGCAAATGCGTCCTGGTCATCTGTACGTTCAGTCTCTTTTCCAGTCTCTTTCTCGAAGGTCTGCTCGAACTCTTGATCAAGAGGCTGTATTTTCCCTTCGATCAACAACGTGTGACGTTTCACAAGACCTTTCGGAGGGACGTTGTCTGTATCATGTCCACTCTCTGTGCTTTCCCCGTCCTCTGACAACTCACAGGTATTTGCTATTTCAGAATTACTCTTCTCTTTGCACTCCATATTTTGTACGACATTCACCTCTGTCCGTTCTGTAAGGAAGGCCGTACTATTCTTTTCACCTTCTAAAAGAGAAGAAGATGCTTTCTGACCGACTGAAATATGGCGTTCTTGTTCCCTTAGTCTCTCAACACTCTTTTCAAACTCTTGATCCAACGGCTGCAGTTTTCCTTCAATTAACAGCGTGTGTCGTTTCACTAGACCTTTCTGAGGAATGTTCTCTGGATTTTGTTCACTCTGTTTGTCTTTTTTGTCCTCTAGCAATTCAAATGTTCCAGTTTTTCCTGGAGTGATCTCAGCAGGCTCCGTGCCAACACTCTCGTCTTGTGAAACAGAACGATTTTCCAGCTCCTTATGTGTGTCCGCGCTCTTTGTTTGTCCCTTTGATAACGATAGATCCGCTTCTTGATCGACTTCACGGTGACCTTCTTTGGCTCCTTCGTTGCTAGCTAATTGCCCTAACTCCTCTTGGTCCCAAAGTTGTAGTTTCCCTTCAATAACGAATGTTTGCTGCCCGGCAGATTCAAAGCGAGCATTCATGTTTTGCGCAACAGACGGATTCAATGCAACTGGTTGCCTGCTCTCGGATGCTCCTGTTAACTGCGAATGATCTGACGGCAAATCCTGTGTGTCTTCCTCAAGTACAAAAACACGAGTGTTCCGTTTAATTTTCCCAGTAAAGGACCCTTCACTTACTTGTTCAGAATCTGCCTCAACAGCCACAGTGCTCTTATCATTCGGCAAGGTTTCGTCCTCGACATCACACAGAGCGTTCTTCATTTGTTCCTCCGCTTTTTCAACATACGCTCGCAACTCTTGTTGTTTCTTTGAAGCCGATATTCTCCGAACTGTCACCTCCTTCTTCATATCCTCGTTAACCTTTTTCACAAGGGCCACGACGTTAACACCTCTAAGTTCGTCATCAAATTCTCCTGCGGTTTGCACAGACTCTGAATCGGCATCAACAGTAAGAGAGTCTTTGACTTCGTCTCCTTCTTGTTTCGCGCTTTTCATTTCATCACTGCCGCCTCGCTGAAGCAACGTCCGCCTTTTCAAAGTCTCTCGATGCTTCAGTTCGTAACCTTCTTTGTGCTTCCTTACAACGCCCGGTTCGGGTTCTTCGTTTGGCATACTCTCGTCTTGTTCCTCTTCCGTGACTTTATCGCCTGGCACACATTCAACATCCGTTTCTTCCTGCGACATCAAAGCGACACTATTCTCAAGCTCTGGCACTATATCGTCACCTTCAAACTTTCTCGAATACCGTTTCACAAATCCGCTTTCAAGTACGCCATGTAAGTCGCTCGGTAGGAGACCTGCACCAGTGTTCTTTGCTCCTTGCAAATCGCTCGTCGCTGGTTGTTCATCCATGCCCAGAATTTGCTTCTTTTTTCGCTCGAATTCCTTGAGATTTTCGTCGCTTGCGGACCTAGCTTTCGTGTTCAATTTTTGCAATTTCCTTGTTCCGCGCTCTCGCAAAGAGCACGACCTTCGAAAGTTCCCGATAGATTCCAAATCCGTTGCTTGCCTCTTTTGCTCATCTTTTGACAAAGTAGGATCTGAGCTAACTCTTTGTAACGAAGTCGTCTCTATGACAGGGATTTCCGTAGCGCGAGAACTGGATGGTACATAATTAGGCCCCTCGAGGGCTTCTTTGCTGGGTTCAACAGTCGATTCTGGGTCCGGACCAATTGGTGAACTCGTCGCGGGCACGTGATCCGCCTCCAGCGAAGAGCACTCGACGAGCTCACCTGTACTCCCCAAGGTCGCCCGATGTAAGACGAGTTCTTCGAAACTGTCGTCGAAAGACTCCTTGTGTTTTAAAGACGACTCAGCTTCTATCGGTATATTATCAACAGTGTCTACATGGAGAGCCAACGGAGGCTCCTCGTCAGTCTTGTCAGCAGAGTTGGTAGATTTTTCTCTCCGCTTCCTTACAGCTGCGGAAGTCTTTGACACCTCCACATCAGCAAAATGGTTACGATTTTTGCTACAAGAACCAAGACAAAAGAACAAGAAACAAGAATCTCGTGTAAGTCCATAACCTGGAGGATCTATCAAGGGTAGACCACTACATGTACCTTTTGGAATAAGGCTCGACAAAAGGAAGTCAAATCAACGCTAGATTGCAAAACTCTCATTGCTCCTGGTCGCTTTGAGAGTCGGGAGTGATAAAAATTAGCTGCCTTAGCAGATGAGCTGGAGTAGTGGGCGGAAAGTCGCACACAAACCGATTAGTTTCGTCGGCGACGCAACTAAGTTTAGTGATGTTTTATTTAAACGTACTTTTCATTTAAAAGCGAATTTTCCTGTGGTTGGATTAATTTCATTATGTAGTTAATTTTAAAATTAGCCTAGTTTTTAATTTTACCTCGAAATCAAAATTCCTTCATACGTAATGAGCTGCTTCCAAAATCCCGCGTTCGGTTGCACAACACTCCGCCGTGCTTTAACGAACTTCATCGTCTCACCTAACGACCAGCCATACTCCTTCATGCCGTACGCGATCACCTGACACATAATGAGAAATGCAATTCAGCTAAGAACAGCACGGATTCGTTCATTCGTTAGTTCGTTCCCTCGCTCGCTCGCTTGCACGCTTACTCACAGTCTTTGTCGATCAGTCAATTAAAAGTCTGTACACAAACCTTAACACATCATAGATGACATATTTACCGTTGATGCCGATCTGCTAATGCCCATCCTACAATGGACGAGAACTTTTGAGCCTGCATTCCTAAACAAGAAAAGTGAAATTAAAGAGAATGGTTGATGACTGGATCGAATACTTCTGATGTTTGTTTTCAGGGCTCTCCGCATGTGGCACAAAAACACTCGTTCAATATGCACTAACCAATAAGCGCAAGCACAAGCAAACCGGAAACTAATTGTGATATGGCGTTTTCCCGCGCCTGGAAAAGTTCGAAGGTTTCCCGCGCTCGACACTGGTCGCACGTTTTCCCGCGCTCGACATTAGTCTCATGTTTTCCCGCGCTTGGGTGAGCACCCAAGTTTTCCTGCGCTTGGCACTTGTCTCATGTTTTCCCGCGCTTGGGTGAGCACCCAAGTTTTCCTGCGCTTGGCACTGGTCGCATGCTTTCCCACGCTTGGTAATGGTCTCATCTTCTCCTGCGCATGGCACTGACCGCAGTAACCGATGACATGTACTTTCTCCTTGATTTGATTGGTTCATTGCGATACTTGTGTTTGCTGTGATTGGCCAGATTATATTTTATGTACCTTGGTTTCGATCAAGGCAGCGTCCACATGTGTGAAAAGCTGTACAGGTACTGTACAGGTACTGTATGCAGTTAGTGTTTTTAACTTAATCATTTCTTACTTGGCTCTCTGTATAAACCTGTAAGTGTTATCCCAGTGGTGAAGTAATTCAGTGTCATCTAAATCATAAACTCTGAAGAAAAAACAACAACAAAATTAAGTCACAAAAATCATATCGAAGTGTCCGCTTGTGTCGCAAAAAGAGTTTGCAGACAAAATGCAACGAAGAAAACTGCCAGGAGCGATTAACAATAACTTAAAACACACAAACCTGATATTGTGATAATGAAATGTTCCTGGGAAAAAGTTGTCGATTTCTCTTGTGATGTTCAAAATATACCCAACTCTAGATGAAAGAAAAAGAGAGAAAAAAAAATTAAAACACGTTAAAAGAACAGCTCATGTGCACATTTATGTATCTGCAATAAAGGTGAGCCTGGCCCACTCCATCAAGCCAAAATGAGTTGCTTTCAAAAAATGTGACAGTAGTTATTTTGATGAACGGCAGAAATGTTAGTCACTACAGAGATACTTGTTGCTTTGTCAAACAATCTTTCCTCCCCACAGCTGACGAGAAGCAATTTTAGTGACTTAAAATATTAACAGAATTGTTTATTCACCCATTTTCCTTGAGTTCTTCCAAGTTTGAGGCATTCCATTCAGAACCCTGCAACAATAAAACTATGCTGTAAAATAGTGATCTTCAAGTATTGTTTGAGAGGAATAATAACATACATGTACACGAAGAGGCAACTTTTTCTAGAGCAATGCGCAGGCTCATCAGATGACTAATTTAACAGTAGCTTTGTGTCTAAGAGCTCCCATCCTTGGATTACATAGCTGGACGACTATCTAGAATTTCCCTCAGAACATAGACTAAGAGGGCAGCTTTCTACATCTGATTCAACGAAAAATGAGTGCATTTTTTATACAGAGCGTTGAGTGTTGAAAGTAATCAGGCAATTACTTTGGTTTTAGTTTAACTATGGTCTGAGAATGGCTGAGTAGTCTAATTTGCAAGTAACTCGACTGGTTTGGTTCTGGATTTACGACACCAAATTGAAAACCACTCTAACAGCGCAATTCTTGAAAGTGAAGAATGATTCTCGCAGTGGATTTTCCAATTTAGGCAACTGGAAAGAAGAAGCCTGAAAAAAATCAGGGCTTCAACGGGATTCGAACCCGTGACCTCCGCGATACCGGTGCGATGCTCTACCAACTGAGCTATGAAGCCACACATTGGGAGCGAGGTCAATTTGTTTGAGTTCATATCTTCCCGTGAGGAGTGAAATGATGTAAGTATATATGAAGTAATTCATATGGACTGCGGTCACTTTCTATAACCGCAGTTCATATGAATTATTTCATATATACTTACATCATTTCACTACTCACAGGAAGATATGAACTCAAACAAACAAATGTGTGGCTTCATAGCTCAGTTGGTAGAGCATCGCACCGGTATCGTGGAGGTCAAGGGTTCGAATCCAGTTGAAGCCCTGATTTTTTTCAGGCTTCTTCTTTCCAGTTGCTTAAATTGGAAAATTCACTGCGAGGATCATTCTTCACTTTCATCTATAACCGCAGTTCATATGAATTATTTCATATATACTTACATCAGGGCAATTCTTGTTACTAAATTCAAAATTTAGAAAAGAGACTTCTCATTTAAATCATTACATGTTTGATTTGATCAAGATGTAAATATTGTTCATTATAAGCTTGATTTGAGTTAAGAAGATCAATTTACTTACAAGGTAAACATGGTCAAATATTTTGGATGCAGAGTCCATCTGTCCCAAGATCACTATCATCTCTGTATCAATAAACGACCTGTACTCCTTCAGTTCCATTTGTGTGTCCTCTTCAAGCATGGTTCGCAACTAAAAAGCACATAAGGGTAATTCCTTAGTATTGCATTGCGCATCCCTACTGCGCACGATTTTTGCGTCATTAGCGCGCGCACATGAGCGCATGCCCGTACAAAATCCAAGAGATTTCCCTCAAACTAAGCTCAATAGCGAAATAAATGCTTCTTTTCTATTAATCGAGCATGGTGACCCTCGATTTGTTTTTTTGGTATTTGCCAAGAACAGTCTAATAGAGATGTAGAGCCTAGTAGTAGAAATGTAGAGCCCATGGTCTGACTTAGCATAGCATCCTATCAAAGTGCAGAGTCAAAAGATCTGTTATTAATTCCTGCTATAGAGACAGAAGTACTCTACTTGCAAGAATTTTGAGGATGGAACTAGAGAACCTTCCAGGAAGCTCTGTGCCTATTTCTCTACATTACCTGTCTACAGGTGACCTCTTCAAGATCGACTCTCGCCATCACCTACAACAGAAATCAGTCTTTAATCCAACATTTGCAGACACAGAATACAGTGTATATCAATAAAAACGTGGCAAAAGGGAGAACTGAAGATTGGCACTAACCTCCCTAAGCTTGTGGCGAATAAGCTTCATAATCAATTCTGTTTCAGTGCTACAAACAAAATGATGCCATTAATAATGGTAACTGAACTGAGTGGAGTGCAATTTGGTCTGAAATCATACGCGTGATTTCAAAATCGAACGAGCGTGCAGCACGAGTTTGATTTGAAATGGAACTATGGCTTTTTTGTCTTTTATTTTGCTGCAATGTGATTGGTGAGTTTAAAAAAGCCTTAAAATCTGATTGGCTGTTTTGTTTTACTGTCCCATTCAAATTGGCTGGGAAAAAGATGTGATTTAGAGCAAAAGATAGTGCGATTTGTGAATAAATAGCACTGCTGAGAACCAATCACATTACAAGGATAGCCAGTGATTTCAAAATGGATTTAATAAAATAAATTAATACAACTGTATACATTTATTATTGTAATTGGTAAAATTACAAACGCCAGGGTAACTAACCAATATTTATCATCTAGAGGCTTACATGTAATGTTTTAAATTTTGTCAAAACCAGGGCTCGAAAAAAGTGCTGTCCTGTCATTCGGTACATGTAGGTTTTCGTTCTAGGCAAGTAAGTTTTCATTCTCACTTCCCCAATGGGCAAGGGATCATGCAAGTCATCTTTCAACTAAAGAATTAAAATACTGTAGCAAACGGCAAGCAAAATTCAAAAGCTACTTGTCCCAAGGGCAAGCTGGAATTCAATTTTTTTTTGAACCCTAAAAACATGTTCAAACACTGTCAGTACCTGGTGCCAATGGGAGATTCAGGACGCTTAGACTCAATGTCATCCATTTGCTCCCTATATACAAAAATAGATGCAGTCATGTTCAAAATTGTGTTGTTCATGTGCAGAAAACAGTGTGTATCTATGATGTCCTACCAACATTTTGTGATTTAGTTTTTCCACATGTTCATTATGCAAGGAGCTACTATTTGTGCTAACCCAGGATTGCCCCTGGACCTTCAGAACCAAAGTCCAGTTCAGTATAAACCTCTGCATGAAGTGACTAGATTATCACTCACTAGGAGTATTTCTACCCCCCCCCCCCCCCTCCACTGGATGGGATGCTAGTCCATCGCAGGATTACCCCCAGCATTATATTTGCCAGTCCCCATTTATATACCTGGGTGGAGACAGGCACTGTGGGTAAAATGTCTTTTGCAAGAACATGATGTACAACACAAGATCCCTGGTCAGGACTTGAACCTCAAGCACACTAACTATGAGGCCACCGTGCCTCCCAACCGTTTGACTTTACTTGATCATTACCTCTACATTTCAAGAATAATGAATATATAAAGATATCTGCATAATATAAAGCATTATTATTCAACAAATTGTAACACTATCCAAATATGGTCATGATGCTCTCGATATCTGTCATCCGTAGGTAACATATATCCGGCGGTATACGTAGCTTCATACGTGGGAAGAAAAAGTGAAGTGAGAAAATGTCGACAGAGAGATTTACAAGGATTTAGGCTGTTTTGTTATCAATTTGTTGAATAATAAAACAATTATCCTACTCAATCTCGCAGAATATCGTCTGATTTTAGCCGACTCGGCCTACGGCCTCGTCGGCTAAGTATCAGACGATATTCCGCGTGATTTCGCAGGATAATTGTTAATTACATTCTTCTTTCCAAGATGAAACTTACCATTCATTTATACAAAGTCTGTCCGAGGAAATCTTCCTGCAATAATATTCAACCCACGCATGTGAAGCATCATTCAGATAGTAGTAATTGTGTCTTCTGGCATTCTCACTGCACTTGTGAATCCACTGTAGGGCAGTCCTAGGCAAGGAAATTGACAAAAACACTTCTTTAGAACTTTTGGATGAATGTCATTAATTTATTCAATCATAGAAAATTGCGCTCTTAGTCTAATAGGCCATTCTACAGTTGTCTGCTCAATGACCTGGCCATTGAATGGCAGGGAGGGGAAGTGCTGGAGGTGACTTTGTTTTGATACAAACCTCACTGCTTTTGTTGTGTAAATCAAGTTGTTTTAATGCTAACTAGAAGCATTTACATGACAAAAGCAGAGATGTCTGTATCACAGCAAGGTCACCTCCAGCCTTGCTGGAGGTCACTGAGCAGAGAACTGTAAAGTGGTTTATTGTAAATTAAGTATTTATCATGAAATTAAAACAAGTTACTGTTATAAAAATATTACTTACTATTATTTTAATAACTATTGGCAGTTACATTTAACGAACTTACCACATGGTCTGAACAGATATTGGCTTGAAAATATGTGATCTGTCTGCTGAAGTCATTTTAAAGCCACTGTCAAATTTTACAGAAAATTGGATGAGATTATTGAAAATCTTGCACCTGAGAATCTCAACAAAGGTTGGCAGGTATCCAAATATATCCTGCCATTTTATTGCTCACCCATCGCCGTCCAGATTAATGGTTGTGTCTCTATACAAAGGAACTACCAGACCAATAGTGGCCCTGAAATGCAAAAAATCAGACTTTCTCATGCATCATCACACAAGAGAATCAATATTAACTAATTTAATTTTTGGATATGCAGTTTAAAACACTGGTATCTGAAATCATCTGCACCAATAGCATTGTAACCTTCACACTACCAGCAAGAAATCTCAAAGCAGGAATGTTAGGTTTCAGTTTGTGGATGAAAGCCTTGTGGGTGACCGGGTAAGTTTGCATACGAGCCAAGTGGCCCATCAGGCTGGAGCTTCAATCCCACTTTCTGTAGCATGAAGAGCCTCTAAGGAGCATTTTTACTCCCCCCTGGGTGGGATGCTACATGTAGTCCATCACAGGGTTACTCCTAGCATTAAATTTGCTGGTACCCATTTACACACCTGGATGGAGAGAGGCACTGTGAGAGTAATTAAAAGGTGTTTTGCCCAAGAACACAACACAATGACCCTGGTCAGGGCTCAATCCCAGATGGCTCAATTGGGAGACAAGCGCACTAACTATGAGGCCAGGCATGAGAGTTACAATGTAACAGGTATAAAAACAGCTCCACTTACTTGTCAGTCCAGTCCACACCCATGATAATACTTTGTTCTTCTTCATCTTGACCAAATGCCGACACAATTGTAAGATAGCGAATTCTGTTTGGATACTGGCTTTCCAATTTAATAACCTGGGGAAAGAAATGTTAAGACCAGCATGTAAACATTTATCAAAAAACATTTTAAAAATAATAATTTTGATATTTTTAATAATTAAATAATAAATTCACATTGACAGCACCTAATTTGTATTACATATCATAACATGGAAATTGATAAGTCTTGAACCTTGGCTGATCAGTAGGGTACATGTAATATATTTTGAGTTTGCTTGTGTGTGCATGGTTCAAGGAAGCAAATACATACTGTACAGTATTGCATGCATGTTTAGCTAACTACATTGTAAACAAGTTAGCTTTTTCCAGGCTCTCGGTCATTGGGGACAATAAAAAAAGCGGGCTTGCGACGAGCTAGGTCAGCAACGAGTGGGATCCGGGAAAGAAAATGAGAAGCTGGGAGAGCCTGTAAGCATTCTTTTAAAAACCCCATTCTGTTCACTTGAAAAAAGAAATCATTTCTTGTGTCAAAATGTCAAATGTCAAAATCTCTGTATTTTCGGTGTCAAGTTACTCGTGCAAGTTTCACGAGACCACGCTTTTATTTGCAGTGTGTTGTGTTCTTCTGGGATTGTTCATGACTGCTGTGTCTCAGAGAATCTCTTCGAGTGTGGAAGTCTCTGTGTAATTGTACAGAGAATTAACTACTGGCAAATGATTAGACCCATGTGGGCCCAAGGGAGCAAATTCATACAAATTTAACCTCTCTATTACAGAAACTGATTTTAGTTGCTAGTAAACACTCTAAACTGTCAGTGGAGACATAATCATAGTGCCATCTTCGATACAGACACCTCTCTAAGATGGACACTTCGCTCTGTCCCTTGGGTGTCTGTATTAGACAGGTTTGACTGTATTTACAGTGTGTAGATTACAAAAATTGAAACAATCATAGTCAGTCTTACAAGTCTAAGAACATCTTCATCCCGTAACAAGTTAACCATGGCCTGCAAATGTAATTGCATCTCCCCTGAAATGAAAATAAAGGTCATGAAAAAAGGGAGAAAAAAGGAATTAATAATATACATCATTGTGTAACTGCTACAGTATTATCGTACTTAATATTAATTTACAAAAATTGTTCTCACTTCCCAATTGTTGAGTAAGTGCAAGAATTTGATCAGTATGACTGAGGCCAATCAAACAAAGAGTTGACAATACTTTGCAAACATATGTCGGGACTGTTGTTGAATATTGGAAGATGGGTTTCTTATAAAAGTCTGCAATGGGCCAAGTGGTCCAAACTGGCAGAGCTTATAAGAAGAC
Source organism: Micromussa lordhowensis (assembly GCA_964020085.1). NCBI lineage: Eukaryota > Metazoa > Cnidaria > Anthozoa > Scleractinia > Lobophylliidae > Micromussa > Micromussa lordhowensis. The sequence goes on along the minus strand of OZ026596.1, from coordinate 3,967,298 downwards.
CATTTTCTTAGTATGAGGAGACTACAAGTCTGGTTACTCCCAGCATTTCATTCGCAGGTACGCATTTATACACCTGTTATATACATGTAGTGGGAATATTTCCCCCACAGCACATGCTGTCACTGGCTACTTCAAGTTTACTTATCTGACTTCTGACAATGCAGTAATTTTGTTTCCTGCCAAATACATGTGACTCTGAGAGGCCCAGGACATTGCACTGTTAAACATGACCAATTAATTTTGTTTCCGTTAAGCCCAGGAAGCATTAACTTTTACATATTAAATGAATCTAACATGTGCTCTTACTGGTTGATTTATAGTCATGGGGCAATTGCTAAATCTATCTCTAAATCAATGCATCTGTATACATGTATAAGTTTATTTACTCTCAGATTGGTGAGGCTGATTAGTGCTCTAGCAGTAGAGTATGCTAATTTACCGAGAAATAAATAGTAGACAAGTAAAATTCAAAATAATAGAGAGGAAAAAAATGAAAAATTAGAAATTGGACTAAATTGCAAGGTATAACTATAATAATTATTATAGTGATTCTAACAAAATAGCACATATCTCCTGGTAAATGATAATTAAGCAATTGTCGCCCACTCCTTCTCTAACCAGAGGTAATACTTTGACTTGGGGTAATTCTTCTGGCATTATTACTTTTAATTACAAGTTATAAAACTCCAGAAACACTTAATACTGGTTCCTTGGGAAAAAGTTAGTTTTATTTTCCCTCGACTCTCCATGTTTCCCTTGACTTCTTGGGAAAACAAACTGTTTCCCCTGGAACCAGTTATTAAGTGTACATAATATAAAATCAGTCACAGACAGTTTTAAAATCTTGAAGGTACTGTAACAAACTAATATATAATATTTAACCGCTTGATTAAAACAAAACTCAATTGCATAATGTAATCCGCTTAATCCCTTACCTCCATGCTTGGTAGCCTGCCGAGCGAAGTCTCCATCGGGTAACGCATATGCTGCTCCTTTGGATGCAAAGAACCCTTCAAAACTTGACCTAAAAAAAGCATAACAAACATGTAGCGCTCAGCTTCCACAAAAATAGAGTATATCAGACATTTTTAGAGCTTAAATATTCCCTATCAAACCTGGATAAGATAATCTGTGTATTTTATTTCATAATTAACTGCCGGTAGCAAATTTAAATGCTAATGACTGCACTATTGCACGTAACAATATCCAGCTATGAGAGGATCGGGATTTTGAATACAAAGTTCTGCGACAGTAAACATTTTTGTCTTTGTTTTCTTCAGACATAATAATTTATTGTTTGCATATTCACAATGTGGGCCTCAGGAATGTGAAACAATTAGCCTTGTACCAAGACTAGGAGAGTAAAAAAACACATTAATTCTTAACAAGATCAGTAAAATTAAAGGACTTGAAACTTTTAGAAGAGCTCAGTTGTGACAATACTCTCTACAGGGCTCTAATGCAACTTAGACCAAATACGTTTTTAGAACCCAATTTAAGATTGCATGACCAAAAGCAACAAGGGAGAACCCTGAATGGAACAATGGATCAAAATATCCATTAGTAAATAAATCTGTCGAGTGCATGTCGAATTAATCCTTTCTAATTAAAAGCATTATCCAAAGCTTTGCATCATATATGGGGGGCTTACATGTATTTAACTTAGGGAAGGTGCTAATTTCAGGTTGGGTCTAAATGTAAGTCGAATACAATCAAACAAATTTTCAAGTGTCCAACAAAACTTGCTAAAATCCAGAGGCAAGCATGTTAATGCAACATGATATTAATATATAAAGGAAATACCCACTGGTAGCCACTACTAAAAACATTTACTAGTACAATGTATGTACCTACATTTGATAACAGGCCATGCTTTCTACTGTTTGTGTGGTTTAGCTGCACAATTAACCATGCGGGATTTTGTATTTAAGTGAGTCCCCGACAGTGAGAAATTGTGTGCTAAATAAAATGCATGTAACCGCAGTTATTTACACCTCCCTCCAACATTTCAAGAGGGGTTATAGTGCAGATAGACCTTTCTGATAACATAAAGCATTGCATGGTCTGTTACCTTCATGAAATGACTACAATTTCCTTGTGGTGTGCCATTGAAACAGTCAAGAGCACTTTGATCTATCAGAGCATACACAATATACTGCTAAGCTAAATATATCACCTCTGAAATGTGCATGAAATATCTGCGAGGAGGACAGCAGTTAATTTACTCTCTAAATGTACATGAACAATGTGAAAAACGTTACTGTAAGAAAACTTTCATAAAAAAAAACTTTCCTCATAATACACTTATTGAAACAATGGAGACACTGATGCCAACATTGAATTAAACATTTCATTTGCACAGATGGAAAAAATAGAATTATTATATAGACTGATCACATCTATAAGCCTTCTATTTTTGGCAAATTATTTTGGTCTTTGGTTAAAATACTGATGTATTACAATCTTTATCTGGCTATCAATCTCTCAACACTTTTGACCCCATCAATTCAAGACCATCGTGACAAACGTTCACAAAATACATTCCACAGCAATATCATCCAAAGTTGTGGGAAAAGCAAAACTCGAACGCTGAACTAGACGAAACAGAAAGAATAAAAATGTGCAACTGGCCTAAATTGGTTAAGTCAGATCTAGATTTCGTACAATCACTCTTGACCGAAGAAGCAACTCTTAGAGCGAAACCTTGCCAGTGATTTTAATTAAACCAGATTGCCGAGATTCATGACATGTAACCAAAGAAGGCGCCCGGGAGAAGGCGGGCCTGAAAACGATTAAAAGTCGACAAAGAAAGCAATTTCCTCATGGCCGAGCCCAACTATCAGAGAAACAAGATATGCTGTATCAAGATCAGATCAAGACGAATTTGACGTGTTGTGATTCACAGGTTAGAAAACCAAATAAAACAACTTACGCTCTAGATCGATTCAACGAGTAATCTTCCTGATCTTCGTCGACGTCCTAAAAGTGTATCAATCAAATAAAAGGTCGGCACAAGGCAGAATTGCAGAAAACTTCACGACCATCAAACACGATCATGACAAAAGATACAAGATTGTCAACATCGACGAAATGCAGTTTACCGATTCCGTGCCCAAACTGGTACTTTCCGACGTCGACGGAGACCTCAACACAGTCACTAACGACATATTGGACCGAGTATATCACATTGCCAAACGCTACGACTGCAAAGTGCATCTACAGTAAATTACCGATCAAAACCCCGACTACAATTTTGCTTGGGTCATTCCCAGCTACGAAAAAACGATTTGGCAGTTACTGCGCATGGTCAATGCTCGCAAGCCTCGTTTCCGCTAAATTTCTCGTCTTCGCGGCGATTTTTCAGTCAAGTTTTAGCGCTGTTTACAGGACCTTACCAGAGCAATACATCTTGGAAAGTCTTGGAGAGTAAATCAAGGTGCCGCATCATGCCTTTCCGTCCATCAGTGAATGCGAATTGCCTGCGACAAGAAGACCACGGAGAACCGGCGAAAAGCACGCTTGACTGAACTCGCCCACCGGAAGTCAGCGTGACATAAGCTTGTCATAACAATTGCCCACGCGCGAACGTCAGTGAAAGGGAAATGGGCAATTTTAACCACAAAAGACTACTAGAGTTTTTGCCAAAAAAAGGTGTCGTGTTCTCATTGTTTATAAATCCAGACACATATTTTCTCAGCTACGATTCACAAGTTCGTTCCCTGTTACTTTCCTTGACCCATTTTATCTGCGCTATGTCAAACAGATTTGCACGTGGCAATATTGCATGGAAGTGCACTTCAAATTATCTCTTGAAGCTTCTGGTAATGTCTGTAGTCTACGTGAAAAAGTAACGCAATTCAATATCATCGTAATTTGATAAGATCGTGTTCTCTTGCAACGGAGAAAGTGTGTTGCAAATATGTCCATTAGATTACGGTAAATTAAAATCATTCAAAAAATTAAATACCTGAAGAACAATGTTAATTATGGGAACATTGAAAGTCAAAGCTACTCTTTTTGCTCAAGCTACGGGGTTTGTTTTCTTCAAATTTGATTTGAAACGTTAATACACGCAAACGACACGATATTTTCGCTTTATTTCCCTAACAACAAACCCTCGGAAGTTGTTTCAATGTTATTCGATTAAGTGATTTCCTTCTCCTCTCATTCTGACAGTTTTGTGTCGCCATTCAGCGGAAAACTAACCGTCCCAATTTAACAACCGCGGCTGTAATATTCGTTCGCCGGAAAAATGAAATTGTTTGAATTCCACTAATCTTTCTGCGCGCTTCCGAACCGGTAGCGATTCAAAATCAGCGAGCAATATACAGGAATGTACTGACAGATACAACCTGCACGAAAGCCGGCAAAATCGCGTGTAAACGATGTGATCGCTCGACGCTGACCCACATTCACATGTCATTCAAGAGAACATGAAACAAACATAAAGCTATGATAAGAATGAAAACAACTGTAAAAGGCTTTTTGTTATAAGCGCTCTAGTGACCTTGGCATTGCAAATTTTTTGTTGACCTGAATAGTTTGGGTACCACCCTAACGACCAAACCCTTTACTCTTTTCCAAAACCATTGTTTTGGCAGAAAGGGTAACCCTTTGCTGGAAAAGCTAACGATACCCCTTTTCACATTACTTCAGTAGGTTACTTTTCACAGAAAAAACTACACCTTACAGAGATAATCCAAGTAAACTCCCTCTCTACAGTGTCAATTTTAATAATATTCGTTTTAGAAAACTGAAGATCATCATTCTTTATTCTTATGGCCCCAGTTGGGCATCGGACCGCCGAGAAAACTGATGAAAAGATGGAATATAAGTATAATAAAATGTTTCCAGCATTTTTCCTTCGGTGAAATTATTTTAGTACAGTAGATTTCTTTTAGAGTCGGGGTTTTAAACTAAAGTCTATTAGGACCTATTAGATCTGTACACTTGACATATGTCACAGACTGAAAGTAAACAAAAACATTCGATTTGCCTAAAGGACATCAATGTTTTATTGCAAAGGAACGATTGTTTGTACAGTGAATTCGCTCGTTGCGCAAGGCGAGAACTCATTACAAGTTTTTAGTAATTTTCTTGCGTGACAAATTCCCACAGGCCGTTTATAAATTATTATAATCAATGTTGTTGTGCTGTAATTTTAGTTGTTAACCAAAATACCAGACACCGGAAAAGTGTTAATTATGTCATAAAGCAATCTTTTGTCAGTAGAGTAAACAATAACTAGAGAAACGAAAAAAACATTTACTGACAAGGGTAAACAGAACGTGCCAATCGATTGATGTACTGACGATTTTGACGACATTAAGCAGAAGATATTTTAGGCCAAATAAAATCTCTTTCATTCTGCTTGAGATACCAAAGAGAACACACTAGAAAATACTTTAAAGCCAGGCTCTTCGCGGGATCGGGCTTTTTTCGGGCTTCGTTCTTTTTTTTTTTTGCGAAAAGCCTGTTTCGATCTATGTTCATTTCCGCCAAGGGTGAGGCACGCGTGACGCTAAGGTCGATCGATCTTTCAACAAAAAATTTCATTCTGTACGCGGTTTAGGTACAATATAAAAGCAGCCTTTTCAAAACTATACAGCATGTCGTGTTATAAAACAGTTGCCGACCTTTATAATGCTCAACTGCACAATTCTTTGACCCTTAAAAATCATCAAATTTGCCCGGTCGTAAAATACCCGCAGCAGATATTAGCAAATGATATAGCGAACATTCGCGTTTGGATGTTGGTTTCGTCTGTTATGCTAAATCAGATATACTCGCTTTCGATCCTAAATCTTTGCCAGATATAAACAAGCCGAAACAAAGGAAATTAAGCTGTATTGTTGAACTGGCAAGGTCTTATAACCTGCTAAGGAAATGAACCACTTTTCGATGACAAAAACGATAATGCTTTCTAGTAATACAATAATAATAATTAATCTTCTGACTATAAAACGAAATTTTTCAACCTAGCTTTGTACAACTTTCGCTTTGCAAAGCAAGAGTCAAAAAATCCAGTCGTTTCCCTATTGTCTGTATACAGCTCAATCGTTGAAGAAAAATCGTGAATGTTTACGCGTCCGATCGAAAGTGTGGCAAAGAAATATTTTCCACAGGAATGTTCTGATTGCAGGCTGGAATGTCCTGAGCACAAGGAAACCAAAAGAGTTCTGCTGCGACGTGTTTACAGCGAACGACGATCCGAGCCTGGCACAAATCTACTTGATATTCATAAACACGTACATTTCAGGAAAACTCACTCACCTCTTGGTAAAGAGTCGGAAATTCTTAGCCTTTTTCGCCGCCCGGCGAAATACTTGCAGAATTCCACGATTTCCAGAGGACATGTTATCTTGTCTCTTCGAGCACTTTTATACTGTCACATCCTAAAGGTGAGTGCGGTGCTCAGATAATCGCTGCGAATAATAATATTTTGAAATTCTAGTCCCACTGGGTTTATCACCCAGTAGTAATGTGACCGGATCATAAATTATCCCACTACCGCGCGCAGAAGTGTATGCGAACGGTTTATGGGATACCGTTAGCCAAAATGTCTTAAAATCCGTCTCTCAATGCTTAATAGCGCTTTTCATGAACGTGCTCTTAAGCCACGATTCACTGATTCTAACCTAATTATACTGTCTTATAGGAAGTCATGATTTGCTAATCCTGGTGGAAGCCGTGTCAATATTATAGCAACTGCTTTAATTTATGTGCATATTTATTAGCTGTTCGAGTTCGGTGTCAATCACACACGATCAAAAACCACCGCCGGGAAACGCGCGAAATGACGAGGGATTTGCTAGCACTGTGACCTTTTATGGTTGAAATGTTCTAGTGCAAGTATCATTTGTTAAATTAAATATCACAGTATTTAAAAAAAGTGAGACTTATTTCCTTTCAGTTCGATTGTTATTTCCGCAACGTCTGGAACGTTCGAAATTTCTATCACAGAAGAGAAAAAACTTCGATAAACTGAATATAACCATGGAATAACAAAATCGACGGAAACTGTCTTTTCGATCTGTTAAAACTGCTATATATTGTGCGTCTCTTCACATATAACATGTACGAAGACGGGTTTGGCGAAGGAGACAACAACCTGTTGGTTTACTCTTTCAAACAGAAACGCCCCTTAGCTTTCCAAGACTTCTTTACTGTTGCGTTAATATTTGGTGTAATTAATATTGATATGAGAATTTTTACTCGAATCGCACGGATTTCGAAGATCACAAAAAAAATCGAAATTATAAGTTAGCCTGCAAAACAGCCAGTATGAACTGTCCCAGGAAATAAAACAGGCTTCACACTTACTTAGTTATTCAACTAACGCAAGTTCTCGACCACTCATGCTTTGAACCTTACCTGTCGACCTTTTCCGCTCGTCCCCAGATTGCCCTCAACTCGCCTGACAGTTTAAAGAACATGATAGGGACGTTTACATTTTCATAGGCTGTCGACGATACTCGAAAGCTTGGCGGAAAACTTTCAGACGAGATCAGACGCATAAGAATAATTTGTTAAAATATTTCTACTTGTTTCGATCTCGCACTGCCACAGTTAGGCTTGATCCGCGGCCTTGAACGTACTAAAACTATTATGACAAAAGATGTTTACTACCTCCCATAAAACGATGCCGTAACAGGTGAATATTTTAATCATATGGAACGCGTCACTCTTAAAATTAATCAAAACATAACATTGTACGAGGTTTGTTTTGTATCCTTAGAGACGCCGTGTTTCGTTCTGTCGGAAACAATACATTTGAAAAAAGAATTGTTGATGTATGTATCCATGCTGTAGTGCTTGTTTCGTCTGAATTGTGAAAAGGCTCTAGTGTAACAGGTGCCTTGGTGATACACGCCATAACAGTGCAATATTTCTACTTCCTTATCACGCGCCTTGTCCTTTAAACGAAGACACGAAACCCTGAACTAAAGAATGAACGAACGAACAAGAGGAACGAAAGCGGAAGGAACTAAGAATCGAACGAGTGAACGGCCTGAAGGACAAAAGCAAGAATGAAATAGCGACAAAACAACACATGATTTTAAAAGTCGACTGAGCTAATATCAGTTGTCACGGAAGATGTAGTGTTCTGCATGATGCACTGAGAATGACCTTGTAATTCATGAGTGGTTTTGCGTAAGGACGCGTATTAAAGTGTCAACTAATATAGTGCTTCAAATACAATGCTTGCAGTACCCTAGCTAATACTGTATGAGCGAAGCTTACTCGACTTGAGATGAGAGCAGTATTCCAAACTTGACTACTTAAATAGCAAAAATCCCAGTGAAAGCTCTCAGATGTGTGACTGAGAATCGAACAGCCTGTTTCCCTTCGTAGGCCATTCTCTTCAATACATTTTTTTATGTCAATAAGGAAATTTGAATTCTTTTGGTCGAAATGATCCGTTTATCCACCATTATCTGTCACAAACATTACATAAAAAATCAAATCAGCAACATTTACAATGCGTTATTTTTGGCCAAAGATCACTTTTAGTGTTACCATGGTAATGCCTTTATCAGTGGGATTACGTAATAAGATAAACAGACGGAAGTCAGTCATCCATTTTGCATATACATATGACTTCGCACCTCACGATCAATAAAATTCAAGACAGTCTACACTCTTAAATAAGGCCGAGCTGGACTACCGCAGAACACCAGCAGAGCTAGTGTCTTAATAATTTTCAGTTTTGCAGGAGCATCTCTGCGTAAATCAAATTTCAAATCAGCTCGGAGGGTCGTAGTAACTGCAATATATTTGGCAGCCACTTCCTTATTAGAACTCTACAAAATCAGCTCGGATAGAGCGCAAAATTCCTTCGCGTGTTATTTCCGTTTCAGGGATAAAATTAAGATAACGATATCAACACCTTTCGGAGGCCCAGGAAGGTTTTATAACTCATATACATTCAAGCTATTATATCATAATCATAAGTTATTATCCTATTTTATCTCTCGCCACTTTCCCGTCTCTGCTCCCAACCGAACGCCCGGTAACAAGCTATTGCAAGTAAACTATTCATGACTGTTACACCACACCTTTGTAGAAGGGACTCCTCGATGAGAGAATTGCAGATGCATTGAAGAACTGGGGCAACAAAGACCGAGAGCTTTGTGGAAACAGAACTAACTGCCATATTCGATTAGAATAACTGACCTTGTGAACTCGTTTTGTCATTTTAATCTCAGTGCAGTTCTTGGTCTTGTGACCAAGATGAAATTCCATCTACATTCTAATCAGGTACTTCCTCATATATTTCTCCTCCGGCAGTACTTTTGTTCCTTGATGACTTGCATGGGTAATGGGGTGACGAGTGAAATTAAGGAATTAATTTCACGCGCGTTTTGTCAAAATTCTTATAATTTACCGAGTCTTTAGGCAAGGGAAATTATTAGAATTTTGACAAAACGCAAGTAAAATTATTTCGCAATTTCACGAGTACACCATTTGGTTACCTTTTAACATCACGAGTGACTAATTGCACTTACAATCGTGGGCTTTTGATGTGTTATTGTATAGATAAATTTTGCGCCAAACGTTGCCATGGCAATTTTGTAATTTCACATCTAAAATTATGATTCAACGCTGAAATTTCTCGCCAAAAGTAAAAAGTAAGTTGTCTTTAAGGGAGGGATCAAGTACAAGATGAAATTCTAATGCTTCGTTAGTAGAGACTATGTAAATTCAATCTTAAACCTTAAAGCTTAAAAACTACGGTAACTCTGGAAAAGGCGTTCTTCCCCTGTTCTTTCACGTAGTATCAGCCTTGCAGTCTATTGTCTTTATATTTTTTTTTTTTGGCTGATCAGGTCTCTTGCAGATCCTACGTTGGCAGCGCTTATCGTATGCGGTCCCTTGCAGTTAGTCACTCATTTATGTATTTTCGGACAGTAGGTCTTTCAGATCCGATACGCTGCGTTTTAAAGCATGGTACCAGCATGGTACTGGCAATGCGGTTAAATGTTTAAATGTTTAGGCTGGCTTTGTCCAGCCACATTTATTTTTTGCTTTTCGAGACACCAATCGTGACACTTTGGTCTTCTTGCGCCCGGAAACACGTGATGTGGCAACGCGTGTTTCTGGGCGCAAGTGAGTTCAAAGTACGGAACTTGATATGGAACGGGTCATTTTGCAATAGCGTCGCGCACAGTTTCTAAAAATAGATTACATCACCAGAGACCCCCCACATGACTCAGACAAGAATTACAGTCCGGTAGAAGGTTTTGTATGAGCGCGTTGTATTCTAGACCAGAAAACCAGGCAAAACAGGAGAGATTGGTGGTTTAGGTTTTTGATTAGCTCAAATATTGTTAGAAGGTAAACAATGCTGCCGTAGGTAATGTAAAACGGTTTCAAGGTGTCCAGAAAAGAGCGTAAATGTCACAAATTGCACGAGGATCTTACAAAGCCGCAGTGACAGTCTGATAGATCCGAAAACCCTCACCGTTCAGGAATTGGAAGTCGAGAACATTTTGAGCGGCGGTTGTGACTAGCCGATCAGAATTCTTCACAGGGAAATGTTTTACGAAGAAACTTATCTGCTGTTTCCCCTGGTCTTGAAAAAAGGATTTATCAGTTTACCTATCGCCAGAAATTCCCAAATTTGACAACCCGAGCCGTCCACACAAACGAATACGATAGAATTGGAGGACATAATTGTTATCTCTGAGGCAATTCCAAAGGCATAGCAGAATTAGGTGTCCTGTGCAATTTGGAGGACCTAGATTTTAATAGAGTCGTTTCTCCGACCAAATAAACGAATGCGAGCAGACCTCAACTGCATGTGTTTCATAGATTGATATGTTATATGTTTGGCGCGATACGTGTAACATAAATAGCGCGTGCTAAAGCTTATTTTATATGCGAAGATAGAGCGGGTCAATCTCACTTAAACGGCAAGGCAAGGCAACCAATCGGTTCGGATCTACGGTATTTCTTTGAGGTTTTTCTTTAGTGGCTTGCTGGCTTTCTTGTCAGTGATACACCTGAATGTCGTGTTCAATGATAGTATATGCGAGAAGTGTATTTATAAACAACCTTCATACATGAGAATGAGAAACCCATCATATTTTGTCGACCTCCTTCAAACTCTGTATTATTATTATTATCCCAAAGTACACATTGTGGGTCTAACATTTTGAGCTACAGAGGCCCTCAAATTGCGAAATAAATCGCTGAGTATCACGCTGAAGAGCTCACGAACGCCTTTGTTCCATACGTCGCTCTCAAAGAAGCAGCGCACGGAATGGTTTGTTTGTCTGAGTCACAACGGGGGTACATTTTCGTGACGTCATTTGTGCGCGACGCTATTTATGTGCGTTGGCTCTTTGGCTGGCGTTCCATATCTTCGCTACACAGTCGGTGCTGACGAGCCCCAATAAGGGCGAAAAACTGTCAAGTGCTCTGGGTTCGAGTATTTTCATTGTAACATGCAGTGGCAAGTTCTCTTGGTGTTGGGGGGAGGGTGAGGGGCTAAGCGGAGGGAAGTTCCAGTAGGGGTTGGGAGGGAGGAAATTGATCTGTGAGTGCAACTGAAATGTGATCGAGTGTGTTGAATTGGGACACTAGTGCAATATGACAAGCATGGTGGGCGGACCCAAACAACGTTATTTTTATACCAAAAGAAAGAAGATGCAAAAGATGCAATCACAAACTCAAATAAACCGGCAATGATAAATTTGTTAAAAAGTATCTTGATCATTCAATATACAACTTGCTTCCCTCGTATTAGTATAAATGTAACAGTCTGTATGACGTCACATCGTATCATAAAAGTTATAATTTACTGTTCGTAAACAAGTAAATAATCAGGTAAACAGACATCATCTTAAAAATTTGTAAAGAGGAATTAAAAACTCGCTACGAAGGGAAATTAATGTTTTATTTTTTTTCCTTGCCAACAACAAATTTAATAATTTAAATGCTAATTAGGAAACCCTACATATTTTAGTGTTCTGGAAATACCCTGCACAGTGAAGCAACTCTGCAGAAACACGCCAACACTGACTGCTTGATAAAAAATACTGATATATAATTCCCCAAGAAATTGCATCTGGATGAAATAAAAATACTTATTCTAAGAGTCGATGGAAACAAAGCAAGTTTGTAGCCACGCTAACACAGAAGTCCGCTGTTCACAGTCCATCCATTTTGCTCGGCGCATCTCTCCCACAGTAACGAAAGTTACATCCGGGAGTTGGACCGAGCTTGTACACGTAGTACTCGCCACAATTCCGCACCAGTACCCGCCGGCGGTGGTTACAGCAGCCGGAGACATAATCACCGAAACAAACCATCCGCTCGACACACCCATCGTCCTTATGGGGATGTGAGCCAAACAACCAGCCGGGATATTCTGTGTTACATCTCCCGGGGCCTGGGCACGCGATCGGCATTTGAGCTCCAGCCGCGCCTGAAATTCGGTACCAGCCCTCGGCTAAGTTGTCGTCACATTTGCCTAGCAGGTGTCTGTTCATGAGGTTTCTGTCGTGTTCTGTGAGGAGGCGGTAGTGCTGGCATTCGTAAGCCACTAGTCCAACATTGTAACCTGCACCGGGGAAAGACATAATGTGGATGACCCATGTTTAAGGCGGGGTTAAACATGAATAGGAGTGAAATTTGAACTGAGTAATATTAAAAGGGAAATTGTTAGGATTAAGATGGGTTGGAAACACTACCAGACAGTTGACCCCCGCAAAAGAGAGCCCAGGTTGTTAAAGAGACGCTCGGCAACCCGGAATAGCACTGTCTGAATATTACTCTCTTTCTACTTACAATAGGGTTGTGTGCCACTCCATTTTCCATCTTTTCCACAGACTCTCGCGGAAGATCCGTACAGCATACATCCTGGGTTACACGCAAACCTTACGATACTTCCCACGACGTTGTAGCCGTCACCCAACTTGTACCCATCTACAGGATCTGCCAGTTGACGACACTCTTTGAGCTCTAGAGAAAAAAAATAATTTTAAAAGGGTATGTCACGGGATTACCTTCGAATAAAAGGGAATGTGAAAACTTAGTTTGCCAGGTTAGAAAAAAATCAAAGTGGTGAACAAAGACGAAACATGACTGGGGAAGATTAAAAAAAAGAATTGTATTTACTCACGAATCTTTGTTGTGTACGAGAACGGCTCACTTCTAACAGCAGTTGTTCCGACACACTTGTAGTCTCCCTGCTCAGAGGGTCGTACGCGTTCCAGATTTAATTCTCCAATAACTTCATCTCCAATGCTGATTGTTCTCGTTGGCATGGCAACGCCATCTTTGTACCACGTGATATTTGGCATAGGTACGCCTCGTGCAGAGCAGTTGACACGGACCGGAATATCAAATTCATTCACTGTAACTGCACTTGGAGGAATGATTTTTACTTCGACAGGTTCTAGGAAAAGGGGGCAACAAATAACGTGACTGTGGACAGTTTTTACTCCCGGAAGAGCTGTAATTAATTCCGAGGATAAAACCCCAGCGTGAGACCATTCAAATGGAGGCTTTGAGAGGTACTTTTAAGAGAAACAGTTCCCTAATTTATACAATCAACTAAATTTGCTGGAGCTTTCACCTCTCCATTGCTTCTTTAGTGAGGAAATTTACAATGTTCTCCACTTTTCAATAGCAAAAAATTGATAGTATGGAACCTTTTGTGCAAAGTTAATTTGCGGTCAATTTGGACCATTTATCACCTCGAACAGTAATACGGAAGTCACAGACACCTAACCCGAAGTAATCCGTCCACCCGATCTCTACAATTTAGTGTCATCACATATCAAATTACACGTGTAGCTGTATACTTTTCGAGGAGCTATCTTACCATAAGTTTCTACAGTGACCTCAGTGCCTCCCATGACAGATCCAGCTGGAGTAGAGGCGTGGCACATATAAATATCTTCATCCTCCTTAATAGGATTCTGCAAGTACAGGTTGTTATTTCGGATGTAGTGTCTGCCGAAGGGAAGCTCTTTGTTGCCTTGACGTCGCCATTCCACTTTCGGTGGCGGAAAACCTTCCACCACGCATTTGAGTTCCGTGAGCTGTTCCGTGAAGGCCGTGACCTTTGGTTCTGGTGGTACGGTGAACATAGGCTCCGCTAACAAACAGGAACGTTTTAGAGTTAACTGCAGGACAAACGATGTAACTATAGTATAGTGTAATCGTGTAGTATTATCCCCTTGGCGGCAGGATCCCAGAAATAATCAAGGACTCCATAAAGGTAAAGTTTAGTCTGCATACGAGCCAGGTGGCCCGTCAGACCGGCAGTTTTTTCTAGTTTCTGTAGCATGAAGCGACTAGGAGCACTTTTACTCCCCCGTGGATGTGATACTAGTTCGTCAACGGGTAACCCGTAGCATTAAATTTGCCGGTACCCAATTATACGGGGCTGTGTCTTGCCCAAGAACACAACGCAGTGTCCCTGGCCAAGGCTCCAAACAGAACCGCTCGATCCGCAGTCTGGCGCGCTAACCACAAAGCCAACGCGCCTACCTGAGACGTCCAGTAGTGTAATCCTAAAAAAACATAGAGCTCAAAAGGCTGGTTCATCAATCGAAGTACTCCGTAAACCTCTTTGGACTCAATACCTTGCTTATAAGCACTTACTTGCGATGACGATTTCAATGTCAGCGGTGTCCGTACCCAAGAAGTTACTTGCCCTGCACGTCCAGTTCCCAGTGTCCTCTGGAAGCGCGTTTTCCAAAATGAAGTTACTTCCGATGACAGCTCTCCCGCTGGTCTTTTTCGCCCAGATTATTTCTGGTTTAGGTGTTCCTTGAGCAGAGCATTGAAATTGTATCGAGTCACCCTTTGTAGCCGTGTACGATTTTGGAGGTCGAATAGTAATGTTGGGCTTAGCTGAAAAAAACATGAAAGAATTTCATCGTTTTGTCATTTTATTTTAGCCTGTTTGAATAATTCCACCAGGATAAAATGAGAAAATTTTCGCACAATAAAACGAGAAATACCTTCCTACACCCATATTATCTTCACTGTTGGTTTACACATGCAATTGTATTTAAGTTAGCCACAATCATGAACAAAAGTCTTGGGACAAATTTGCTTTGCACACACGTCGGACGCGAATAAAACTTCACCTGCCTACCCTCTCCCCCCACCCCACATACAATGTGGGGTACTAGTACTTGCAGTTTCTCGTGATTTGCAACATTATATTTTTTTTCAAAATAATCCGATAGCAGCGCTTTCTTAAACTTCAGTTGTAAAACATACATAATTCGTTGCATTTCATCAGTGTCCCAAAAACTTTTGTCAATGATTGTAGTTGTACTTGCGCGGTGTATCTGAGGAAAAAAGCGACACTATAGTCACAATCTCAACCCACACTGGTAATCTATCCATAAAACTTATTTTTCTAACAAACTACAATTATTCTTATTTTCGATATAAGGATTAAAAACTCACTGAATCCTTCAAACGACGGTGTTTTTTCCTTTGGTTCCTTTGGATCCTTCTCTTCTTTTGGGGGAGTCACTGACGTTGCCGTCCCTGGCCGCCCACGGGGCCCGGGCAAACCTCGCAATCCACGTTGGCCACGGCTTCCCGGGGGTCCGGGAGGCCCGGGAAGACCATTAGAGCCCGCTGTACCTGGAGAACCTGGAGGGCCGGGAGATCCGGCTGCCCCTGAGGGACCCGCCGCACCCGGGAAACCCGGGGGTCCGTTTTGGCCTTGGTTACCAGGAGGACCGGCCGGACCCACTTGACCCACAGGGCCCGCCGTACCCGCCGGACCCGCCGGACCCGCCGGACCCACAGGACCTTGGATTCCCTGGGGACCGGGTGGACCAGGGATTGCCGTAACATCTGTTGACAGTGAGAATTGTAAACATCACTGATAACGTATTTTCTGAGAGTACATGCTTACAAATTAAATAGATAGATAGAATTCAGCCAAAGCATTTTGCTGCTTTTTAGAATCCGGACAATGCTGGAATTCAGCATAAAATTACGCCAACTTTGCTCTATTGCAGATACAATTACGAGAGAAGAGCTTTGAGGACTGTTCCGTGCCATCATAAAGTTTGAAAATGGTAAAACCAACTGTGCGAAACAAGACAAAGGTATTCATCAAGGTCATCTAGTTACGATTAAAGTTTGTATACATACAACAATACAGTAAGCCAGAAGAGTATCTATTTGAATTTACAAGAAGAGGCAGGTTGCTAGATGAATTGCTTGAAAGAAGGATTAGCCAGTAAGAAGGATCTTAGAATACAGACAGAAGGGCATAAATCGTAGTATAGCATGGCGCAGGATAGGCAGTCATAGCAGGGTTTGGTTTGGCTTGAATTGGCATGGCTTTTGCACAGAATAAAAGGGCATTGCGGGGCATAAAAGTGAAACCTTGGAGCCTCGACTGGTTCATAGCTGCCGGAGCTTATCCCGGTATCTGTAGCATGAAGCAGCTAGGAGTATTCTACTCCCCCTGGATGGGATGCAAGTCCATCACCGCAATTGGCTAGGTTTCCCCAACAATTATACTCCTGGGAGGAGAGAGACATTGTGAGAGTTAAGTGTCTTGCCCAAGAACACTTAACCAACCAGGGCTCGCACCCGGACCGCTCGCTCCGGAGTCGAGCCCTGGCCGGGGACATTGTGTTGTGTTCTTAGGCAAGACACTTCACTCTCACAGTGCCTCTCTCCATCCAGGTGTATAAATGGGTACCGGCGAATTTGATGCTGGGGGTAACCCTGCGATGGACTAGCATCCCATCCAGGGGGAAGTAGAAATACTCCTAGTCGCTTCATGCTACTGAAACCGGGATAAGCTCCGGCCTGATGCGCCACTAGGCTCGTATGCAGACTACATGCCATGGCAATGTCGCAAAACATGCATGGCGTGGCATGGTATGGCTTGGTTTGGCTTCGCATGTCTTTGTTAGAGCTTGAAAAGCCATGGCTTGGTGAAGGGTAGCATATATTATTGCGCGCATTGCTTTTTGCCTTATGCACATAATTTTACAGTATAGTTACAGTATAGAGAATATAGGATATAGTACCATGCCATGTCAGTGTGGCAGAGATTGGTGTTGCAGGGCATCGCAAAGCATAATAATAATAATAATAATAATAATAATAATAATAATAATAATAATAACTAACTTTATTTAAGTGTCATATGTATTTAGCACTGTTGTACTAATTGGGGACACTGTAAATAAATAACCAAATATTTCAAATAGAACATAAACTGTTAAGAATCCCAACTGGTTGGAGGCTGACCAGTTGGCTATTTACACAACGCGGTCGAGGAGTTGAACTCGGGACTACCCGGAGAACAAATCCAGATAGTGGTAGGGTGAAGGATTTGAACCAGGGACCTCCAGATTTCAAATCTAGCGCCCTAAACTACTCGGCCACGCCGCCTCCACTAAAGCAATAGCACATGGCACTCCGGAGTCAACAGGGCAATAGCACATAGCATGGAATGGCGTTGGATTTGTTTGGCTTGGCATGGCTTAGTTTGTCATAGCATTGAAACTCCTAGCTTGGTGAAGGATAAAGGGCTTTCACAGCTGCTTTCTGCGCATGATGTTATAATGCAGAGGATACATTATATCATAGTATGACAAGGCAGTGTGGCAAAGCTCGGAGTTGCAGAGCATCGCAAAGCATGGCATGGCATGGCATGGTTTGGCATGGCTTTGTCATAGCACGTAAGTCATAACTTGGTGAAGGATAGCATGGCTTTTATTGGTTTGCATTATGCATGATTTTATAACACAGAGGATATGGTACATCACAGCGTGTATTGACAGTGTGGCAGAGCCCGGAGTAGCAGAGCATCTTAAAGCAAAGGCTTGGCTTGCATGGCTTATTTATAGCGTGAAAAGGCATGGTGAAGGATAGCATAGCTTTGTAGCATTGCTTATTTACTAATAAAGAGGATATAGTATATGCCATGCCATTGTGCATGCCAGTGCTTGGAATTGCGAAGCACCGCAAAGCAAGGTGTGGCATGGCAAGATATCTGCTCCGATGAAGCGAACTTTTTTTTGTATTGTTTCATTGTTTATATATGTGCACCAGTTTTTTACGCTGTCCATTTGACGGATGAGCAAACATAACGCGAAATATAGTGCTTGGATTTAAATCAGCTAGAGTTCAAGAAAGTCTTTTCTGATACTATTTTCCGTACGTTAGTTTTGTGGCAGGAAACTTCTCTTGCTTGTGACTTCGTCGTTTCTGTGTTGACTGAAAAAGGAGGAAGGTTGACTTCCGGCATTTATGTAACATACGATAGCTGAAACATCATTGTGTTAACAAAAGATGCCAGGTAAAATATTTTAAAAAAAGTAAAAATGACATGAACTCAACTCGAATTGCTTAGAAATGTAATTGAAACTAAGTTGTAATTGGCATTGGCACATCCCGTTTTTCATCCCCTGTTTACTGATGGAGTTCAGTGGAATTTAGATCGAAGTGTGGAGAAAAACCCTGGAAGCAGCCTCGCTAACGAGAGTCCTGTGGTAGCATTTCAAATACCGGTTGAATGCTGTAACGTCTGAGCTAAAGAAGACTAGATGGTAGGTCTTGTGGGAGTGGTGAGAAAGACACAGTCGCAGTTTCGCCATGTGTTTTCTACACTTGCCTGACAGTTCAAATAAGCCGAGTGAACTATATAACATTAACAAGCATTTTGGCGTACAGCAAAAATATAAAAGTCTCGAACGAAGCACTGTCAAATGAGTCGACAAAAACTAGAGCAGCTTTCACGAACAATACGATGAGGAGTCTCGCCTTTTCTTCAGCAAAACACAGAAAATGCGACACTTTTAAAAGACTGAGGTAACTTCGAAATACCGATAGCTGTTCACTTTGCCGGAAGAATGGACTCACCTTGTCCGGTACTTTTCAAGCGCGAGGTCACCACCTCGTTGATTTTTGCGTTCAGATCACTCCCATCTAAGGAAAGGTTATATACAAGAAACATGCAAAATATCATGCAGACATGCAAGGAACTATCGTGCATGCAAGTATACTGATAGCATGCCATGCACTTATACATGCAATATTCAAAATGCTTACTGAGGTCAATCAAAGCATGCAAATGACAAGCATGCTACATGCATTTATGAAGCATTAACATGCAATAATATGCATTTAAACCTACATAACATATAAATGAACTAGCTTATTTAAACGCAAAATATTCAATGACTGTAAATTGCAGTTAGTAAACGTTCATCATGCCCTCTTAATTTAAACAAAAGGAAGGCGGCATAACTATGACGGTGTTGGGATATTTGATCTTAATTACCATAGATTTTTACGGCCTTATTTCTTCTTTTTCTCGTTAGTTTTAGTATCGATTGAGAAGATATATCAAACACTCAAGACCGTGTGTTTACCACATTCCCAAACACCTCGAAGTTCGTCAAAAATACTCCGCTACACGTCGCATTTTCAAATCTCTTCTCGGTGTTAGGAAATGTGGTCAAACACGGCGGTCTTTCGTGTTTGATATATTACATAAATAGGTAGGCCTGTACAACATGCACGCCTATTTACTTGGACATATGACCTGATGACATGGTTTACTTATGACTTTCACCAACTAAGTATGTTCAACGTAGACGCGAAAGTCGACATTTCAACATGTTTAAAAACGTCTCTTAAACCAGTGAAACACGACTAAATAACAAGCAGATATTCAAATGACGCGTGTTAAACATGCATAATATAGTCATGTCATGTACATGCTTTGTATATGTACACAAACAACACGCAAACCTGCATCGTATGCAGTTATTTATGCATCTCTGATTCCAAATAAAAAGGACAACAAACATGAATTTTGTAGTGCATACACGCAATAAGAAATGCAAACAACATGCAAACATATATTGACAATATGCAAGGGACGTTTATCCCGTTTTACATGCAATAAGACATAAACATGTATTACAAAACATGCAAAGGACGTGTATGCCATTTATACTTGCAAAAAGTCATGCACATATGCATTACAAAATATGCAAGGAACCTGCATCCGTTCGCGGTTATACATGCAATAAGACATGCAAACATGCATTACAAAATATACATGAGGCGAATATGCCGTCATACGTGCAATACGACATGCAAACATGCATTACAAAATATGAAAGGGACGAATATGCCATTTTACATGCAAATATGCATGAAGAATATGCAAGGAACTTGGATTCCATTAAACATGCAAACATGCATTACAAAATATGCCAGGGACGTATATGTCGTTACACATGCAATAAAACATGCAAACATGCCGTTATACATGACATGCAAATAACATGCAAGCATGCATTACAAAATATACAAGAGACGCATGTGCCGTTATACGTGTAATACGACATGCAAACAGGAACACATGCATTACAAAATATGCAAAGGTTTCATATGCTTTTCATGCAATAAGACGTGCAAACAACAAGCAAACATGCATTACAAAATATGCAAGGCATGTGTATGCCGTTATACATGCAATAAGACATACAAACAAACATTGCAAAAATATGCAAGGAACTGCGTTTTAAATTTTAAAAAAATATACAGTATTGTCGCTGACTTGTTGCTTTTTTCTTGGCCGTCCTTGATCGCTATGAAATGCTAAGCTAAAGGAGCTAACACCGTCATACAATGTATACCACATTATACTCACCAACATACTTATCTACATAAACCTTAACAAAGTTCTGAATAGTGCGGTTATCAGTAGCCGGCTTTGATTGCGGTTGTGAAGAAGAAAGATTGAGTCCACCTTAAACGAAAAGAAGAAACATGACACAGTGATGATGAAGATGACG
Organism: Micromussa lordhowensis; assembly: GCA_964020085.1. Lineage (NCBI taxonomy): Eukaryota > Metazoa > Cnidaria > Anthozoa > Scleractinia > Lobophylliidae > Micromussa > Micromussa lordhowensis. Next base: position 3,946,476 of record OZ026596.1, on the reverse strand, counting down.
ATGATGATGTCGATGTTCCCAAACATATTAATTTATCTGTTTTACATTTATATATGCAATTAATTCTGAGCCGTAAACACTAACTAAAGAGGCCATGTTGTTCAAAACCATAAACTTATTTTAAGAGGCTCAGCAACAGCACAGTCACTGCTGCACTACAGTATACTAACCGACATATTCGTCTACATAAGCTTCTACAAAGTTCTCGATAGTACGGTTATCAGGCAGCTCTGAGGTGGGAAACTCGCGTTCACCTAAAATTAAAGAAGAACAGAGACATCAAGGACTGAAAGGATGTCGCAACCTTATGAAATATAAACGAAAGGAACACAGCTATGGCATTCCACAGTACAGTTTGATTAAGTGCAACAAGAGAAATACACTAACGATTCGTCATCTAAATCTGTAGTTTAAATATGAACACAAAGAACACAGCCGTGTGATCCTGTTATACAGTAAACCCACCTATATACTTATCTACGTAAGATTGTACAAAGCTCTGGACAGTAAGGTTGTTAGGTTGTGACGATGAAAGATTAAGTCCACCTTGAAAAAAAAAAAGAAAAGAGTAATCCAGATAAAAGGATATCACAATGTCAATAAACATAAACACAAACCACATGTACAGTCAAGTGGCATTCCACTTTGTACTAACCTATATACTTGTCGACATAATCCTTTACAAAGTTCTGAATAGTTCGGTTATTAGGTGGTTGCGGTTGCAGATTTGAGGAGGACAGATTGAGTCCACCTTGGATAAAAAAGAAAAGAATCCAGGTAAACGGGTGCCAAAGTCTTGAAACATTTCTATGAACTTTTTCGACGATCAACTCAAACGTAACAGGACAAGTACATTGCCATACGGCGTTTCACTGCACACACTCACTTATATGTTCATCGACGAAAGTTTTTACAAAGTTCTGGATAGTGCGATTACCAAGGACTTGTGGCTGTGGTGGAGGTTGTGATGCGGAAAAGTTGAGTTCACCTTAAATAAAAAAGAGAAAAGAACAATCAGTTCAGGTGAAAAGCTTAACAGCACACTGTGGAAGTATCAATTAACCTTTTCAATGATCAACACAAACAATACGACTATGGCGTTCTGCAAGATACTCACTGACATATTCATCTATATAATCCTTTACAAAGTTGAGGATAGTGCGGTTATCAGGCGGTTGAGGCTGCGACGAGGAAAGATTAAGACCGTCTGAAATGGAAAAGTAGCAAAGAGGAATCCATGTTAAAATGAGTTAAATAATCAACAGAAGGAATTTTTTTTACAGATGAACATAAATAGACGTATTCGGCTAACGTGTTTACATCCTTGTTTCCACCCAATTCAGATCATGTGATGATTCATTTGGGAGGATACAATTGTTCTGTTTGTACATACCCTCGTGCACTCAGTTGCGCGTGGCAAATTGCACAATTGTAGCCTCCCAAATGAATCATCACGTGATCTGAATTGTGTGGCAACAAGGATGTAAACACGTTAGCCGAATGCGTCTATGACATAGTCAGGTTGTACATACCCACATACCCCTCCACATAATCTCTGACAAAACTCTGGATCGTGTCGTTATCAGGCGATGGTTCCACTTGCGGGAAGGTGAAATTTAGGTCATCTTTAACAGAAAAAAGAAACAAATCCAGGAGAAGGAATGTCATAATTAAAAAAACCGTGCTTTTTAAGATTAAAGAAGAAAAACAATGCCGGGCTAAACGCCACAGAATACCCACCCACATACTGCTCTACATAGACCTTGACAACTTCCTGAATGGTACTGTTGTCCGGCGGTTGTGGTTTTGATAAAGAAAGATTTAGTCCATCTTAAACAAAAAGTGCATAAACAACCAGACGATCAGAACGAATGCGACAATTTTAGAATGTTTTAAAACTTGTTCAACGATTAATGCAAGCAATTCGGTTAAATGGCGTGCCACAGTATACTCACCAATATAACTATCAACATAAGCTTCCACAAAGCTCTGGATCGTGCGGTTATCAGATGGCTGTAGTTGCGAAGAAAAATTGCGTTCATCTTGAATGAGAAAAAAAGTGTGGTTGATTTGGGAGAATGGAGGTCTTAAAAATAAATAATAATAAATACTACTACTGAAACAATACAATTTCAAGACTACCAAAAATATAACCCACCTAGATAAGCCTCTACAAAGTTCTGGAGGGTTCGGGTGTTTGGCGGTTGCGGTGATTGTGAGGAAGAAAGATTGAGTTTGCCTAGAAAAAAGAAAGGAAAGAAAGAAAATCCAAGTGAAAAGGTGTCTTAGTCTTAGGGTTAAGTCCAGCTAAAAACAAGGCATTAAAAATTTTAGAAAGGTGAACTCCATCTTAAATCAACAAAAATACATGGAAACGAAGTCAACGTAAAAAAATCTCGACAATCGTAGAAAACATGAAGATGTTTTCACATTGAGTCATGAAAATGACAGACGTGTTGCAAGCCACAGGATACCTACCCACATACTCATTTACATAGTTCTCTACAAAGTTCTGGATAGTGCGGTTATCTGGGGGTTCTGGTTGTGTTTGTGAGGAGGAAAGGTTAAGTCCACCTTTGATCAATAAAAATACATAGAAATTAAACCAACGTAAAAGATCTCGATAACCGTAGAAAACATGGAGTTGTTTTCACATTGAATCGTGCAAATGACAGACATGTTGCAGGATACGGGATAGAAAACAAGATACCTACCCACAAACTCATGTACATAGTTTTCTACAAAGTTCTGGATAGTGCGGTTATCTGGCTGTTGTAGTTGTGTTTGTGACGAGGACAAGTTAAGCACACCTTTAAACAATGTAAAGACAGAGTAGCATTAAAGGCATTAAAAATTTTAGAAAAGCGAACTCCATCTTGGCTCAATAAAAATACATAGAAACGAAGTCAACGTAAAAGATCTCGATAATCGTACAAAACATGAAGTTGGTTTAACATTGAGGGATGCAAACGACAGACATGTTGCACGCCACAGGATACCCACCCACATACTCGTTCACATAATCCTTTACAATCTTCTGGATAGTGTGGTTATCTAGAAGGTACGGTCGCATTTCTGATGCGGTTAGATTGAGTCCGTCTTTAAAAAAAGAAAGAGACAATCAACAGGGAGGATATTTTAACCTTAGCAGATAAAAACTTATTCAAACATTAAAACAATAGCCTGCCAATTAATGACGGTGACGTTGCAAGCCACAGTGTACCCACCTACAAACGTCTGTATATACGCTTGTACATAGCTCTGTATAGTGCTGTTTTCAGTGGTTGGTGGCTGTGACGGTGGTGAACTAATATTAAGACCACCTTCAAAGAAAAAGGAAAGATAAATCCGCTGAAGCGACGTTATAATCTTTAAACTATGGTCCTGTTCAAAATTCATCACAAACAACGAGGTCAGTGCCATGTCATAGAATGCTAGCTTATTTATTAGCCCATCCTACGGTTACTAGTATTAACCAATTCAGTGTGGATACGGTTACGAAGAAGTAAAGAAGGGCGAGGACTATGTAAGTGTACACAAAAGAAACAAAAACGAAACGCCACGATAAAGTTGTACACACCTACATAATCGTCTACATAATTCTTTACAAAGTTCTGGATAGTGCGGTTATTTGGCGTCCGTGAAGAGGAAATATTGAGAGCACCTTGAATGAAGAAAGAGAAGAAAATATATAAGAGAACATGCTTATATACCGAAGGTTCAAGTAGAAAAAAACAGTAAAATGGCGTGATTTGTAAAGGTATACTCACTCACGTACTCCTCCACAAAATCCTTTACAAAGCTCTGGATAGTGTGGTTATCAGGTGTCTGCCGTTGCGGCTGTGATGAAGAAAGATTGACTCCACCTTAAAAAAGAAGAAACGACAATAGAAAAATTATAATGTACTAACCGTTCAACAAAAACGCAAACGGAGTGAGAGCATATAAGAAAACATACTTACACATTCAAGTAGTAACATAACAGTAAACGTAGGTGACCTGTAAAGGTATACTCACCTATGTACTCCTCCACAAAATTCTTTACAAAGTTCTGAATAGTGCGGTTATCAGACAGTTGTGCTTTTAATCCCTTAATGATCCTCTTTCGAGGCCTAGTCTGAAATGCCACTGACAATACTACATTTGGAAATCACACACTGGCTGTGGGTAAAATTTGGGTGGCAGGGAAGGACGACAGGGAGTAGGGGCCCAGGAAGGGGGCCCTCCTGGGGGGAGTACAGATCAGGTGGTACCGGGGGTAGCCACCCTGGAATAGAAGTTCCAGACCTGCCTCCAGGGGTGAGGCCCATATCCCACAGTCCCGGGAGACTGAGGGAACCAGGAGGGGGAGCCCCTCCTGGGGGGAGTACAGATCAGGTGGTACCGGGGGTAGCCACCTTGAAATAGGTAGTTTCTCCGGACCTGTCTCCAGTGGGCTAGAGGCTTACTGTGGGGTAAAGTGCAGCTAATGGGTGCACTTCCCTGCCACCATTCTTTATTAACGAACACCAGAGTGTCACCAAAATACAAAAATATACATGTAGTCAAAGTTCGGTGCATTCTGAATAACAAGGTCTTAGGTTGCTAAGAGACGGATAGTAGTAGCCTATTGCCCTTAATGGTTTAAGTTTTAAAAGCTAATGATACCTATAAGTACATACAGATATATTGTAAAATCAAAGTCAGGATAAGAATGTTCAGTGTCAATCCACTAAGCTCTGAGGGCAATGTCAGAGCTTGCGTTTTTTTTTTTTTTTTTGATTTGAAAGAAAAATAAGTATAAGCCTATACATTGCAAACATTACTATGAATCTAAATGGTTTGTTTCTTAGCTTTAAGATAGACCTAAAGCGAGGTATTAGGAGTTAAAGTGTGGAGCAAGGGTTCCAGTCATGGGAGGGTGGGAGGGAAAAAGGGAAACTTAGTGGCGAAGGATCGGCACTAGCACAGAGACTGAATACAACGGGGAGGGTGAGCTTGATTAGAGGTCAGGGGCATGAGGAGGACACGTGAAAGAAATGACTGGAACCATTGATACACTGTCTTTTACAGATATAGATAACAGTGGCCTTACTTACGAAATGAAAGGTTTGTTGTGATATCTAAAGGAGGTAATTGTTTCCAACTGGAGATCCCTGATGGACTTTGAGATAGAGAATTAGAGGCATGTACTCATGTTACTGGGATTTACATATGAGCGTGACAAGAGGTTCGTAATGTTGCCTGTCTCTGAAATAAAGTGTTACAATGCGGAATGTGTGTGCCTGCTCAGGTCTCATTAACATCAGTTTATGGAGACCATAAACTTGAACTTAATGATCCTCTTTCGAGGCCTAGTCTGAAATGCCACTGACAATACTACATTTGGAAATCACACACTGGCTGTGGGTAAAATTTGGGTGGCAGGGAAGGACGACAGGGAGTAGGGGCCCAGGAAGGGGGCCCTCCTGGGGGGAGTACAGATCAGGTGGTACCGGGGGTAGCCACCCTGGAATAGAAGTTCCAGACCTGCCTCCAGGGGTGAGGCCCATATCCCACAGTCCCGGGAGACTGAGGGAACCAGGAGGGGAAGCCCCTCCTGGGGGGAGTACAGATCAGGTGGTACCGGGGGTAGCCACCTTGAAATAGGTAGTTTCTCCGGACCTGTCTCCAGTGGGCTAGAGGCTTACTGTGGGGTAAAGTGCAGCTAATGGGTGCACTTCCCTGCCACGAATTGCGGAACTTGCTTAATTAAGTGAGGGACGCAATACCCCCCCCCCCCCTTTAGTGGCGAAGGATCGGCACTAGCACAGAGACTGAATACAACGGGGAGGGTGAGCTTGATTAGAGGTCAGGGGCATGAGGAGGACACGTGAAAGAAATGACTGGAACCATTGATACACTGTCTTTTACAGATATAGATAACAGTGGCCTTACTTACGAAATGAAAGGTTTGTTGTGATATCTAAAGGAGGTAATTGTTTCCAACTGGAGATCCCTGATGGACTTTGAGATAGAGAATTAGAGGCATGTACTCATGTTACTGGGATTTACATATGAGCGTGACAAGAGGTTCGTAATGTTGCCTGTCTCTGAAATAAAGTGTTACAATGCGGAATGTGTGTGCCTGCTCAGGTCTCATTAACATCAGTTTATGGAGACCATAAACTTGAACAAAGAATGTAACTTGAATGAATCACCCAAACAACACAGTGACGTGGCTAGCCACAGCATACCCACCTACATACTCGTCCACATAATCCTTTACAAAGTTCTGGATAGTGCGGTTATCGGGCGGTTGTGGTCGCAAC
>OZ026596.1:3911986-3939986 GCA_964020085.1 Micromussa lordhowensis | reverse complement strand
AGCTTGGGTTGGATGCGATCTCCTGGAGAAAAAGAGGGAACAGGTGGCGAAAGGAGCGCTAGCCTATCGTTATTCCCATGCCTTAATTCAACTGAATGTGAATGAGAGTGATGTGAAATAGAATACTATTCATAACACTCTTAATCATATGCAAAGTTGGAATATGCACAAATAATACATTCTCTCTGCCGGAATGCAAGCAATTTACACTGGCTAAGCACTAGCTTGCCAATAAATAGCGAGAAGACTGATTGCTTCATTCTCACTCAGTTTTCCTGGCGGAACGAGAAGTGGGGAACGGCCCACCCCCCCCCCCCCACCCAATTGTTCGGGGCGTGTCGCCGGCCACACTTCTTCCTAAGCCAAGCTGTTCCAGCTTGGCTTAGGCCGCTAGCCTATCGTTATTCCCATGCCTTAATTCAACTGAATGTGAATGAGAGTGATGTGAAATAGAATACTTTTCATTCAGTCAAAAGTTAATTAGTTATACTTTTAGTTATCAAGACTTGTGCCCTAATTTGCTGGGGGTTTGAAATGTTAATTGTTTTAAGAAAAAACCCGTGACTTACCTCTTACGTCAAAACCCTATCGCGAAACTATTTTTAGTTTCTAGGATCGTTACACTCCTCAACATTGATGTCTTACTCCAATGTCATTTATTTTATAATACGTCAATCTTGCCCACAGTCATAGACTGCTGACGGCAGAGTGACGAAGAAACAGCTTAAAATAACGGCTTAAAATAATACCAGTTCTTAATGTTACTTAACATCGAGCTCAGTTAGGATTTTGAATTAACATAAGAAACTAAAATACAAGAATAGTAAGATACCATGAGAGTATCAGTTTAATAAAAACGCACGATTTCTTTGTGTTTCGGACTTTCAGTGATTTCAGCCAACTTCCGGATTGAAACTCGTGGAATTTTTATTTTATCGCTTCACAATGCCGAAGACTTCATGATTTTTTTTTCGTGGTTCTCGAGTTTTCCATCTTACTTTCAGCATACGTGTTTCAGGTTTACCAAAGATTTACAAAGTCGTTTTGTAAACAACATTGAAAAAGTACCATAAGTTTGATGCCCACGCTTCACTAATTATGACTAAGGTGCTTCGTATCTTTGCTGGGCCTTTTAAAACAAATGTGTTATCATCATACTGAACAGACAAACTCAATTTATCTCCAACCACGCGTCTTCGAAGATAGAACATAATTTAAAAAAAAATGGTAAAATCGTTGCTTAGCGGCAAGGAATATGAATTGATCAGTATAACGAGCGATGGGTATTTAAACTCGATGCTGAGATCATTACCGTACGAGCAATTTAGTAGTTAACACGACTTCCATAAGCGCCGTAAAGATGGAACAGTCCAAAGTTTCGTCGGTAAATTACGCGCGATAGTGAACGAAACCATTTTCTTAGAAGATTTCTTGCCATATATTACAATAACTTGGAGAAGGCAGTGACAACATTTGTGAAAATCAAGCATCTTTTGAAGAGCTCTTCACTAACACACTTGATTCTGCGTTTTTCATTTCCCATGCGTAGGCGATTTCATACATGCTCCTTGAAGAAGGGAAACGCAACATTCGAGTACTAGTGCTACCCGAGTATTAGTGCGTTGAAAAAATAAACAAATAAACACTCAGTTTATATTTAACACATTTCATTCTTTGAAGTTTTGTTAATCTCTAGCATGTCTAGCCTGGAATATTCAGACCTTGAACTCGTTACATTTGTAGGCTGTAATTCTGAAAGCTACGAGAAATAAGCGACTGGAGTGTGGATGTCATTATTCGTGTTTCCCTATTCAATTCAAAGTGGCAGACCTGAATAATAAGACCTAGGTATTCGATATGTTCCACAGGTCTACCTGTGGAGTTAAGATACTACTGAGTTACATGACTGGCAACAGAATGGAGGTGCGATACAAAACGAAGTTTTTCGATGAAACCATAAGACGTGACCATTACAATGATGCCGATTAAGCAAAACTCTCATGTCATTGTTGTCATATTCCCAGTCAAGGGATGAGACCCTAGTGTACAGCTATCAAATGCAAGTTTATTAAGCTGATTTTGCGCGAAACCATGTTCCTTTTTCGTTTAAACTTTTATTTGAAATCTTGACTTTTGACTCCTGCTGTGACGCAAATGGTTGAGCATCAATATTGATAGTTGTTTTTTTAATCTTCTTGGCGCGTTGTTATTCCAATTAAGCAATAGACCACAAGTTTCTATGGGTTATAGGCTGATAAACCACGCGGGATGTTGGTAGAACACGAGAAGAATTTGTAAATCACGAGCCGCAGGCGAGTGGTTTGCGAATTCTTCGAGTGTTCTAACTGGTTTCTCAGCCTATGACCCATAGAAACTTGTGGTCTATTGCTTTTATATAATAATTCAGAAGACGCGCGATTTTTCCATGAGTTTACCGGCACAATAACCCATAGCTGATTGACCAATCAGAGCGCGCGCATTGATTTGGTTATTATATAAAAAGAAGTCAATGAGTCAGTATACAGTTTAGTCAAGGTCGCACGTAATGCACTGCTTCCTCTTCATTGTCCTTCGTGTAGATTTTTAGTCGTTCTCTTCTATTTAGCGTATTGTTGGACCAAGCCTAGTTTAGCGAGTGTTTGCAGTGTGTGTGTGTGTGCGGTATACTTCGTAGCCTTCGTACGTCAAAACCCCACCACGGAGTTCTTTTGGTTTCTAGGATTCGCTACACTCCTGAACATTGATGCCTTTCTCCAATATCATTAATTTTAGAATACGTCAATTGTGCCCCAGTTATAGACTGCTGACGGCAGAATGACGAAGAAACAGCTTAAAATAACGGCTTACAACAGGCCAGCCGGTTTGACAACGTGATGAAAGATAATTAAATGAAATGCTTTTGTTTAGATTCGAAGGAAGTGTGTAAGGTTCCTACAAAGTTTGGCGCTGTGTTTTCGTCTGCTCGCCTTCGACAACAGATATCTGAACCTGCGCCATCAGGAATGAATATTTTGTGAATCGGCGACGGAAAATTGCCTTTGATTTGTGGTCAGAAAACAAATTTTTCCAGTTTGTAGCTCAGCAAATGGCCATGAAATGTGGTCAGAAAATAAATGATACGAGTTGGGTAGCTCGGCAAGTGACCGGAATTTGTTGACAGAAAACAAACTTTTTCAGTTGTTTAGCTCGCCAAAGCGCCGTGATTTGTTCTTAGAACTAATTTAACCTTTTCATTCAGTGTGAAAACAAGATGTAAATTCGAGCAATTCAAACAAATTTAGACACAAGGTAACACTGTCATAAAATGACACATGCATTTGAAAACTGAGAAAATATGAGAAATACGAAAAACGTCAATGTTGTATGTACCTTAAGAATTCGACAGGTGTCAAGGAAGAATGGTGTGAAAGAGTAGAAAAAAAATAAAAATAAATAAAAAAAAAGAATGGTGTGCGAGAGACAAAAATAAACATTGGTCAACTGGCTTGAAGTTCAAGCTACTGTGATAAAGACCGCCTTGATGCCTAGATAGAAACTATAAAACTTTCGTTGCAGTCTAATGAGTGAGTGTTGAGTGAGTGAATATTATGTATGATGAATATCGCAAAGCAGCTAATTTTCGTGTCCTTCGAGAAAATGTCAACTGATCAGTGATGTGACACATGGAGACGATATACGCTAAATAAGATTATCTGCTCAGGTTTTCGGTTGAGCCGAGAAACAAGTTTAAATGTGAACAAGTAAAGGAAATTTACACTCCAAAACATTTTAAAAAAACACGCCAGAGACTTTTTTGTCGGATTCTTTTTCCATTATGTTTAATCCCTTACTATTTTCGCATAATTTCTTGCATACATAGCTTTTGCTTAAGAGAAAAATTACAGGAAGCCGTCACGAATTAACCCCACCAAGCCTATTCTAATCTTAGTTGCTTAATTTGTTTATCAAGCCTCAGTGTAACTGCAATACCTTACAAAAGTTATATACATTCAGTAAAACGTTTTCTAAAATGATTGACTTAGCAAAGAGTCCAACGTTGCATCGGTATTCGGGTGTAGTGTTGCGATAAATCAAACACTTTACCCACTAGTTTTTAAAAGGTGCTCTGTGCCTTTGTTCACGGAATTCTGAGTGAGACTTCATGCTTAGTTTTTTTCATGGTTCTCGAGTTTTTCATCTAAGGGCCCAGTTATATGGTCTCGGGTACCCGAGACAACCCTCCCCCCGAGCTACCCTGGGCGAGTTAACTTTTCACTGTGTTGTTGAAAACGTCAAACAACCGTTTACATGAATGTCCCCGAGTTGTCTCGGGGGTCGAGACAACTCGGGTGGACGAGTTGTCTCACCTCGGCAGGTAGGGTAACCCTGGCGGGCGGGACAAGTTTTCGTTTTATAAACACTTGGGCTCGCCCACCCGAGACGGGACAGTTTAATTTTTACCGGAGCCCGTGTGTTTTGGTTCAGCGGAGCAACTACAAAATGGCGACCAAAGCCAAAAGTAAATGGACATGGACCAACGACATGGTTAAAGCACTAATAGATTGTGTGAAAGATTACAAAAGTACCTGCGAGTTCAACGCTATCGACTTCAACAGTGACAAGGTGAGGTTATACGAAGAAGTCAGAAAGGCCATGGCTTTAGTTTTCGAAGAAAGCGACTTTGGTCTTAACGTAGTTTGTGCTCCCTCGAAACCTGTTAAGGAGATGACCGAAGACGAGTATACAATCTACAAGAACATCCTTGACAAAGATAAAAGCATGATCAAAGTAGGCTACAACAGGATTAAGGAAAAACTAAAAAGTATTAGGCAAGATTATTCAAAAGCAGTGGTTTCTGGTACCAGAAGTGGGAGCGGGAAAATAGTTTTGCAATATTTTGATGATTTAGCCTCCATCTGGGGTGGCTCTCCTGCCACAGAACCCCTCTCATTTGGGATAGACAGTGCGATTTTCAGTGCTGCCATATCAGACATTTTGCCTGATCAACAAGACGAAGACGACGTCGAAGAAAGTTCCTCCAGTAGATCTCTCTGCAGCAGTCCCAGTGCTTCTCGAGCATCAACTCCATGTTTCGTGTCAGATGATTGTAATCAACCTGAGGGAGGAGAAATTCAAAGAAGTGAATGTAATGAGAGTGGATGTTCCGAGTTGGAGTCCTTAAAGGAAAAGGAAAAACGAGGGAAAAGAAAGTCAATACCTGTTTCAGATGTACCTAAACTCATTGACAATAAAAGAAAACACCTGGAAAAACGTCTGACATCCGCTCAGCGAGATCAAAAGTTATTGGAAGCAGCTAAGGAAGATACATTTATGAGAAAAGAAATGATGGAATGTTTTAAAGAATCATCAAGAAGCACTGCTCAGGCCATTGAAAATATGTCAGAAACTATGAAAGGACTGACCCAAGGCATCACTCAAGGCATAGCTCTACTAGCAGATGCTCTGACAAGGCCACCACAGCTGACATATCCCACCCCCCAATATCAGCCACCATATAGCAGCCACCACCCAACTACCAGCAACTTTCCATATGACATTGCACCTCACATGCCACCAGACCAATTTATGTAGTTGTTGTGTGAGTATGTTGTGTTGGTGAGAGGGGGAGACTTAAGAGAATAGAATGATAGAGTTATCATGAGAAATAATTGCTCGCCTACTGCATCAACACATGTCATTTTTGGTATTATACCAGTACAACACACAGAAAATGGTCTTGTTTTCATTTAAGAACTTTGAGAATTAAGTTGTGTTGAAATAAAAACAGAAATTGTTATTGGTATTACTTTATCTGTAAACAAGGCAAGTGTCATTTTGCACATGACTTATTTATATTTGAAAATAAAAGCAACTTCTTGCTAGGTAAGATAGAAAAATATATTTGAACCACTAATGATTATTGTCACCAGGAGTTATTTTTAGTGGAGACTTCTGTAGGGTGGAAGAATGCAAAATCAGAATATGCATTACAGAGAAGTTACATATATATTCTTTGAACATAAAACGTGTTGAGTTTCAAACACAAGGCAGCATTCTATAGTTTATGTTAAGATGTAATCATAGTAATAATAAATTATTGCTACTAGTCCAACATGTTTTTGTTAAGAGACTGCTAATTATTCATTGTACAGTGGAAGAAGGGATTTTTTTCTTTAATGTCAAGGGTACTCTAAAAAATCCAGACTAAGGGTGCTTGTAAAAATACCCCATTTTCACAAAGATAAGGGATCTTTCAAAAAATTTCATTGTCTCAAAAAGGTTTTCAAAAAATTTATATTCAGTTCCTTCCCTCCTTGTTATGTAATATGAATACTAAGCCAAAGCAACCTACATTTACCTTTGACAGTTATTTGGGTGAGGAAATTTGAACTTACAACATTGAATTTCAATCAATAACAAACTTAATGAGTGAATCAATATTAACTTTTCAACTTGACTGACTGGTAACAAATCAATCTGCGAGACAGTACATTTTTGTTCTGACCCCATCAACTGTTGGTTTCACTTAAGATCTCTGGCACAGAAGGATTGCTTTATTAATCTGGGCCGGGTTGTTCAAAGCCCGCTTAAGCTAACCCAGGATTAGCGAGAATTTTGATTTCAGATTTGTAACTTTTCGGTAAGGTTTTCTGTTTATATTGCTTTTCCTTCAGTTTTGAACTTGAGTAATCTCAAACTATGCAAAACATAAGTGTCCAAAAGCATTTTTATACAAGAAAAATTAATACTTCGGTTGACTTTTAATCCTGGGTTGGCGTTAAGCGGCTTTCGAACAACCCGGCCCAGGTGCCTAAATAACATTGCCATTTGAAACTGAAATGTTACGTGTATTTCGTAAGTAAATCGTTAAGCTACATCAGCTGATTAACTATACACTACAAAGACTGTTGAAATCCCACAAGAGTATTAAAGAAATGTTGGTTTACATAGTAACTCCTTAACTCCTTTTTAAGTACCCTGCTAATTCCAAATATTAAAACACTGGTAATTACAACTAAGAGGAATAAATAACAAAGAAATACTGTATTCTCTTTTAAAAAAGCCGTCCATCAATTAACTATTAACTTCCCTCTTTGGAAGAAACATCGGAAATAATCAACTCTGTCAAATAATTGCCCCTTCACACCCCCCCCCCCCAACTCCTGTGAATAATCAACCCCTCCCCTCTACTTCCCCTTTCTTTCACCATCTCCCTGTCAATTTCAAAAGGGAAACAAGCTAGTAACAAAAGTTACAGATGCTCAGGTGTTGTTACAGTTTATTTTACTGTTCAAAACAGGTCAAGATTAAGACAAATGGTCTGGAAGGTGTTCTTTTATGTAGGCAGTAATTACATCTCTGACTCTCTCTCCATCTACTGAATTGTACGAAAAGATCTTGTCTGGTGCCACATTTGGCTGCACTTGTTTATCCAGCTCAATTTGTCTTTGTACACGGTCATCATCCAAACTCATACCATTTATTTCACAAAAGTTGTGCAACACAAAGCATGAATATATAATCTGTGGCACATGTTCCAGCTTCAGGTCAATCGGTTTATTCAGGATCTGCCATCTTTCCTTTAAACGGCCATAAGCACATTCTATTGGATTTCTTGACGATCTTAGTAAATCGTTAAACATAACTTGCTCATTTGTTATGCAGGTTGTGAACTCCTTCATCAGGTGAGGGAGTAAAGTGTAAGCAGGATCTCCAAGCAGTAAAACCGGAACCTTGTCAAGACCTGGAAGAAGTGATCTGTACAGTAGGGGAAGTGTGCCATCTCTAAACATGGAATTTATGCGAGAGTTACTGAAAACTTTAGCGTCGTGTACGCTTCCTGGCCACTTGCAATCTACGTCAATAAACTTCCCTTCAAAATCACAGATTCCCTGGACATTAAGAGTGTACTTCATTTTGTACGAATAAAAGTCATGAGAATTTTCTAAAGGCTGTTGGATAGGAATATGTGTTCCGTCCACGCAACCAAACGCTTGGGGAAAACCATGTCTTGATTCAAACTTAACAACAAGTTCTCTCATTTCTTCCTCGGTTTTAGGCAGACTTATATAATTTGGTCCAACATTAAAGGTTAAAGCTTTGCAGACTTGACTTACAATAACCGAGACTGTGGATCTGGCTACACCAAAGACGTTAGCTGTCATGCTAAGAGAGCCCATATCTTTTAAAAAATACAGAGTCAAAGCTAACTTTTTCTCAGCTGAAAGGGCAGTTCGATTGGGCGATCTTGCATCCGGTGATATGTAAGGCCTAAGTTCTTCGACAAGTTTCATGAAAACTTGCCTACTCATTCGCAGATTTGCCTCCCATTCCTCCTCTAAAAGTTGACCCTGCCACAAGTTTATCCACCACTGATCCGTCCTCCCTGGTTTCTGCCAGCAGGCACGAGCCTTTCTTGGTCCAGTCTGTTTTTGTTTGGCACGGCAGACAAATTCATTTTGTCTCAATGTGGCTTGAGCTATCAGCATTTCCTGTTGGGTCTTTCAGTAATTGCAAAAGTAGCGCCATGAATATATCAACAACCACCGACAGTGCTGCGGTCAGACTTGAAAGTATAAACGTAATATTGATAGCTACTTTACGACGATCCGCCAACCGGGCCTCGCTGTCTCGCTTAGAGGGGAGACTAGAACAAGTCACAGATATTCATATAAACGCTTGACAAAGTTGCCTCGGGGGAAGGGTTGTCTCGGGTACCCGAGACCATATAACTGGGCCCTTACTTTCAGCATACGTGTTTCAGGTTTACCAAAGAATACAAAGTCGTTTTGTAAACAACATTGAAAAAGTACCATAAGTTTGATGCCCACGCTTCACTAATTATGACTAAGGTGCTTCGTATCTTTGTTAGGCCTTTTAAAACAAATGTGTTATCATCATACTGAACAGACAAACTCAATTTATCTCCAACCACGCGTCTTCGAAGATAGAACATAATTTAAAAAAATGGCAAAACCGTTGCTTAGCGGCAAGGAATATGAATTGATCAGTATAACGAGCGATGGGTATTTAAACTCGATGCTGAGATCATTACCGTACGAGCAATTTAGTAGTTAACACGATTTCCATAAGCGCCGTCAAGATGGTACAGTCCAAAGTTTCGTCGGTAAATTACGCGCGTTGGTAAACGAAACCATTTTCTTAGAAGATTTCTTGCCATTTATTACAATAACTTGGAGAAGGCAGTGACAACATTTGTGAAAATCAAGCATCTTTTCAAGAGTCCTTCACTAACACACTTGATTCTGCGTTTTTCATTTCACACGCGTAGGCGATTTCATACATGCTCCTTGAAGAAGGGAAAAGCAACATTACTCGAGTATTAGTGCGTTGAAAAAATAAACAAATAAACACTCAGTTGATATTTAAAATATTTCATTCTTTGAAGATTTGTTAATCTCTAGCATGTCTATCTAGCCTGGAATATTCAGACCTTGAACTCCTTACTGACTTGTAGGCTGTAATTCTGAAAACTACGAGAAATAACCGACTGGAGTGTGGATGTCATTATTCGTATTTCCCTTTTCAATTCAAAGTGGCAGACCGGAATAATAAGACCTAGGTATTCGATATTCGACACTTGTTCCACAGGTCTACCTGTGGAGTTAAGATATTACTGAGTTACATGACTGCCAACAGAATGGAGGTGCGATACAAAACGAAGTCTTTCGATGAAACCATAAGACGTAACCATTATAATGATGCCGATTAAGCAATACTCTCATGTCATTGTTCTCATATTCCCAGTCAATGGATAAAACCCTAGTGTAGAGCTATGAAATGCAAGTTTATTAAGCTGATTTTCCGCGAAACGATGTTCCTTTTTCATTATTAATTAACTAATAATTTTATTTTAAATCTTGACTTTTGACTCCTGCTTTGGCGCTAAATGGTTGAGCATCAATATTGGTAGTTGTTTTTTTTTAATCTTCTTGGCGCGTTGTTATTCCAATGAAGTCAAAATCCTCACTATACAATTTAGTTAAGATCGTACGTAATGCGCTGCTTCCTCTTCATTGTCCTTCGTGTAGATTTTTAGTCGTTCTCTTCTATTTAGCGTATTGTTGGACCAAGCCTAGTTTACCGAGTGTTTGCAGTGTGTGTGTGTGTGTGCGGTATACTTCGTAGCCTTCGTACGTCAGAACCCCACCACGGAGTTATTTTGGTTTCTAGGATTCGCTACACTCCTTAACATTGATGCCTTTCTCCAATATCATTAATTTTAGAATACGTCAATTGTGCCCCAGTTATAGACTGCTGACGGCAGAATGACGAAGAAACAGCTTAAAATAACGGCTTACAACAGGCCAGCCGGTTTGACAACGTGATGGAAGATAATTAAATGAAATGCTTTTGTTTAGATTCGAAGGAAGTGTGTAAGGTTCTTACAAAGTTTGGCGCTGTGTTTTCGTCTGCTCGCCTTCGACAACAGATGTCTGAACCTGCGCCATCAGGAATGAATATTTTGTGAATCGGCGACGGAAAATTGCCTATGATTTGTGGTCAGAAAACAAATTTTTCCAGTTTGTAGCTCAGCAAATGGCCATGAAATGTGGTCAGAAAACTAAAATGATACGAGTTGGGTAGCTCGGAAAATGACCGTGATTTGTTGACAGAAAACAAACTTTTTCAGTTGTTTAGCTCGCCAAAGCGCCGTGATTTGTAGTTAGAACTAATTTAACCTTTTCATTTGTGAAAACAAGATGTAAATTATTCGAGCAATTCAAACAAATTTAAACACAAGGTAACACTGTCATAAAATAACACATGCATTTGAAAACTGAGAAAATATGAGAAATACGAAAAAAAATCAATGTTGTATGTACCTTATGAATTCGACGAGTGTCTATTAAGGAAGAATGGTGTGAAAGAGTAGAAAAAAAAATAAAAATAAATAAAAAAAAAAGAATGCTGTGCGAGACACAAAATTAAACATCGGTCAACTGGCTTGAAGTTCAAGCTACTGTGATAAAGACCGCCTTGATGCCTAGTTAGAAACTATAAAACTTTCGCTGCAGTCTAATGAGTGAGTGATGAGTGAGTGAATATTATGTATGATGAATATCGTAAAGCAGCTAATTTTCGTGTCCTTCGAGAAAATGTCAACAAAGATCAGTGATGTGACACATGGAGACGATATACGCTAAATAAGATTATCTGCTCAGGTTTTTGGTTGAGCCGAGAAACAAGTTTAAATGTGAACAAGTAAAGGAAATTTACACTCCAAAACATTTTAAAAACAAACTCCAGAGAGTTTTTCTTCGGATTCTTTCTTAATACGAGTGAGAAAAAAGCAAGCTGATACGTAGGTTATTTTTATGTACTATATACACGTAATACTGACGTCAATTCATTAATCAGCGAAACATGGTACCGTATCACTGCATACGATGAAAGGTATAAAGAGTTATATTAAATTATTTTTCTGAACATCTAGACCACTGAAAGTCATGACCATATAGTATTTGGAATTCTTGAGAAGTCTTGACTCGTCACTGATTCAAGCAGTACGTTACTTCGTCATCCGTAAAGATTTTACACAGTGCTCCGAGTAGGCCCTTGTGATATTGCCTCTTTGTCAAGAGATGTTTCAACACGGCCATCCTGTTGCCTGTTAAGCCCAGCCGAACCGTTTGCCTTCTGGGTCAAGTACTTTTGCAGATTTTTGCAGAGTCACTGATTGTCTTGTCTTTCTGTTTGTTGGCTAGTGTTTCGCTGTGTGTTCCGTCCGTACACTTGTAAGTGTGATGCATGTAATAAGAGAGCATTATCATCAACAAATCGTCATTTAACTAAAAAGAATATTGGGCATTAAGGGAATCTTTTTTTAAAAATCACTCAAAAAACTCCGGTGTATATCAGTTCTGTATTAACCTGTCACAAAATATAATATCAGTAGTAATCAAAAATCAATTCTCACAAACACCTGATTGGTTATTAGCGAGTCCTATATTTCAAAACCAATGAGACAGTAGACGTGCTATGCCTGAGTGATCCTGATTGGATAGTGATGCGTCATTTGCACGTCGACCCCAGGACTGATGCACCTTTTCTCACACAAGTCAAAAGCAAACAAACGTTTTATGTGACGATGTTTTATTTCCCATTATGTTTAATCCCTTACTATTTTCGTACAATTTCTTAAATACATAGCTTTTGCTTAAGAGAAAAACTTCCCTTTACAAACATTCTCACAATATAACACTTGAATTAGTCTGATATTACAGGAAGCCGTCACGAATTGACCCCACCAAGCCTATTCCGATCTCAGTTGTTTAATTTGTTTATCAATCCTTAGTGTAACTGCAATACCTTACAAAAGTTATAAACATTCAGTATAACGTTTTCTAAAATGATTGACTTGGCATAGAGTCTAACGTTGCCTCGGTATTTGGGTGTAGTGTTGCGATAAATCAAACACTTTACCGACTAGTCTTTAAAAGGTGCTCTGTGCCTTTGTTCACGGAATTCTGAGTGAGACTTCATGCTTAGTTTTTTTCGTGGTTCTCGAGTTTTCCATCTTACTTTCAGCATACGTGTTTCAGGTTTACCAAAGACTTACGAAATCGTTTTGTAAACAACATTTAAAAAATAAGTTTGATGCCCACGCTTCACTAATTATGACTAAGGTGCTTCGTATCTTTGCTGGGCCTTTTAAAACAGATGTCTTATCATCATACTGAACAGACAAACTCAATTTATCTCCAACCACGCGTCTTCGAAGATAGAACATAATTTAATAAAATGGCAAAACCGTTGCTTAGCGGCAATTGATCAGTATAACGAGCGATGGGTATGCTGAGATCATTACCGTACGAGCAATTTAGTAGTTAACACGATTTCCATAAGCGCCGTCAAGATGGTACAGTCCGAAGTTTGGTCGGTAAATTACGCGCGATATTAAACGAAACCATTTTCTTGGAAGATTTCTTGCCATTTATTACAATAACTTGGAGAAAGCAGTGACAACATTTGTGAAAATCAAGCATCTTTTGAAGAGTTCTTCACTAACACACTTGATTCTGCGTTTTTCATTTCCCATGCGTAGGCGATTTCATACATGCTCCTTGAAGAAGGGAAACGCAACATTCGAGTACTAGTGCTACTCGAGTATTAGTGCGTAGAAAAAATAAACAAATAAATACTCAGTTTATATTTAACACATTTCATTCTTTGAAGTTTTGTTAATCTCTAGCATGTTTAGTCTGGCATATTCAGACCTTGAACTCGTTAGATTTGTAGGCTGTAATTCTGAAAGCTACGAGAAATAAGCGACTGGGGTGTGGATGTCATTATTCGTGTTTCCCTATCCAATTCAAAGTGGCAGACCTGAATAATAAGACCTAGGTATTCGATATTCGACACTTGTTCCACAGGTCTACCTGTGGAGTTGAGATACTACTAAGCTACATGACTGGCAACAGAATGGAGGTGCGATACAAAACGAAGTCTTTCGATGAAACCATAAGACGTGACCATTACAATGATGCCGATTAAGCAATACTCTCATGTCATTGTTCTCATATTCCCAGTCAATGGATGAAACCCTAGTCTACAGCTATGAAATGCAAGGTTATTAAGGTGATTTTCCACGAAACGATGTTCCTTTTTCATTATTAATTAACTAATAATTTTATTTTAAATCTTGACTTTTGACTCCTGCTGTGACGGAAAAGGGTGAGCATCAATATTGATAGTTGTTTTTTTAATCTTCTTGGCGCATTGTTATTCCAATTAAGCAATAGACCACAAGTTTCTATGGGTTATAGGCTGATAAACCACGCGGGATGTTGGTAGAACACGAGAAGAATTTGTAAATCACGAGCCGCAGGCGAGTGGTTTGCGAATTCTTCGAGTGTTCTAACTGGTTTCTCAGCCTATGACCCATAGAAACTTGTGGTCTATTGCTTTTATATAATAATTCAGAAGACGCGCGATTTTTCCATGAGTTTACCGGCACAATAACCCATAGCTGATTGACCAATCAGAGCGCGCGCATTAATTTGGTTATTATATAAAAAGAAGTCAATGATTCAGTATACAGTTTAGTCAAGGTCGCACGTAATGCACTGCTTCCTCTTCATTGTCCTTCGTGTAGATTTTTAGTCGTTCTCTTCTATTTAGCGTATTTTTGGACCAAGCCTAGTTTACCGAGTGTTTGCAGTGTGTGTGTGTGTGTGCGGTATACTTCGTAGCCTTCGTACGTCAGAACCCCACCACGGAGTTATTTTGGTTTCTAGGATTCGCTACACTCCTTAACATTGATGCCTTTCTCCAATATCATTAATTTTAGAATACGTCAATTGTGCCCCAGTTATAGACTGCTGACGGCAGAATGACGAAGAAACAGCTTAAAATAACGGCTTACAACAGGCCAGCCGGTTTGACAACGTGATGGAAGATAATTAAATGAAATGCTTTTGTTTAGATTCGAAGGAAGTGTGTAAGGTTCCTACAAAGTTTGGCGCTGTGTTTTCGTCTGCTCGCCTTCGACAACAGATATCTGAACCTGCGCCATCAGAAATGAATATTTTGTGAATCAGCGAGGGAAAATTGCCTATGATTTGTGGTCAGAAAACAAATTTTTCCAGTTTGTAGCTCAGCAAATGGCCATGAAATCTGGTCAGAAAATAAATTACACGAGTTGTGTAGCTCGGCAAATGGCCGTGATTTGTTGACAGAAAACAAACTTTTTCAGTTGTTTAGCTCGCCAAAGCGCCGTGATTTGTTCTTAGAACTAATTTAGCCTTTTGATTTGTGAAAACAAGATGTAAATTCGAACAATTTAAACAAATTTAAACACAAGGTAACACTGTCATAAAATAACACATGCATATCAAAAAGAAAACATAAGAAATACGAAAAAAGTCAATGTTGTATGTACCTTAAGAATTCGACAAGTGTCTAATAAGGAAGAATGGTGTGAAAGAGTAGAAAAAAAAATAAAAATAAATAAAAAAAGAGAATGGTGTGCGAGACACAAAATTAAACATCGGTCAACTGGCTTGAAGTTCAAGCTACTGTGATAAAGACCGCCTTGATGCCTAGTTAGAAACTATAAAACTTTCGCTGCAGTCTAATGAGTGAGTGATGAGTGAGTGAATATTATGTATGATGAATATAGCAAAGCAGTTAATTTTCGTGTCCCGGCTTTGACAAAATGTCGCTAAAGATCAGTGATGTGACACATGGAGACGATATACGCTAAATAAGATTATCTGCTCAGGTTTTCGGTGGAGCCGAGAAACAAGTTTAAATGTGAACAAGTAAAGGAAATTTACACCCCTAAAACATTTAAAAAACAAACTCCAGAGAGTTTTTCTTCGGATTCTTTCTTAATACGAGTGAGAAAAAAGCAAGCTGATACGTAGGTTATTTTTATGTACTATATATGACGTCAATTCATTAATCAGCGAAACATGGTACCGTATCACTGCATACGATGAAAAGTATAAAGAGTTATATTTAATTATTCTTCTGAACATCTAGACCACTGAAAGTCATGACCATATAGTATTTGGAATTCTTGTGAAGTCTTGACTCGTCACTGATTCAAGCAGTACGTTACTTCGTCATCCGTAAAGATTTTACACAGTGCTCCGAGTAGGCCCTTGTGATATTGCCTCTTTGTCAAGAGATGTTTCAACACGGCCATCCTGTTGCCTGTTAAGCCCAGCCGAACCGTTTGCCTTCTGGGTCAAGTACTTTTGCAGATTTTTGCAGAGTCACTGATCGTCTTGTCTTTCTGTTTGTTGGCTGTTTCGCTGTGTGTTCCGTCCGTACACTTGTAAGTGTGATGCATGTAAGAGAGCATTATCATCAACAAATCGGCATTTAACTAAAAAGAATATTGGGCATTAAGGGAATCTTTTTTTAAAAATCACTCAAAAAAACTCCGGTGTATATCAGTTCTGTACTAACCTGTCACAAAATATAATATCAGTAGTAATCAAAATCCAGTTCTCACAAGCACCTGATTGGTTATTAGCGAGTCCTATATTTCAAAACCAATGAGACAGTAGACGTGCTATGCCTGAGTGATCCTGATTGGATAGTGATGCGTCATTTGCACGTCGACCCCAGGACTGGTGCACTTGAATGGCTTCCTTTTCTCATACAAGTCAAAAGCAAACAAACGTTTTATGAGACGATGTTCTATTTCCCATTATGTTTAATCCCTTACTATTTTCGTACAATTTCTTGCATACATAGCTTTTGCTTAAGAGAAAAACTTCCTTTTGCTAACATTCTCACGCTATAACACTTGAATTAGTCTGATGTTACGGGAAGTCGTCACGAATTGACGCCACCAAACCTAATCCGATCTCAGTTGTTTATTTTGTTTATCAATCCTCAGTGTAACTGCAATACCTTACAAAAGTTATAAGCATTTATGCAGTGAAAGGTTTTCTAAATGATTGACTTGCAACTGAAGAGTCTTACTTTGACCTCGGTATTCAGGTGTAGTGTTGCGATAAATCAAACACTTTACCCACTAGTTTTTGCAAGGTGCCTTTGTTCATAAAATTCTGAGTGAGCTAAAAACAACAAAACTTCAAAGCATGAAATATTTTAAATATAAACTGAGTGTTTATTTGTTTATTTTTCAACACACTAATACTCGAGTATTGTTGCGTTTCCCTTCAAGGTGCATTGTATGAAATGGCCTACGTGTGTGACGTAAACACCGCAAAATCAAGTGTGTTAGTGAAGGACTCTTCAAAAGATTCTTGACTTTTACAAATGTTGTCACTGTTTTCTCCAAGTCGTTGTAATAAATGGCAAAAATCTTCCAGGAAAATGGTTTCGCTTAATATCATGCGTAATTTAGTGACGAAACTTCGGAATGGAAATTTTGTTTCATAAATTGCTTGTAAGTAATGACCTCAGAACTGACTTTAAATACCCATTGCTCATTATATTGCTCTTATCCCTTGCCCCTAAGCAAAGATTTTGCCATTTTTTTAAATCCAGAGTTCTAATGTTGAAGACTCGTGGTTCGAGAGATATTGAGTTTATCTGTTCAGTATGATAATGACATATATGTTACAAAAGGCCTAACAAAGATACGAAGTACCTTACACAAAATTAGTGAGGCGTGGGCAGTTATATTGGTACTTTTTACTTCTTCGTAGATCTTTGGCAAACCTGAAACACGTATGCTGAAAGTAAGGTGGAAAACTCGGGAAAACGCAAAAAAATTGAACATGAAGTTTTCGGCATTGTCAAGAAATTAAGTTCCGTGAATAGGCCTTATCACGGTTTCCGACGCCATTTTGACGGGTAGGCAAAGCGGTCAGAAATTACAGTGTTTGTATGGGAATCCGATGGCAAAGAACTTTTTCCAAAATCGAATTTTACGCAATTTGTGAATCGCAATGTTAAAATATCAGGTGGAAGACTGTATTCACCAAGTTTGAAGGATGTAGCTTAACTAGAAGAGGCTCAGTTAATTTTTATAATTTAGCATACATTTGTCTGTAATTTTTTTTTCGGCGCCGCCGCGTCTTCCCAGCCAAATTTACAGACAAATGTATGGAAAATTATAAAAATTAACTGAGCGTCTTCTAGTTAAACTACAACCTTCAAACTTGGTGAATACAATCTTCCACCTGATATTTTAACATTGCGATTCACAAATTGCGTAAAATTCGATTTTGGAAAAAGTTCTTTGCCATCGGATTCCCATACAAACACTGTAATTTCTGACCGCTTTGCCTACCCGTCAAAATGGCGTGGGAAACCGTGATAAGGCCTATTACAATCCGGGAGTTCGCTGAAATCACTGAAATCACTGTTAGTGGCAGACGTCACGAAACCCAAAGAAATCGTGCGTTTTTATTAAACTGATACTCTCATGGCATCTTACTATTTTTTTTGTCTTTTAGTTTCTTATGTTAATTTAAAATCCTAAGGCAAAATGGGACAGAGTCAGTGTAAAGTACTGAAGAAAAAAATTATTATTTAATTATCTTCCAACACGCTGCCAAACATTAGCCTATTTTAAGCCGTTCTTGATCACTCTGCCGTCAAGCAGTCTATAACTGTGGGCAAGATTGACGTTTTCTAAAATTAATTATATTGGAATAAGACATCTCAATGTCAAGAAGTATAGCAAATAAACTAACATAGTTTTGACGAACGAGGTAAAAACACGTTTTTTTTATTTTTCTTAAAAAAAATAGCATTAACATTTCAAACCTCCAGCAAATTACGGCCCAAGTCTTCATAACTAAAACTATGACTAATAAACTTTTGACTGAATAAAAAGTTGTAAAAGTCTAAGGTTTCAGTAGTAATTGCCCAATAACGAAGTCGAGCTCACCAGCAGTGAAAAGCCTCCAGTCGATTATTGTGTAGCTCGTGACAGGCTCTCGACTGGTTGGGACGAATCAAGGAAAAACGAGGGGGACCAACCGAGAACAAAGCTTACGATTCTAGTTTTAAATCAATATAATTATAACGCCGCTCTTGCAGTGCCTTTTTATCGAGAGCAAGGTGGATTGTGGACGAAACCCTATTGTGTGACCATTCAAATGAAAGCTATTGAGCAGTATATTCATGTGGTACTATTTAATCTGCACTAGATGATTGTATCTTTTAATTCTGTGAACCTCTATTTTGCCAGCAAGTCGGAGGTCGTAATCACTGAGATGAAGCGTTGCGCCAGGCTTCTGCAGCTTTTATCTTCCACGAATAAAACGCTTCTCATGATTAATTTGAAATCACGGAAGTGTCTGGCTAGCCTTCCAGTCACAAGATGGTTCACGCGTAAACATTCCGTGATTTGCTGGCGGCGTGACTTCTTCAGATTTTCTGCAAGCAGTAACTGTGCTGCATACCAAGAGAAGCTCAGTGCCAACATTTCTGAAAATCAAGCACCTTTTGAAGAGCTCTTTACTATTCTCACTGCATAATTAATTAGCTCATTGCAAAACACGCCGTTATTCCATCACATTCCCCCGTTTCCGCCCGTGCTTATAGCGTCAGTATTTGGTCTCTCCGCTTGGAGCGTGGTCTTTTCGTCCTGTACTCCACAAAGACAGTCGTCTTTTGCGAGTATACCTTCCGCTTGGTCAACCACCACCAGCCCGCTATTTTCATGGCGGATCAACTTAATGCTCTTCCTGACCCTCCGGCTCCTGCTGCAGCGCAACAAGTCGCAGAGCCGGCACAAAATCTTCTTCAAGAGTTGGAACCCATTGCTGAGCCTGCCGCGGCGCCTGCCGCCCCAGTAGAGGTGACTTTATTCTTGTTTCTGCTTCGCTTTATGTAGAGGTTAGTCTTGCTACGTTTGTTGGAGATGTTTTCTGCTTAGCTCGGTTAGCGTTTTCTCTTCGGTTGCGTAATTTTTATACGGATTTCGGTATTGTTTTGGGGCGCGATACAAACATTCTGTCAGCACGTGTCCGTTTATTGTCCACGCTTTGTTGAACTTTTTCATACGGAATGTTACCACCTCGTGCGTTGTTGTCTACCTGTTTACTGCCCTCGTTTTGACTAGTTCCAAATTTTTCCCTCGGTCTACTGGGTTTCGCCTTGGTATCTGTTTATTTTAATATTTAAGGAAATCCTTAGTTTCTGCCATTAATTTGGGACGGGTCTAGTGCCGGACAGAGTAAGAAAAGCCTTGTTTGTGCCATGTCTCCGGCGTTAGAATTTAGTGTGGAGCAGCCCGGTATTTATGACGTGTGTGTGCTTAATATTATGGATTTCCACTGGTGAAGTCAGTTTTGCGTGTGTTCTAATTTGGTATTCCACCAGTGAAGGAGTTTGGTACAATATTCGTAATTTGGTACAACGCTAGATTTTCTAAACTGGCGAAGGCAGCTCGTGGCCCTGAGATCTCACAAGTTGCACATGATTTATGGATTTCCACTGGTGAGGGCAGTATTGCGTTCAGCTCAAATCGGTATTCCACCAGTGAAGAGTTTTTTGGAGCGTTTGTTTATTTGGTATACCGCTAGTTTTTTACTGGCGAAGGCATATCCTCGGTAGACGTTGCACTCAGTGTACTTATAACTTAAGGATTTCCGCCAGTTGAGACAGTTTTGCGGGGTCTATGTATAGCTTCATTTGTATGGTTGACTTTTTTTCAGTGTTACGCTTTGCCGCGGGTTACGGCAATATTATGACGTAAGATGTTATATTTTCTTGCACTGTTTTTTATTATGCTCTCTATCGGTGGGGATGTTTGGTATACCACCAGCTAGTGACTTTTTAGGTTAATTATTTTTGGAGAACGTTGGGCCTTGTCACTGGTGAAGACAATAGCCTCAATTGTGTTCTTTTTCATGATAGGCTGCCGATCGCATTAGAGTATTAGAGGAAAAGATCATTTCCTTGGAACGCCTTAGGACTCTAGACAGTTCTGAGTCAGCCTTGGCTGCGCTTCGTCGTTATATAAACCGACCAGCAGCGATGTTTGACAAGTTTGAGGCGGTCGAGCTCTTACAGTCGTTGTTGCGTTTGGCGAGAAACGAGAACCACCAAAAAGCCGATGTGTACGCTGCCGCTTTGGATGAGATAAAGACCAGGTCGGATTTTGTGGATGACCAACAGCTTCAGCGTCTTTTCCTGGGATTGTTGGGGGATCCTGTGCGAGCAAGGGTGGCCAAAGACGCAAACGCGATTTTGAAGGGAGTCGGAAAGGTACCTCCACCTCCCATGCCTGTTCGTCCTGGTTCTACAATGCACAGGCCAGCCCCCTACCCTGGTTGTACCCAGGTTCAGTGCTTCAGGTGCTTAAGATGGGGACATATCGCCCGGGCGTGCCGTGCCCCACCAGCAAGGCAACAGTTTGGTCGTGGTCGTGTTGGACAGCAGTCTCTTATGCCTCAGTTTACAATAAATTTTTGTTCTCGCATTAGTTTGTTTAACGTTTTCTTTTTTCACCCTATTTTTACTCACTTTCTTCGTTGACCTTGGGGGGGCCTGCTCTGTGTCTCAATTTCGGACCTAGTTCGGAGCTCGGGGTCAACGAAGGGGTGTTTCCCCTGCTTTTGGTTTATTTCCGCGTTTTTTCATTTATCAATTTTCTCCCTTTTTCTTATAGGGTCCTGTTTCATTTTATTCCAAAGTTAGTGCTCTTGCTCCTCCTAATGGTGATATCCCCGTGTGTAGTATAAAGCAGGGGACCGCCCCTTTCGTTGGCCCCCTTCCTTCGCCGAGTATGGTCGTTGCTTCAACGGACCTGGCTAACATCGAGCAGTTATGTTTCTTTAATCCTACGTTTTTCAGAGCCGGAGAAATTCATAATCATTTCCCAGTGTGGGAGAGATTGCTTAGTGGTCATAGCTCCTCTCAAGCGAACTTTATTGACATTGTCCGGGAGGGTGTAAAGGTCGACTGTTTTTTCAAGCCGTTTAAGGGAAACTTCAAGGGTCGCTCGTACGACGCGCCACGTCCGCCCTCTATACGACTCGGCAATTCTAAGATTTGTGAAGGATTTCAGTCGAGATTTTATTTCTGAGACTCTGCTTGATTGGGTGGCTACTGGAGTACTTGATGTGTGGGGTAGGGTTGGTGGGGTGATCCCACCACATTTGATCCTTCCCCTCACAGTGGAGCCCTCAAAGCCCCGTCTTTGTCATGACGAGCGATATTTGAATCTTTGGATAAGGGACCTCCCCTTCCAGCTTGATCATCTTCCCGACTTACCTAGATATGTTCTCCCTGGGCATTTTCAGACGTCTTTTGACGATAAGAGCGGCTACCAACATGTACTCCTCCATTCTTCGTCACGTACCTATTTTGGTCTTGAATGGAACGATGTGTATTTCGTATT
The DNA here is from genome assembly GCA_964020085.1 of Micromussa lordhowensis. NCBI lineage: Eukaryota > Metazoa > Cnidaria > Anthozoa > Scleractinia > Lobophylliidae > Micromussa > Micromussa lordhowensis. The sequence goes on along the minus strand of OZ026596.1, from coordinate 3,918,199 downwards.
TCGTACCCTACCGTTTGACTGGAAGGCGAGTGCCTTTATTTATCATAACCTGGGTTTATTCGTTACTGGTGCAGCTCGTTCGTTTGGTGTTCCTGTGTCGCAGTACATCGATGATCGTCATGTCGGCCAGCTTTTTCGTTCTCCTGCTCGTGCCAGTTTAGTTCCGAGCAAAGTCCTCGCTGAAGCCGCTGCCTACATAATGTGTTATCTGCTTATTTAAGCAGGCTATTTTATTGGTATCGCAAAGTCGCAGTGGGTTGCGTCCACAGTAATTCGCTTTCTTGGTTTCTTGTGCGATTCCTCGGGTCAAGCATTCTATCGGACCTTGATTGTATGCTCACCCCCGAGACATGGTTGTGCTTGGAGCGTTGCTTCGGCCCTCATTCCTTTGATTTGATGTCCCTGGATAGTAATTGCCAGAGGGATAGGAGCGGGAACCCGCTACCTCATTTCACTCCTTGGCCTACCCCTGGGTCTGCGGGGGTGAACGTTTTCGCCACCTCTTTGCCTGCTCGTCAAAACGTTTACATTTTTCCGCCTTTTGTCCTCATCGGTCCACTCCTTCGTTACATATTCAGTCAAGATTTCCACGATGCGTTCACTTTGGTCGTTCCTGGCTTTCACACGCGACCCTATTGGTGGGCACCCCTTCAGGCTCTGATTGTTGACCGTTTGCTTTTAGGCAGAAAAGGCTCCAGTTCGGTGCTTCTTTTCCCTTCTCAACATTCTCCACAATGGCTCCCGCGTGACCTACAATGGGACCTTTGGGCTGTTCGATGTGTCTGCCAGTGACTTGCCAGGTTGCAAGAATTTGGAAAGCCGCCCGTCGCTGTTCTGCGTGTTTGTATCCAAATGGCATTGACGCCAATTTTTGTCAAGCGTGCGGTTCGCAGACTAGCGTTGTGAAGGTGGGGAAGCCTAATAAACATATAGATCATGTGGGGATATCCAGACGTTTCCAAGAGTTCTCTGACGCGGCAAGCAAGAAGCCTTATCAGCGACAGAAGTCCGCCTTGGAACGGCAACTTTCAGATTTCCTAGCTTCCTTGTCCCCTCCGAAGTGCGTTTCTTCCTGTACTTCGGACGATGTTATTAAGTTCTTGATAAGCAGAGACAAGACAGGTAGAACTGTAGTTCATACTCAATCGTGTCCACGTGTTAGTTGTAGTTGCCCCTCGCGTTTGGCCGCCGGCTCGGTAGACTCGTTGCTAGGAAAGCTCAGGGCCATTTTCAACAATATTGGCCGTTCACGCGATTCTAACCCTGTAGCGCACCCTCGTGTTAAGGAGTATCTTAAGTTTATACGGGAGGAACAGGCCGCTAGAGCTATTTTACCTTCTCAGGCAGTCCCGTTGTTTTTTGCTAAGTTTACCAAGTTGATGGATTTCCTTAGGGGTTTGATTAGGGAGAGTTCACCCTTAGCCGCGGTGAACAAGTATATTTTGGTTAGGGATACAGTTTTCTTCGTTGTTGATTTTTTCACGGGGGATCGTGCTTCTGACTTAGGGCGTCTGCTGGCCAATCAAGTTTTCAGGTTGAAGGATCGGAAGGGATTTTTGCTAAAATTGACCTTGACTAAGACTACGCGGGGTGGTGCAGCCAGTCCGTTTATTTTGGAACCCTTTGAAGACGCTGGAGTCTGCCCGGTTGCTTGGATCGAGTATTATTTGTCTGTTTGTAATTTGTTACATATCGTGCTGGACGGGGGTTATTTCTTTAGGGCTACTGACCGAGGGAGGGCCGTTAGCCAAAAGCCTTTCTTGGGTTCTGCAGTTAATAATCGCTTACGTAAGCATCTCACAGGGGCGAAATTGAATGGTGGTGAAACACCTCATAGTTTTAGGCTCGGCCTTTCGAACACTCTTAATATGCTAGGTTGTTCGCACGATGTTATATCCCGTTACTTAGGATGGCGCAGTGGGGGTATGGCTCGGCATTATACCAGGATTTCCAACACCGCCGGTTCTTTTCCTATTCCCGCCTCGCGCTCCCTTTGCCAGACTCCGGCGTCTCATCCCAGCAACCTACAATGTATTGTTTAAATCATGATATTAGCCTTATATTGTCTCCTTGCATTATGTTTCGCCAGCCCCCCCCCCCCCTCCCTTTTTATTTTCAAGTTCCGTTTGGAATTATGCTTATTAAGAGGAATTTGAGTAATGGAGAGAATTAAAGGGGAGTCATGTTGGAATCGTTTGGTACCTGGGTTGTTTGCCAATTTATGAGTTGTTGTCGTGGTGGCGAGGGCAGGAGCGGACTCTTCCCATAACTTAATCTTATGCGATGAGGTAATGAGTATGCAGTGAGGATATGGTACTAACACACTTGATTCTGCGTTTTTCATTTCACACGCGTAGGTGATTTCATATATACATGCTCCTTGAAAAAGGGAAACGCAACATTACTCGAGTATTAGTGCGTTGAAAAAATAAACAAATAAACACTCAGTTTATATTTAAAATATTTCATTCTTTGAAGATTTGTTAATCTCTAGCATGCCTAGTCTGGCATATTCAGACCTTGAACTCGATACATTTGTAGGCTGTAATTCTGAAAGCTATGAGAAATAAGCGACTGGAGTGTGGATGTCATTATTCGTGTTTCCCTATTCAATTCAAAGTGGCAGACCTGAATAATAAGACCTAGGTATTCGATATTCGACACTTGTTTCACAGGTCTACCTGTGGAGTTAAGATACTACTGAGTTACATGACTGGCAACAGAATGGAGGTGCGATACAAAACGAAGTCTTTCGATGAAACCATAAGACGTAACCATTATAATGATGCCGATTAAGCAATACTCTCATGTCATTGTTCTCATATTCCCAGTCAATGCGGGATGAAACCCTAGTGTACAGCTATGAAATGCAAGTTTATTAAGGTGATTTTCCATGAAACGATGTTCCTTTTTCATTATTAATTAACTAATAATTTTATTTTAAATCTTGACTTTTGACTCCTGCTTTGGCGCAAAATGGTTGAGCATCAATATTGGTAGTTGTTTTTTTAATCTTCTTGGCGCGTTGTTATTCCAATGAAGTCAAAATCCTCAGTATACAATTTAGTTAAGATCGTACGTAATGCGCTGCTTCCTCTTCATTGTCCTTCGTGTAGATTTTTAGTCGTTCTCTTCTATTTAGCGTATTGTTGGACCAAGCCTAGTTTAGCGAGTGTTTGCAGTGTGTGTGTGTGCGGTATACTTCGTAGCCTTCGTACGTCAAAACCCCACCACGGAGTTATTTTGGTTTCTAGGATTCGCTACACTCCTAAACATTCGTGCCTTTCTCCAATATCATTAATTTTAGAATACGTCAATTGTGCCCCAGTTATAGACTGCTGACGGCAGAATGACGAAGAAACAGCTTAAAATAACGGCTTACAACAGGCCAGCCGGTTTGACAACGTGATGGAAGATAATTAAATGAAATGCTTTTGTTTAGATTCGAAGGAAGTGTGTAAGGTTCCTACAAAGTTTGGCGCTGTGTTTTCGTCTGCTCGCCTTCGACAACAGATATCTGAACCTGCGCCATCAGGAATGAATGTTTTGTGAATCGGCGACGGAAAATTGCCTATGATTTGTGGTCAGAAAACAAATTTTTCCAGTTTGTAGCTCAGCAAATGGCCATGAAATGTGGTCAGAAAATAAATGACACGAGTTGTGTAGCTCGGCAAATGACCGTGATTTTATTGACAGAAAACGAACTTTTTCAGTTGTTTAGCTCGCCAAAGCGCCGTGATTTGTTCAAATTTAACCACAAGGTAACACTGTCATAAAATAACACATGCATATCAAAAAGAAAACATAAGAAATACGAAACAAGTCAATGTTGTATGTACCTTAAGAATTCGACAAGTGTCTATTAAGGAAGAATGGTGTGAAAGAGTTGAAAGAAAAAAAATAAATAAATAAAAAAAAAGATTGGTGTGCGAGAAACAAAATTAAACATCGGTCAACTGGCTTGAAGTTCAAGCTACTGTGATAAAGACCGCCTTGATGCCTAGATAGAAACTATAAAACTTTCGCTGCAGTCTAATGAATGAGTGATGAGTGAGTGAATATTATGTATGATGAATATAGCAAAGCAGTTAATTTTCGTGTCCCGGCTTTGAGAAAATGTCGCTAAAGATCAGTGATGCGACACATGGAGACGATATACGCTAAATAAGATTATCTGCTCAGGTTTTTGGTTGAGCCGAGAAACAAGTTTAAATGTGAACAAGTAAAGGAAATTTACACTCCAAAACATTTTAAAAACAAACTCCAGAGAGTTTTTCTTCGGATTTTTTCTTAATACGAATGAGAAAAAAGCAAGCTGATACGTAGGTTATTTTTATGTACTATATACACGTAATACTGACGTCAATTCATTAATCAGCGAAACATGGTACCGTAACACTGCATACGATGAAAAGTATAAAGAGTTATATTTACTTATTCTTCTGAACATCTAGACCACTAAAAGTCATCACCATGTAGTATTTGGAAATCTTCTGAAGTCTTGACTCGTCACTGATTCAAGCAGCACGTTACTTCGTCATCCGTAAAGATTTTACACTTTGTACAGTGCTCCGAGGAGGCCCTTGTGATATTGCCTCTTTGTCAAGAGATGTTTCAACACGGCCATCCTGTTGCCTGTTAAGCCCAGCCGAACCGTTTGCCTTCTGGGTCAAGTACTTTTGGAGATTTTTGCAGAGTCACTGATCGTCTTGTCTTTCTGTTTGTTGGCTGTTTAGCTGTGTGTTCCGTCCGTACACTTGTAAGTGTGATGCATGTAAGAGAGCATTATCATCAACAAATCGGCATTTAACTAAAAAGAATATTGGGCATTAAGGGAATCTTTTTTTAAAAATCACTCAAAAAACTCCGGTGTATATCAGTTCTGTATTAACCTGTCACAAAATATAATATCAGTAGTAATCAAAAACCAATTCTCACAAACACCTGATTGGTTATTAGCGAGTCCTATATTTCAAAACCAATGAGACAGTAGACGTGCTATGCCTGAGTGATCCTGATTGGATAGTGATGCGTCATTTGCACGTCGACCCCAGGACTGGTGCACTTGAATGGCTTCCTTTTCTCATACAAGTCAAAAGCAAACAAACGTTTTATGAGACGATGTTCTATTTCCCATTATGTTTAATCCCTTACTATTTTCGTACAATTTCTTGCATACATAGCTTTTGCTTAAGAGAAAAACTTCCTTTTGCTAACATTCTCACGCTATAACACTTGAATTAGTCTGATGTTACGGGAAGTCGTCACGAATTGACGCCACCAAGCCTAATCCGATCTCAGTTGTTTATTTTGTTTATCAATCCTCAGTGTAACTGCAATACCTTACAAAAGTTATAAGCATTTATGCAGTGAAAGGTTTTCTAAATGATTGACTTGCAACTGAAGAGTCTTACTTTGACCTCGGTATTCAGGTGTAGTGTTGCGATAAATCAAACACTTTACCCACTAGTTTTTGCAAGGTGCCTTTGTTCATAAAATTCTGAGTGAGCTAAAAACAACAAAACTTCAAAGCATGAAATATTTTAAATATAAACTGAGTGTTTATTTGTTTATTTTTCAACACACTAATACTCGAGTATTGTTGCGTTTCCCTTCAAGGTGCATTGTATGAAATCGCCTACGTGTGTGAAGTAAACACCGCAAAATCAAGTGTGTTAGTGAAGGACTCTTCAAAAGATTCTTGACTTTTACAAATGTTGTCACTGTTTTCTCCAAGTCGTTGTAATAAATGGCAAAAATCTTCCAGGAAAATGGTTTCGCTTAATATCACGCGTAATTTAGTGACGAAACTTCGGAATGGAAATTTTGTTTCATAAATTGCTTGTAAGTAATGACCTCAGAACTGACTTTAAATACCCATTGCTCATTATATTGCTCTTATCCCTTGCCCCTAAGCAAAGATTTTGCCATTTTTTTAAATCCAGTGTTCTAATGTTGAAGACTCGTGGTTCGAGAGATATTGAGTTTATCTGTTCAGTATGATAATGACATATATCAGTGTTACAAAAGGCCTAACAAAGATACGAAGTACCTTACACAAAATTAGTGAGGCGTGGGCAGTTATATTGGTACTTTTTACTTCTTCGTAGATCTTTGGCAAACCTGAAACACGTATGCTGAAAGTAAGATGGAAAACTCGGGAAAACGCAAAAAAATTGAACATGAAGTTTTCGGCATTGTCAAGAAATTAAG